>VWPU01015610.1:0-48208 GCA_013398955.1 Callaeas wilsoni | reverse complement strand
CGAGCGCCGCCAGCGCCGGGGGTGGGGCGGGAGCGGCCTCGAGGCTCCGCCCGGCCCGGGCGTGCCAGGCTGAGGGGCTGCAGCCCGCCGGCCCTCCAGCCCGCCGGCCCTGCGTCTGTCCGCCGCTCCCCTCCGACGGCCCGGGGTGACACAGGCCGGGAAAGGCCGAAGCAGCGAGCACTGGCCCCGCCTGGCTCGGAGAACACCGCTCCGCAGCGGGAGAGCTGCCGGGAGGGCAGCACCGGTTCTAGGCAGGCTGCGGTAATGAGGAGGAGCAAGACCGTAATCGCACCGTGGATGTTGTTCTCAATGGGTGCCGTCAGATCGCCTCCCACATGATCTCGTATGCGCCACACGCGCAGGAACACATGAAGAACCATTTTACAATGATTGGTAGAGTTTATATTTTAACATCCCCTGAGTTTATATTGAACCTGACAGCTATAGAGTTACGTGGCTTAGTTGTATTCATATCCTGTTTAGGCTTCAGAGTGCACATGGTCTGGCATTAACGGCGTAATTAATAGGTTTTCTTTGCTGAAGAATGTCATCATTTCAATGGATCCAGCCTTCAGAGTTTCCTGGTCCAGCTCTAAGAGAGAGGCTGGAGAAGAGGAGGCTCAGAGGTGACCTTACCACTCTACAGCTCCCTGAAAGGAGATTGTGCCACGTGTGACAGCATGAGAGGAAATGGCCTCAAGCTGTGCCAGGGGAGGTTTAGGTTGGACATTAGGAGGAATTCCTTCACAAAAAGGGTTATTAAACGTTGGAATGGTCTGCCCAGGGAGGTGGTGGAGTCACTGCCCCTGGAGGTGTTTAGGGAAAGACTCGATGTGGCACTTAGTGCCATGGTCTGGTTGACAAGGTTGGGATTGGTTAAAGTTGGACTCAATCTTGGAGGTCTTTTTCAACCTAATTGATTCTGTGTTTATGTGATTCTGCAAATACAACTCTTAATTCAATAGATGGAAGACTTCTTT
The DNA here is from genome assembly GCA_013398955.1 of Callaeas wilsoni. Taxonomy (NCBI): domain Eukaryota; kingdom Metazoa; phylum Chordata; class Aves; order Passeriformes; family Callaeidae; genus Callaeas; species Callaeas wilsoni. The sequence goes on along the minus strand of VWPU01015610.1, from coordinate 47,228 downwards.
ATAATAAATTACATTTCTCATCTCTACAGGACTGCAAAATAATACACTTCAGAAGCATGATACTGATAGAATTACAGAAGACAGTCTCGGTTCAAGATCACATCGTTTCAGTTATGGGACCTTGTCGTGAGTCTTCTTTGAGAGCGAAGAGAAGTATTTGTCTGTCACATCTGGTAGATGGTGAGAAGAAAAAGCATCTGCTGAAATGGATCCATGAAAATAAGCAATGGTTTTGGTAAATGAGAAATTAATGCAACACATTTATACACTTTAACCATGACTGTATAGTTTATCACATAAATGTTATCTCTGTGTCTATTGTTAATGCTGTCTTTGCAACACCATCCATGGGAAGAGGGTAGAAAAGGGTAAATAATTAGAAATGCACATATTCTGTGCCAGTGGATAAAGGCACATCACCACTTACAGTAGGGTATGGTAATAATGTATTATGTTAAGGTGCTGTTTTTACAAGTGGTTTCAAATATTGGTGACAACCTGTACAAACATTTATAATACTACTGTCATAATACACTCCTAATATCACGTGTTGGCACCCTTTAGCATTTTAATGCTTCACAGGCAGGAGCAAAATATTGCAGAGTAATATTTATTATGATAAATTCAGTAACAATATCAGATGTTTTACCTATCAACCCATTAATTCCCAACAACTCAAAAAGAAATGCAACCTACATCACTTATAGCATCATATTACATGAGTTCACTTGCTTTCTCAATCGAGCATAGTATTATCATTGCCAAGTGTCCTTTTAAAGCCAAAAGCATTTCACATTGTCCCATCATCTGATCAGCTTAAGGATGTCTGGTTCTAAGGGTTAGATTGCTCACTTGAAGAGGGTATTGAACACAGAACCCTGCTCTTTTTAATTCACTTTGTGTGTAATAAGCAAGCAGATAGCAAAGGCAGCAGAGCAGCTTTGATGTAGGCAATTGATCTTTCAGAATGCCAGCTGTAGCAGAGCCTTCTGCACCTGCAGCAGCCTCTCTGCTTTGCAAACACATTTTGCCTCCTGTCCTAAACAAGCAGGGATTAAAAAAAATCCCCGTCCTTCGGCTTTGTGCCATCTCTTGTGGATTGCTTCTTACATGCTTTGGCCACCTAGGCCTGGAAGCTGAGCAAGATGACTGTGACAGCACTTTAAATTCACTGTTAAATACCAGTCAACACTGAATTCTGCTGTGATGTTTTGGCGCAAAAGCCTGAGGCGATACTAAGCAGAAGCAATATTACCTTTTCTTGCAGAAGGGCAAGACAGTTATTCAAATTCCATCAGTTCATAATTCATCTGACAAGGCACAGGAGTACTAATGGGCGGTATTTCAATGACAAAGCTGGTTCTAGCAGCACAGTGCTTCATAACACCAGGAATGCTTTGATTTGCTACTGACATTGAGGAAAAAGTCCCATCCGAATGACTAAATCTACTTCCCATCTCTAAGATGTAGATATAAATGGACTTCTTCTGACTAAAGACTGGCCAACTCTAATACTAATAAGTGTGGCAAGTTTGAGAAGTTCATATCTTAAAAGAGGTATAGTTGCAGGCTCTGAAATTCTTACTTCCCACCAAGTAAAGAGTCCTCATCCCGGTTCCTCAAATCAATCATTTCTTAGATCAAGTACCTCTGTCTTTGTGTCAGCTCCTGTTTTTTGATCTATGAATTCTTTGACATTTTCCAGGGAAAAAGAAATGCAAACAGGAGTGACTTGAGAAGAGAAATGGCAGAGCAGCACAGTGAAGGCTGTAGCTCCATGAGTTATCCTGTTGCCAATCCCACCTCGTGCCACATGCACTGAGATAAAGAGCTGTGGTATAAGAAAAGTTCAGTGTCTGTGTCCATAAGTCTAGCTATTTCCTAGACACTCCATTTTAGTCAGAATTCACAGGATAGCCATCTTTTTCCATGGGGAAACCACAGAGCTTTCTGACAGACAAGATTTATAGAGTCAGAAGATTATCTACCTCAGAATAATTTTCATATAAATAACATACTAGCCCATAATGCCATTTGTGTTCATTTTCTAGTTTTGCAACCATAAAAACACTTTGTTTTCTGCTTAGCAAAAGTATGAGCACTGATGAGGGGATATTGTTTAGGTTTAGAAGGAATTGTGAGATAAGAATTTCATAGAACTAAACTCAAGTAGTGATACAAGTTGTATTGGCCTTGGTGGAAGTACATGCTCTGCCCCAAATGTGAACAGGACTTCCACTTCCCTCAAGAAAAACAAGTGCAAGTACTGGCTAATTAGTGTTGTGGGTAACACTGGTGAGTATTGAGCTGGTTTTTCATGTGAAACTTAGCTCTCAATACTGGATAATAATATCGTCTCGCAGGACCAACCCAACATCATTATAATGTGATAACAACAACGTTGTTAGGATGACTCACAAAGCATGAAGCTTGTCTATACATCTGCAGGGTTAGAGGCCAGAAACTGAAACTAAGGCATACCAAATAACAACCAATAACCAGTTGCATTGTGTCTGATTTTACTTTCTCAAGACAATAAGTATCTGAGCCTTTATTTCTTTTTGTGTCGAGCACCTGGAGCTGCTGCCTCTGCTCCTTGTGAGAGGAAGGGGTGGGAGTGGTGGCACACTTCCTGCCCATGCTGTGCAGGCAGGGACAAAGGAGCAGCTGGGGCTGTGGCTGCACCCGTGTGCTGCTTGGGGCAAACATCCTGACACACAGCTCTGTTTCTGCAGTGGGTGCTGTGCCTCAGCAAGCCCCTGTTCTGGAGTTTTTTACAGAGCTCTTTCTTATCAGGAATTATCCCCTGACAAGTCTATACAACGGCGAAGCAGGAATAGTATGACGTACCCGGTCCATAGCTCACTGTCACGTAGTGGCTGCAGGTGTGGTTCCAAGCACTCATGCGACCAAACTGCCTCCAAAGGGCATTAATTATGAGGTAGTTCTTACAACCATTTTATGGACACAACAGTGACAGTGTTTAATGAGATAAAACATACGCATTATTCTATAAAAAGAGATACAGATTTGCAGTCCTAAATCAGGGATGACTGCAATCGGTGTGGGTAGTCACCTCCCCTTCCATTACTGGTGCTACTGGACCATGGTTGATAATATGGATATAAACTTAGACTCTAGTAAGCGCCAAATTTATCTTTTTCACTTTGTATTGCTAAAAGCACTGGACAACTGGACAAACTCTGCAAATTTGGAAGCTGCTCACTTCCCAAATATGGACTATTGCTTGTGTATATCTGAAGGTTCAAGTATAATTCTAGACGATGCTCTGTCCGAAAGGACAACAGGTGTTTATCCTATAACAGAACACCACATGATCTTCTTAAGGTCCATTAGGTTTTTCAAGGCCCTCTGAGATGCTTTCAGTCATTCTTCATCATACAGTACAGGACACACTCAACTCAGAGGTTTAACTTACAGTGTTTGCTCTGTAATACCACTCAGGAGAGTGACTGTTTCCTCTGAGTGTGTTTTTAATGGTGATAAGATTTTCTGCAAATTCACCATTTTAAGTAATCTTTGAGAATGTTTCCCTTCAAGGGTTTCCTTTACTCGGGCCTAAACCACCTGAGCTTCTCCCATCCTCCTCTGTGAAGATTTTTGTTTCTTCTGGGAGCGTGGATCAGAGTTTACTACAAGAACAGTCCCTCAGGAACCAATCTGGCACCTCTTTCCAGGAACATCTGTAAACCTGTGAGAAGGTCAGAAGTGCAAGCAGGTGGTGGGATGAGAGAGTGCACAACTGCAAATCTGGCTGTTGTAGGCTTTAAGTTGCTGCCAGAGTGGTAGGAAGGGAGGCTAGCAGAGCAATTCATCTCAGAGCCCAGCTTTTAGAAGAGTTTTGCACCATGACCTGGCCAATAATTGAGCTAAAAGGCATTGGAGTACCTGTTTGCCCAGCTTGGTCAGAAGTTCAGGCCCCAAACCTCGGTGCAGGCAGGGACTTAAATTGTCTTCCTGAGAACAGAGTGAAAAAAGCTGACTGTGCAAAAAGCTCTCATTTCAAATCCAAGCAACTTTTTTTTCATTGCTTTTTGATTCAAATGGCTATAGAGATGCTGTGATCTGAAGGGACTTTATGTCCTTGCCTTCATAGCAGAGAACTGATCCAAAAGCCTCTGGGGAGGGCAATGAGGTGCACAAAGGAGTCAGCACCTGCTGGAGGAGGGCCCAGATATGCAGTGCAGCCTGGCTGCAGGGAGCCACCTCCTCCCCTCTGTCGGGAACATGCTTGCTCATCTGAGCTATGGAAAGAGCAGTGACAAAAGTGCTGTCATCTCTTCTGTGACATTTGTGTCTCTTGTCTGTCAGACTACACGACAGGGTGCATCCAGGGCCTCTATCAGTTTATTGGGACTGTGCAAGTGAGCTGATAATCCCAAAAGAAGGTAGTTGATACGTTTAAGCTGATTTCCTCACAATTTTGTGTCTGGTTCTTCATACCCACCTTCTCTATTCACATCCAGTGACAGCTACCACACAGCTGGATCAAAGACACCAGCTTCCTTTACCTCTGGTATTGACACTTCTGATTTCTCAGATGTTATGCAGAGCTGACACAGCAAACATAGCACTTGTAACAGCACCAGTGAACAGGAATTTTACAGCAGTATTCTGTATAGCTCATATCAGTGGACCTGCTTAGGAACAAGGTAAATAAAATAAGTTTATTTAAACATTCCCAAAAGGCATAAAATAGCAGTACTAGAGTGATTAGAAGCCATGGCTTTTTGCTTCCCACAGTGTCATATGAAGAATACACAATGCTTGTGATAATGCTACATCTTGGACATTCTGTACTCAGCAACAACATTCTGCTTGTGACAGAATCAAGTAGGACTTTGTTTCTGGACTACTTCCAAACATGAGGTTGCACTTCATAAATAATCTGCACATGTTACCCTTCAGGCACCTGTAAAAAGGAAGCACTTCAAAAAATTTACAATTTACTTGTTTGCAAGCCCACTAAATGGAAATTTCCAAGCCTTTCTTACTCTTTCCTGTTGCATTAACAAAACCAGAAATCTTCCTGCAGATGAGAACAGAGTAGCCACTAATATTCTTGTTGGGTTGAACAATTAATGTTTATTCAGAGGCTCATCGTTTGCTGTATGCTTCACTACCTGTGTTTCTCTGTGAGTCTTGATGGGTGGAGTTCATTTTAATTTCCTGCTCCTCTACCACACGTCTTATACCATCAGCTTCTTTTCTTTTTTTTTTTTTTTTTTTTGCTGTCATAGTGCTTTAAGAAAATTAAACTGTGAGAGACCGCTACTTAAAAAGGAAAACCCACCCCAGAACTATTTCTAGATTCATCTCCATCTTACTATTTCATGTATCATCATCTTTAGGCATATCTTCAGGCTCCCACAAAGCTGTTGAAGTGCCCTAAGATTTCCAGGTTTGATATTTTAGATTATACTACCTTGGAAGCAGGGACAATGACTCCTCCTTGTTCCTGCAAGTGGCAAGCGTAAAATGCCAATGCTGAGACAGCAAAACAGCTAAAATAATTTTAATTTAAAAACATACCTCTCTCTTGTTTTGAACTCAGGATACAAATGCATCTATAGACACACGATGTGAACCCAGTAAATACAAGTAACAGAGCTGAAAATGTGAAGAGACTGATAAGGAAAAAAAAGTGGTATCTTCAAGAAACAGATTCTTTGCCTATTCCTCTTCTCTGCTTTCAGGCAGGAGAAATCTTCCTTTTGAAGTGGGCCTTCTTGCTATATATAATGTATCAGTCTGCAATCATCAGGAAAGTTGACATTTTTCATCCAGAGGTATTAATTTTTTTAAGATATTGGCTATGGGCAAAATAATTTTTCTTAAAGGAAAGACATTGCTGCCCCAAATCACAGTGACATACATGTCAGTGTCTAAAAGTTTTACAGATTTTACATCACCAAATTCGCCAGATCAAAGTATGTGGCTGTGACTATTCAGGACACTGTGATGCTTTATTCCAGTCTGAGTGATGAACTGTTAAATGTGTCCCCCTTATGCATATACCTACAAAATAAGACTCAGTGAAAATTATATTATACACGGAATGGAAAAAAACCCAAGAACAGGACTAGGGAGCTTTTCCTTTTTATCTTGCAAAAAAGCTGTAATTTTCTTAGCTATTACCACAGCTCTTTCAAAAGTATTCATCATGAAGGTAAATCTGCTAAAAGCATCAGCTGTTTAAAAATGTTAAGCTATAAAGTGGGCGGGCAGAGCGCTTACAACGAGTCCATTGTTCTGGGCTAAGCACGGTCACTGGGCTGGGAAGCAAACTGAGAGCTGGACAAAAAGGAGGTCCAGCCATCTAGTGGTAAATTACCCCGCTGTGCAGCCTGCTGGTGTCTGCCTTCCAGAGGGATGCGGCATCTCAGGGCCTCCGTGTGCTCCGAAGAGGGAGAAAGGGGCATTGCCCAGGTTTTGATAGGTTCAGGACTCGGCAGCAGTGAGACATTTAGGGAGCAAGCCAAGGTGCATAGGACTCTGCAGCCAAACTGGGAGAAAGGGTGGCAGGAGCAGTGACCATATCAAACACAAGGGCAGCTTTGGCTTGGTGGGCAAGGAAGAGCCTGCACTCAGTCAGTTCTACACTATAAAGAACACCTGCTTACAGGTGCCTGCTTACAGTGCCTGTTCTCTTTCAGAATACATCTTTGTCCTAACGAGCTTACACCTGCTACCCTGCCTGCATCTGTAGAGCAGCAGTCAGACAAAAATTTGGGCAGTTTTCCATAATCTCATATCAGAGAACAGCATGTCCACTGGATATGCAGAACCGAATTGTGCGATGCACTCGCATCCCACTTCACACAAGGAAAAGAAAGGTTTAAGCCAGATTGTCACATCTGAAACAAGGATGATGCAATCAAACACCTGCACAAAGAAAGCCATATGCTGAGTCCAAGCTGGAATGAAACACTTACCCATAAATTTATTGAGAGTGAACTGTTTTATATCTTCTTTGTGGTTACAAAGTAATAGAAAAAGCTGAACCTTGGCAAAACCAGAAGAGACATCAAAACAGTAAACCATTAAGTACTTCAAGGAAAGTTTAAAAACCAAACAATTTGTATGCCTGAACACCTCTCAGAATTCAGCCCAATATGCCAAAGCTCCCATTCCAAAAGTGATCTCAATGCTTAGAAGACCAAGTCTCCTTGAAAGCAAGTCCTACAGAGCCTAGTTTGCATCCTGCTTTGCCACTGAAAAGAGGTATCCGGTGGGATGGTGTAAGCAGTCTGGAGATTAAATGACCATTGGTGAACTCACTTGACTAGCTAATTTGACTGCTATTCAACACTTTTGAAATATCAAATTTTGTCCAAAGCACAACCCTTTCTTGGTTTACAGACACATGAAGCTGCATTGCAGGTTGTGCTCAGCTTCCAAACACTGGCCAAAGTGCAGTCATGGTTATACCAGGCATAGCCAGGTGATATGGAATAATTCTGTGAAACTCCAAACAGTTAACTTTGTGCTGGGAGAATTTTTATAACTGAAAACAAAGCTTTGTTCCAAGTAGTTACTGCAGCATGAACTGATTTTAGCAGAAACATTTGTTCTTTATCAGAAAATACAGTACTGGAGGAAACACAGAGGATAATGCTTCCCTTGAAGTAGGGGACAGCCAAAGTCAGCTCGGTGTTACTTGCTGACAGCCACTAGTGTAGAAAAGAAACACAGCTGTATCCTCCTAGAGTGGTATCAGCTACTACATCTCAAACCCTCACTTCTCTTTGTGAAACATTTCTGTTACTCACAGTGGATAGCTAAAAAAAGCAGAGGGGAAACATCTGGTTGCTACTTCGAAGTAGTATTTGCCATTGATTTTCCAATGTACCACTAGAAAATAGAGATGCAAATTCATCATGCATATTTTGACAAAGTTCTGTTCTAAGGAGTATTTGGCCATGGAAAGGGTGAATCTCCCAATGAGCAACTATGCTCAGTCTTCATTTGGTCTTTCCCAAACGTGCTCTCTTACCTGGCTAACAGGAGAAATTAACTGCCTGGTGCCTGAAACATTGTGTTCCCCGGTGGGAAGCCTCCCGCCATCTGGCTTTACCCCTCTCATTTCGCTAATGGCTCGCACCTGATATTTGCATTGAATCCTACACCACAACACTTCCAGAGCTGTCTGAAATCACAGACCTTAGAAAGAAAACGAGGATAAAAGTTGTGCTTCTCACTTCTTTGTTTTACCCATTGGGAAGCTGAAGCAACAGGTAAGGTGTAATGGACTTTCTTAAAGCATCTCAGTAAATCAGTGGCCAAGTTTGCTGCCTGTTCCTGTACTCTGCAGTAAATAGGCTAGGGCAGAATGCTGGATATGAGCATCCTGCTCCAAAATCTATCAGTCTGCTTTTCCTTTCTTTTGCTGGTGAACAAGACCTCATCTCTGGGATGGAGTAGTACCCAAATCTGCATTCCTTTGCCATATGTTTTGGAGATTCATTGAAACAGGATTATTTTTTAAAGACTTGAAAGTGGAATTTAAAAGCTGCTGACTTAAGAAAAAGGGGTCAAGAAGGAGAGCAACAGAAAAAGGATGAATGTTCTTGGGCAGAAAACATGGAAACAGCACCTCCTTCAATTTGTAAAACACCCACTGGGGTCAGGGTGGAGTGGTTTGGCAATAAGTACAAATGTACACAATCCTGTAGACATTTGGGGCTGTCTGCACTCGGGGCACCACTGCTGTCTCACTTTCCACTACTCTGCAGGTCGCCTGCTGCACTCTGCAAACACACTCCTCTCCTGTGGTTATTTTCGAAGCAGCTCCTTAAAACAGATGTCCTCATATGTGTCTCTTCCCTGCTACACAAGTAACACTTTGCCTCATGCTCCTGCCATCCTTCTGAACTCAATTTTAAAAAGGAAAAAAACGGGGGAAAGAAGAATATCCTTTCCCATTGATGATTCCTGTTGTAACTTTCATGGCATTGTCACTCCAGCACACAAGTTGCCTTTGTGCCCTTCATAGAGCAACCTACAAAGGTTTTTTCTTTGTGGCTGTCTTCCTTGCCCTTCCAAGGATTCTTCCCTCTTTAGGCCCTTTCCAACTCTCTCCCTCTTCTCCTTCTCTGACTTCTGGATGCACTGCAAACACTACAGGTCTCATAAAAACTTCCTCTTGGGTAATATTACTGAGGAAGTACACACATGTACCAGTTACACTTTGTCCTGCTTGCATAGTCTTCCTGCAGCTACCAGTACCATTGTTTGGCACCCAGGCACACCTGCTTTGGGCATCCCCAAATTTTTCCCTTGGAAGGAATCACTCTTCTTAAATACTTTGTCCTTGATTCTCTTGGTATTACTAACATTGGTATTTTTCCTAAAGAAGCAAATGGATGCGCACAGAATGGACTAGCTTGAGACTCAATGATTAAAAGAGGTGCTAAATTGTGGAAAAGCATATTTAAATACCCTTGATAGAATATTTGGCCTAAGTGTCATTATCTGGTACCTTTTGTGCACACAGGCACTGATTCTGCCAGCGTTGCTCACTGAGTAGGCAGGAAGTATCCTTGGGGGTTTAAAGGGAACTCATCAATAAGGTACTTTCCATGAGTGGAGGAAGCAAGCACAAGCCAACAGAGGTAGAAGCAGAGGAATTATGTAAGTCTGTGAACTTTGAGCCCACATGTGAACCCAGCTCTGAGAAAATCAGTAAGAGTTCGGGGATTTTGGCTGGGGGTGGAGAGGTTTTACCACACAGCTTATTGGGCAATGTTTCTACCAAACGCAAAACAAAACTAATTTGCAGAGCCAAGGGCTTAGAACAAGAGAAGAATATTTTTCCCTGTATCCAAGGTCCTATGTACAATCAGCAATGACACCCCTGGAAGCTAAACCAAGAAATTATAGTTTAGAAAATGCAATTTCTCAGAGACAGCCGTGGTGGTATAATAGTATTCCTAAACAGCTGTTGTAACACTGTCAACAAGACCTCTGGAATGCCGAACAAGGTTTCATCAGCTGTTAATCCCACTCAGCTTCATTTGCTTCTTCCTAGGGAACTGCAAAATTATCAGGCTGTCCATTTCTACTCCTCTTTGCCTGATGTCTGAGAGCAAGGTCCTACAGTCTTCAGTGACCGCAGAAGTTTTGTTACTGGTGGCACATGGATTATGAACAGGCCATTGTGTAGGGACAGGGTTTAAACTGGACTCAAAAGGTTCAGAACTTGTTTTTTCAGTTTGTGAGTTATTCTTTTTTTTCCAATCATGTAGCCTCTCTTTTAACAGCCATGCTCCCCCTAATGCTAGAAAAGGAAAACAGCCTTCTCCAATTCAGTGCTGCCTAAGAGGAGATGGAAAGATGCTTGACACACAGACAGGCCTTGCACACCCTGTGGAGGTTTTTTTAGCCTTAAGTTACATCTCCCAGCATGACTTGGCCAACAGAAGAAACCGAAAATGGGAAGCGTTGCCTGCTAGGCGCAGCTCTGTGCTATGCTGTGAACTATTACACCTTTGCTGCTTTAGCACAGAAAATGGGTCACAGTTGTGATTTCAGGAGGAGGTCATTGGCCCAATTGCTCAATAGTTAGAAAGGGAAAGCTTTAGCTGCTGTTCTGCCAAAAAAAAATAATCAAAACCCAGCATGATGTGAGCCTGAAGATACACACTGAAGTTACACACGCTGTGCGGTTCCAGATGAGTGGGCATGTTAACCACACCCAAACACAAAATCAAAATAAAGCAACTTAATTAGAGAAGATAAAGTAAAATCAAACATCCTCAGCCCCACAAAGCAGCTCTGCCGGGGAACATGGAGACTTCAGCCTCCTTATGCTGGCACATGAAGCTCATTGGCAGGGATACAAACATGGCTACACAGAGCTAGAAGGACACACTGACAAAGGGTCAGGTCATGTAACAAGAACGTGGGCACATAATGATAAGAAATGGGGAACAGTTTTAGACTAAAGGAAGAGGGATTTAAATTAGATATTAGGAAGAAGTTCTTTACTGAGAAGGTCCTGAGACACTGGAACAGGCTGCCCAGAGCAGCTACAGATGCCCCGTTCCTGGGAGGCCCCGCTCAAGGCCAGGCTGGATGGGGCCCTGGGCACTCTGATGTGGTGGGTGACATCCCTGCCCGTGGACCAAGGGACACCCAGTCTAGCTGCAGTACAGCATCCTCCATCATAAACACTGAAGCTCTCAGCCTGATAGTGAGAGAGCAAATAAAGAGAAGATAGCAAAGGCCTCATGGTGTCGTCACCCACTGCAAGGGGCAGGGCTTTAAAATCCCCCACATGCCTGTTTCAGTTACAACTCAAAATAAACATTTTACTGTCAGCACAAAATAGGACAGGGGAGGACATTCTCTTTAGGGGAACAGTAGGATAGGACACCTGCTGTTGCTGACTCTCCACTAGTCCTAGGACATGCGTTCCCATCACCACCAGGATAACACCTATCCCTCCCTCCCCACACAGCGCAGGCTTCACCTCTCTCATACAGCCATCCTGGCAGGTGGGAAGGTAGGCCAGGAAAACTCATCCAGGGTAGACATGGCACCATGCCTCTGGCAATAGAAAGAGCTTGCTGCAGGTCACACCTCTCTTCACAGTGCCACAAAAGCCTGAGCCACCTCCTCCAGACACCTGTCCCCTACTGTCACCAGCTGAGAGAAAAAAAGACTAGTTCTGTTTCAGTTAATTTTAAACCAGTGAAAGCTGATTATTGCTTAGTAAGCCTAATCCATGCCTGCTCTCTAAACACAAAGGGAAAAATATATATGTTTTCCTTTATACAGCAAAGAAGAGTAGACTAAGACAAGAATCTCTTCCAAAACTCAAAATCAGAGGGCTTGATGAGAGCTGTCCAGTTTGATCCTCCTTCTTTCTAACTACCATTGCAACCAGGAGTTAAAATTCTGCTGGATTAAAGCTTTCAGCAGAGCGTGGTCAGCTCTGTGCTATCAACACCCTCATCCTGCAGGCTCACTCACACTTTGAAAAAAATATTCCTGCATGTCAGAAGCAGTAAATTTCAAAAGGAGCAAATTTCACAAGCAGCAGCCAATGAAAAATCATGGAAACTTAGGTGCCTGTGACAGCTGGAACAAAGGTTTAGCAATACATGTCATGCCGTCTGCATCAAACCACAGGCAACAGATGTACTTTGACACCAAATCCTCTTTCTTCACATTTAGGTGTATTAACTGAGTAAGGGCTTCCTCCCACATACCTATTTTCCATCGCCCTTAATGCATGGCATTCCGCCACCCAGAGTGTAAAATGCAGTCACCTTTTTCTTCAGGTCACAGAACAACTCCAGCCGTGCTTGAAGCTAAGTAGTCTCCCAGCTGCCGCCACTTGAGTCTCATAGCAGTTGAAGCTGATTTAAAGGCAGCAGACAGCAAAGTCACATCAAGCAAAACTGATTCATTTCTCCTGCAAAATTTACACATGGAAAGGCAAGGGCAGGCAATAACAGTCCACAGATCTCTAGAAGAATTTGGTGCAAGGTGCAGAGCTGCACCAAACTGAAAGCAATGCAGGAAGGCTGCTAGGTTGCCGACATGCACTGGAGACAGGGGAAGGTAGCAGCTTCATCTGCAACCATTACCTGTCTTGGCCCTCTGGCAACAGAGTCAGGGAAAAAAAGAGCAAGATCTGCACTCTCATTACCCTTTTTTCTTTCTGCAGATGCAAATACTCAAGTTTCCAGACTACTTTTATGCCTTCCCATGCTTCATCACAGCAAATATTTGCAGGAGACACAGTGCTTCTTTTTGACCCATCTCCTCCTCAGACCTAGATTCTCCCTTCGCCCTCTTCTGCTTTGTAGTCTTTGCTTTTCTATTTGTATGGTTTGCAGGAAAGATAAAGGTGTTTCTCTCCTTACCCTCCCTGCAGGCATGAAACCTGACAGGTTTGACCTAAAGCCATCACCTCTCTGTTGCTGTCATTGTAACAAACCCACTCTTCTTTGTTAGGGTTTTCATCACAGATGCATACCAGATAATTTTGGCCTACCTGTGCAGGGGTGAATGACACTCTTAAAATACCTGAATCCCTTAGAATTTAATCTACAATACAATTTTTAACTAGCAAAATGGCACCTGCATGTCCTCGTAGGTCTATAATCCCTAACTGAAAAAGCTTATATTAATCCTGCAAGGCTTAAAGTCAGTTTCAGATACAGACTGAACAGAGTGGAGTTCCATGGATCCATCCAGCTGTCTCATTCTAGGGGCAGACACCTTTTCTAATGCAGGCAAGATCCATGTGAGTAACACTTTGATAAGCATCAAAGGGAAGGGGTTTGTTGCAAAGAACCACAGAGAGTTTCTTGTAGGCCTGGGAACCAAAGTGGGGAGTTTGATGAGAACGAAACAATGAACATCTGGGGTTTGACGACATACACTGACAGCAGAAAAACTGCAGATGGGTGCCATCATCGGTAACGAGAGGTTATAAATGTTCATAAGTTTGAAAGTGCTTTTCTTCACGAGTAGTCATGGTCTGGAGCAGTACTGGAGCAGTACTGGTCTGCTCCCCTACAGATACCAGCATCTCCCAATCATCTCCAGTGCAGTTGCTTTGTCATTATCAGCAGAGCCCACAAAACTGTTTACAGACAAGTAGGCTGGTCACGTTATCTGGCAGCCTTAAAGCTGTCTCTTTCTGACAAATACCACACGTTCTGCTCTAGGAAGGGGCTGGCCCTTACTTGGAACAGTAAAACAAGCCTAGTGGTAAATAAATCTAAAGTCAGATCCAATTAATATATCCAAAGGGAAGCCTCCCAGCGTCAGGCAGATAGGTGAGTTTGAAACCTGACCTTGACAAAATAATAACTGACAGCAGCTGCAAACCAGAGCTGTTATGATGGAGGAGTCACGTGCACTTTAAAAGTGGACTTTGTCTTTGGTTGTGAGAAAAGGAGTGATCGTAGTTTATATCATCTTAGGCAAGATAACTAATGCAAGGTGGGTGAGGGAAGAAGCCAACCTTATTTTTATCTAACAGGATGAAACAACTGATTGGCATCACGCAGTGCTTAGACCAGTGTGACTCATACTGAAAGGACAAACAGTCCCTGACAGGATATGAGCTATCACAAACAAATAACATCTTCTTTTCCCCCAACCAAATGTGTGTCCCTAAAGCCAGAGAACAGGAAGCACATCCTTGCCCCTGGCGTAAACCCACCTGATGACAAAGAACATCTGTCATTATGCAACTTTTCCATGGAGCCATTTTCTATGGCACATATACATTTGCATAAGGACATCCTGTGGCAGATACCACAAATGACTGATTGGGGGAGGAAATGCTTTTGTCTTATGATTCCATAAGATAAAAGTCCCTTTTCCCTTGGCTTTCCATGTGCATGATTGAGTTTTAAACCAACTGGTTACAAGAAGAAAGTAAGTTTATCCATTCACAGTTAACTCACATGTAAATAGTATTTCATATATATTCCCACAGTCCCTTGGCAGTGATGGCAGCCTCCACTGCAAAAGTGCCTAATCACATCTAAGGAAAATTATAAAGACACACTTTGAGCACCATCCTTGAAGTCGATGAAAATTTGTTTACACCACTAGAGACTTCTGACAGCAAAGGAACCGTTCTGCACTGAGTCAAAAAGACAAAGCCCTAATTACAGCACCAGAAACCTGAGGATGAGCAGCCAAGTTCTTTCCCTTACTGTCAGCTCAGAGGCTGGCACAGCAGGTTCAGCAAGAAGCAAACTGAGCACCAGGAGTACCTGCAGGACTTCCTCAGTCTTACCTCAGTGCTCAGAGATGCCCTGTTCCACTCTGAACCTTGATTAAAGTTTCCCAGGCTGAGCTGTCAGCATGACTCAGCAGCAGCACGGATGCCCAGTGTTCACACTGAGCTTCTCAACCTTGTGCACAGTTTACAGCTGCATCACAGGTCTCCTCAGAAAGTTAAACACAGCCTATGCATTACATCAAGGTCCGTAACAAATACAGTTACCTCAATTAAATCTGAGGACTGAAAAAAAATGCAGACTTGATGTATCTATAAATCTTACAATCTCCTCCTCCTCTATATTTTTTCAAAAGAAAGTAGGTTATAGCTGGAATTCTCTGTTACTTGAGCTTATCTTCAATCAGTTCTTGGAAGATTTGTGTCCTCTTACTCTTGGACTGTAGAAAATGTATCTTCAAGAAGTTATTATGTGGACTGGCTGGCATTTTTGTAAGCTTAAGAAATAACAATTTTTTAATTAATAAATTACAGTAGTTAAAGCATGAAAGTTAATTTTATGGAGGTAAGATGAGGGATGATCATTAAGCTTCCTTTACTGCTAAAACTTGTGTATGAATAACGCACTATTAGTTTTAAAAGTATTTTTATCTTCAACTAAATTTGTCTAGAAAGGAGTTAAGCTTTTCAGAAGGCAACATGATACATCAAATCTGATAAGACATTTCTTTGGCAGAGAAAAATCAACAGTTCTGCACAGAACAGTTGTAGCAATTACATCAAGGTCAGGCTTTTACTCCTTTGCAGGCACAGACTCTCTCAACATGCAATCTCTGAAATTCAGAAATTTAGAAACCTGAAATTCAGGCTCCAGTAACAGGTCAAATTCCCTAAAAAGTAAAGTTAATACCTATGAGAGTGAGGTTTTTATACATATTAGTATTTGTCAGTAACAGTAGTTCCTTCATTTTTGCAAGCTTCATCATGAATTAAGCATTCTAGAATAACCAAAGGAAGTAAAAAAAAAAAAAAAACACAAAAACCTTCCTCTCAAGTAGACCCAAGTTTTGCTCTTGTTAATTCATACTTCTACATTTCCAGGTCAGCCATTCTGTCATCCAGGATAGACAGGATCTTAATTGGGACATAAAGAAGAAGCAGAATGGAAAATAAAGAAAAAAGAATCAGGATCTTCTCAAAACATCTCTCTCACTTCAGCCTATCTTCAAACGGCAGGAAGTAGGATCTGGCTGACAGCATTTATTCCCTTGAAGGTCAGCTTTAAAAGAAAGAGCTACTGTAGCTACCTCAAAAGACTGTGAAGCTTTTTTTTATCAGTGGAGGAGGGAGCCTGAGCTCTGGAAGAAGGCAGCACGAAGAGACAGGGATGTGCTCACCCAGGGAGATGCTCCCATGGAAGTACAGCCCATGCCCTGCAGCCGGGGTCCTGATCTGCCCAGAGGGAGGGGAAGGCACCAAGCTCCCTCACCGGGACAGAGAAAGGTGAGGTTCCATGAGTCACCTCTCTCTCCGTGCCTCTCCTATCTGACAGTGTTGAGCCAGCGAACGCTGACTTTCCGTGGCAAAATGCCTGAGTGAGGAGATGAGGCTGCCTTTGTTTATGGCCGTTTCATTTATTAGGTCACGGGGTTCCTGAACTCATCAGGAACTCATGGGGCTGTTTGAAAACAGCAGCACACGAGGCCAGAGCACGGCACAGAAGGTTCCTTTGCAAATATGCACCCTTTGCATTTGGTTACTTTTAAGTGAAAGAGGACTTCGAGCATCAGCAAAGTGAAAATCACACAGTACCTACAGACAGCTCCGCTGTGGCATCTGGACTTAGTGATTTAACTATTATCAGGGTGCTTGCATTTGAAACAACCCTGGTCCTCTTGATAAGGTGAGGCAGACTTGGAGAGGGGCACATAGTACTACTTTGGAAAAATTGTGCTAATGAAAGGAATGAGGCACTTGTCTACAAATAAACTGTGGGCCTGCTGATAGATAAAAACTAGCACTAAGAGATAAAAGCAACAATGGGAAAGGATTCCACTGATTGATGAATGGAAAGAGAGATTTGTCCTTATCAGTAAACTGTAGGTCTGCTACTAAATGAAATTGAATATCAAAAGATGAAAGAAACAATGAGGAGAACCATAAATTCCATAGGAATTTTTAAAAAAGGCAAGGGGGGTATACATTAAAAGGGAATCATAAAGATGAGGCGTTCCAGGAAATCTGTACCTCTCAACTTCCTCAGCCAATGGGGAAAGAGAGAGGGAAAATACGGTCGGGAAATTAGGATAAAAAGGAGGCTGCGTCCTCCAAAAATTTGAGAGACCCCAGGGGAATGCCCCATGGCCTCTCCCTTTATTCAAAGAAAGTAACGGGACGCCTCTGTCTCCTTTTTGGACATAAACCTCTGGTGTTGGTAGATTAATTTTCCTGACACTAATTATCAGGAGTTGCTCTTTTTTTAAATTTGAAAACAGATTTTCTGCTTCTGTAATTCCATTCTTTTTATGGCATTTATGGCAAAATTGCAAGACTTTTATTTACATCCTGTAACGGTATGGTTTGCATGGCCTTAGGAAGAAGATATTAAGTTGTTAACCAGGCTTCCAGTACTCAAGAACTGAAACTCACAAAAAATATGCAAACTAAACTGCAAACAAGACTGGCAGGGAGCACAGTTTACAAAAAAAAAAAGAAAAAAAGAAAAAAAGAAAAAAAACTAAAGCAAAGGTATCTCTCCACCCTCTTTTTTTAGGTGGTAGTTCTGACATGTCTGCCACCAGACTGAATTGAAAGGGGAGGCTCAATCTGAATTTTTTGTGGGAAGCCACAGTGACACAAATGGAAGTGCCTTCCTGCAATGCATCGCTATGCTGGAAATTCAACCGCTGTGTCAACTTCAAAAAACAATATTATAAATTCATTCAGAAAGGGACTCACCAAATAAATGCAGACAGATCAATCAAGAGCTATTAAACACAGCAGTCTTAGGTGCACAGTTTTTTGCCCAAAGTGGAAAAGGTGTCCCAAAGGAAAAATCACACTCACTATGGATCTCTCATTCCTCAAGCTGTTTCCTAATCATGTGTCACTGGCTGCTGTTGGAAACAGGACACAAAGTTCAGTCCATATTTTAACCAAGTCAGTAGGCCACCTTTGCTGTCAGCCTCAAGTTTCATATAAGCATGGTTGAGAATACAGTATGTGCCAAAGGAAGGCAAACAGCAGAGCTCCTGGCTCCCAAGTGAGCCAGAAAAGTAATTTTCTGCATGGAATGCTCCACATAATAAAGTATCTTTAAAGCTTTACTAGCAGTAATGAAACTTCTGCATTTGGGGGAAATTTTGGGTTTTTAAACTGCCTCCAGAGAATAAACAGATCCTAGATTTTACCACATGGAGAAAAGTAAAGCGTATCCCCTTTTAGTGACATTTTGGTGTACAGAACACAAGTTCCTGTCAGCCCAGTTCACTGTTACAGTGTTACAGAATCACCCCACGACATCCAGTTACATACAATTAATTTTTCCTACTTGTACCACAACTCATAGTAATAGATAGAATTAACGAATCTGTCACATTTTTGTCCTGCTACACCACAGGGAGAGTAACAGTCACATCAAACTGCACACTGAAAACAACTATCAGCATTTTCAAAAACATCCACCATGGTTTACGAGTTACCTTTCTAATCCAGGCAGCTACAGAGAACTGCTCTAACTATGGCATTTCCTGCTTTGGACTGTGGCAAGGCACAAGAACATGTTCTGCAAGTTATTTTCCTCCTGAGCATCTCATGCCACTAGATAAAAGAAATAAGCTCTCTCAAGGGCTCATTGCAAAAACCAGCCCATGCCCCATCCCCCTGCAGCAAAAGTCTATTGATTTTTCCAAATGTGCTAAGTCCTTCTTGCTGGGGCAGATAGGAACAGCTTTGCAGGAAAGCACAGTGGTGGGTTTTTTAGGTGATCCTAAACATGGCAAACACAATAGCAGCTGTTGGGAAATGCCAAGGCACTGCTGGTTTGTGTGTCTCTTTTTACTAAGGTTCCATTTGGGATACGCTGGCTGCTTCCTGCTGTGTTGCAAAATGTCTCCTTCCACGTGTGATCACCGCTTGAAGGTTTTTACAGAACCATCTTATTACTGCTTGAGGGCAGATGGCAGCTGGAGGCCAGCACCTGGAAAATGTGCACTTGCAAGTATTTGGGGTAGCATCCAATCATTTCAGCCAGGAAGGAGGTGGGAACAGGCCCAGCTGTTAAACCTTCCCAGAGCCTATCTGGAAACAAAACGCACACCTGGTGGAGCTCCCAAACCCCTCTGTGTGCGTGATGCGCAGCCTGCTGCAGGGAAATGTGTGGCCACATTCCCTCAGCAGAGCAGCCTTGCACAAAGCAGAGAAAGGAGGATGCCTAAAAGGCAGGGATGGCACTGGAGTCAGGGAGTTTGCAGCCCAGCTGGACTGGAGCTGCTCTTACCTGTGCCTCTGGCATACCATCTCCCCAAGGGAGCACATCATCCTGCTGGATTTTCCTAGGATCTGTCAGTTCTGTGTCACTGAGGAGTTCCTTTTCCCAGAGCAAAATTCCTAAACCACACATTCCTTTCCCTGACTCTAGAGCCTCTGCAGCAAAATCTAGACCACAACAGATTGTCCCTGTGTTGCTTAACAACAAAGCAAAAAAGAAACTTTGCTGAAAGGGAAAAAAACCCAAATCAACAAACTAAGATTTTTAAGCTGTCAATGACTGTTTTCTCCATGGGCAACAATGTGGCAAGAACAGAACAGACCAAATGCCACAGGGCTGAAGTTACTGGAAAACAAGAACTCAGTCCTCAGTGTTCACTGAAATTTGTAAAAAAACCAAACCAGTAGGTCTCACTAGATGACCAAAACAAAATATTTAAGTAGCGGCTTATCTGATTTGTTTCTCTTTCCTCAAGGCCTCAAACTCAATTGAATTACTTTTCTGTAAAATATCTCAGAGAGAAAAAAAATGTAAGGGAAGCCCTGTGATTGCATTTTCTGCCCCAGCACGCCCCACACAGACATGAAGACCAGGATGGACTTTGGCAGACTATCAGGAAGTGACAGAAACTTTTCTCTGCCTGGCTTACTTTCATGTCACCCTCAGCTAACACCTGAGCTGAACATTGGACCAATGCTATGGCAAACTCTGTCCAGAGAGCAAAAGTCTTTCTTTTCCTGTCTGGTTGAGTACTGATGTTTACACAGGGACTTTGCTGCACAGAGCTGCAAGCTTATTTTCTTCCCCACTTAGTCTTCTGCAGTTAAAAGGCCTTTACAGTCAATTGTCTCAAGGGAGAGCTCAGACTACAAACTGGAAAATATGAACTGCCCTGTCCAACAAAACAATTTCAGAAACTCCAATTTCTGTCCACTGTAGTAAGGGAGTAGCACAGGGTGAACTGGAAAAACCTAAAACATTGCATTGAGATAAGCAACCAATAAAACTGACACGTGCGCAGCAGTCACCTCACAGAGCAGCTGGAAAGGAGGAACTATAATATTTAGGACAAAACCTACAAATTTTAACAGCATTTTGGGTTGACCACTTCAGATCCAGGAAAAGCTGTTTCGGTGCCCGGGTAGTTCAGTTGCTTTTGAGTAATTGTTTCACTGTCCTCTGGCACATTCCTGTGAGGATGCTCCTCTATCTGCTGCTGGCCACCCCTCTCCGAGGAGACACTGATAGGCACAACTGAAAGAATGCCTTTACTATCTGCAATCTCCATTTTAAGGTTACAGCTCAGCTTTGGAGAAAAAACCCTCAAACCAACCCTAAACAAATGCACCAGGCAGCTAGGAATCTCTTTTCTATTCCAAGCAAACCAAGCCCAGCTGCAGCCAGCAAGCAGGTGCATTAACCAACATGGTGCTCCAGAACTGCTGGAAAAAGTTAGCACTCCAATAATAGTTACATATATAAAATAGTTAATAGTGCCAATAATAGTTACCACTGAGCACAGCTCAGCAATGCTGGGGAAATCCTCAGAAATTGTTATGAAATGGCAAAAATAAAGCCGCTGAAAACTGACACAACACAGGGAAGAAACCAGGGTTTTAAGGCAGAAGTAATCTCAAACATAATTAAGACCCGTACAAACCTCCTTACAAACTCTGGACCCAGCACTGCAAGGCACAGCACTTGGCAACAGGACAGCCAGCAAATGATCTCACTGCAAAAGTCTCATGCTGCCAAGGCATTTTATTCCCTTGCTGACACATGCCAGTTCTGCTGCAAATTCCTTTAGGGGGCAAGAAGGCAGACCTAAGCCACAGTTCAAGCTCATCTGTATTAAAATGAAGGCGTATCTACACTCCAGCATTTCTGAAAAGCTGAGCCTCTGTTGTTCAAACCTAGAAAAACTCTAAAATTAAAGGCAAGGAGTAGGACTGAGTTGCCTCAAGGTAATTTAACTAGAGATGACCGTAAACCATCCAACTTCTAGTGCAATTAAGTTGTAGCCTTAAGAGTACGGAAGAGGAAAGGTTGGTTGGGTTGTATTCAATCCAGAATTAATCCTGTTCTGGCAGAACACCTGGAATTTCACACAAATACGAAACTTGAAAGCCATACAAGGGTTAGTGCAATAACATCAAGTGCACAGAACCAGAAGCATGTTTGTACACTGCAGAAGTGCAATTGGAGGAGATTATGTCAAAAGGCAGAAGCGAAAACCTCATCTCTCCGTGCTGGAGCTTACTGGAGAAAACCAACAGCAGCCACAGCAGAAGCTTAGGGAGGAGAAGCAGCTCCCAGCCGCCGGGAGCTGCCTCAGTGCGGGCGTCCCTTCAGCAGCGCCGTCGCTGCTGCTGCCGTGAGACAGCTGTGCCCAGCTGTGCAGGGAAAGCTGGACAGCTCCGCCTCTGCCGAGAAACAGCGGCCAAGGAAAAGCATCAAATCCATTACAAAATCTAATTCTTCCCTTTGTATCATTTTCACATTTCACACAAATGTCAAAGAATCATCTATTGCTGAAGTCATCCATATCCAAATAATGGGTTTTTGCAGCACATTGCTCAAACAGTCACTGCTGTTCCAGCTTATGACTACTTTGCACTGCTGTTACAACCCCCATAAAACATTGGCAAATCACCAGTTTGATGAAGACAGAAAGAGACATTCACGTGGCCTTGTCACTCTCACAAACTTTAAATAACACTGAGGATTTGCGGCTACTTTAGCCATAGTTAAAGGAATACCAGAACCTTGAAGGGAGAATTTACCTTAAAATTCCATAAAACTGTTGGTGCTTGAATTTAGCTGTCAATTTTTATTTCTCCCCAAATGACCTTTGAAAAACCTTTATGGCCTGGGGGGGGGGGGAAAAACCAAACCAAAAAATAATCAAGTTCTGCCCTTGATGCCCACCTCTCCCCGCGCCCCCGGGTGGCGGGTACAGGGAAGACACCTTTATCGATGAAGCAATAAACACTTGAGACCTTCCTAAGCTTTTTCTTTTTTTTACCCAAACAATCTGGGATGCATCTGTCCCCTGCAAATTTCTCTCTCGCTTTCAGGGAATGTACTCAAGGACGAATTTTCCAGGTGCAGGGAAACTTCGAAGCAGCATCTCCACCTCTGGACATCGGCAGCGGCAGTCACCATCTCCGCACCTGCACAGGAGCGCTCCCACTTCAAACACACCATAGGAAGTGAGGCCACGTAGTGAAATCAATTTACAGCCAAGTCAAACATCTGCTCTTGTATCAAAAAACCTCTGGCACTGAAGTGCTCAGCCGTAACACTGACAGAGTTTCTGGCGCTGAAAGCCCCAATGGCCAGCACAGGCAGACCAAAGCCCTCCTGCGCCTTCCCGGCGCTGTCTCCAGCTGTTTAATGGCACAACAGGAGCTCCCATTAGGAGTTCACCTGCAATTTCCCGCTGGCTGACGCCACTACACCAACATGTTCAGACTACTCCTTCCTACTGGAGAAACTCTGGCAAACAAGGGAAGAGCAATCAGCAGTGATGTTGCAATCGTGTTACACCAGTTCTGTTTAGAACAGGGCTGTGTGGGTGAGCTGCAGGAGCCCCAGTGACACACAAGCTCCAAACTGAAGACTGAACACGTTTCAAAGTAGTTCCATACTCATTTATGTTTGATCTGCATTCCTCTACATCCCATTCAGAGTCAAGAAGCTGAGACATTAGTTCCTCAGAAACTTTATTTTCATTCAAACTACAGAAATAAAGTAGTACCTTCCAATTTCCCGTTGTATTTTCTGCGTATTTGTACGGCTCAGGGTGAGATGCACTAGGATAAACTACCCTGTACATACGGAGAAAGATAAGGCTCAAAAACTAGCTTTACTTCAAAGAATGCCAAACCTTACCTATGAGGCTGGCTCCAACTCTTTGATAACAATAATAGGCACAACATAGGAAAAAAGATTGATCTAAAATACCTATTGTAAGCAAAATCCAATAATTCATTACAGAAAGTCAAAGAAACCTTTTAGAAATAACAAAACAGTTTTCTACTTTGAAAAAATAGATGAGTCATTTTTGCTTTATATACGATATATTCACACACACTTTCAAGTATCATTTTCACTATTATCATACTTACACGGCTAGAGATAAAAAAAATGAAATCCCATAAGCAGATTATTATGCCAAAGAAGTCACACACGGTCTTTATCTGGGTTTAGCAACACCTGGAATTCTCCATGGTATCACAGTGACTAAAAAAGCAGTGACTAGACTCAGTGTAATTTTTCCCTTTATTAAACATCTTTTAGTAAGGCTTGAAAAGCATCAGGATTTAGAAAAATGGAGACAAGAAAAGCACAGGCAGTCATAAACCCCACGCAGTCATAAACGCCACAAATTCACAGCTAAGCTTGTCACACGCTCAGTACTAGCAGGGAATAAAAAAAATAAATCTGAGTTATGTTTGGTTAGCAGGCAAACTGATACCAACAGGCAGACTTCAGCTGGGATGTTTTTACATTTAAGGCATCACACAAAATAACAAGTTAATGCCAGGAAGCATAACAACCATCATGTGCACAGCCATAATTCACATTTAGCTCTGGACATCAGAACCTGTTTTATTTCAAAATAGAAAGGCTAGGAGGGAAATCCCATAGTCTTTTGGGAAAGTGCCAGGCAGTCACCAGGCAAGAGGAGGAGTAACTGTGGCTTTTATCACAGAGGAAGGAATTTAAGTGCTTATTAAAGGGTTTGCTGCAGTGCCAGAGCCAGACACCTGAAAACAAATTCTGGCAGAAAACAAAACTTTTAAGAGCTAAGAGACAGAAAAACTGTTCAAGCAACTGCAGCGAACGGGTGTCACACAAAGAGATCAAAAATGGCAAGCCTTTGAGACTGAACAGCTTCTGGAGCTCTGAAGCAATGAAGGAGAGGTCCAGCAGGTGCATTCCATAGGACTGGTTCCACCCTGCTTGCTGATGCACTCTGCACTTCTGCCCTCCAAAGAACTTAGATGGAGAGGTATGAAGTGTCTCAAAGTGAAAGAGTTATATATATTTTCTTCCTGGTTGTGTCATTTACATTTACCTGTTTCTTGCCCAATGGGAAAAGGCACAAATTCTGCATTAAAAAAAATTATTTTAAGACCTAAGTAAAACCTATTCACAAAAAAATTCTGCAGAAATCACTGACTGTTTTTAAGAGGGCAAAGTCATTTAAAAGTTAAGTGCCAGGCAGCATGAAAGCTTTATGGTTCTAACTGTCAAGCTCAACTGTTTGGTAGAATACTTGAGTGCAGGATGTTCTTAAAAACTAGTTTTAAAACCATCAGGCCAAGACTCAAAAATAAAGCTTCTTGGAAATATGGGAGGTCACATATAAAAGGGAAGATCCATGTCACTTTCAGAGACTAAAATGCAATGTTTTAGGGTTGGTGGGTTGGTTTTTTTTTGCACTTAGTAAGGGTCCCAGAATGGAGTCCAAGCAATTCAGTAAGAAAGGATTCCATTAGGTAGGATGGAAGCTTTGAGCTCACTCCAAGCTTGGCTAACAGCCACTACTCCAAGTTTCCAGAATTTGGGTAGCATTAAAGTTAAGTTTCCTGAGCTAGAGACAACTTGATACACAAGACAGTGACAGCGCAGCAGGACAAACAGGAAGTGACAATGAAAAGCAATGCGCTGCCCAAGACTTACATTATACCCAGAAGCTGCCAATTCACACATATTCCTCATCTGTTGCCCCATCTTTGCAGGCTGTATTTTGGCACATTCTCACACCTCTTCTAGCACAGCAATTTCTGCTGTCTTTCCTTGCTCTGCTGGTTTTGTACCACATAACCCCACTTCTGAATACACTCTTTAGACATTTACTCTGTAGTCTTCCCAGGCTTACTAAAACCACACACTGACAACAACCACCCCTTCAGCTGGGAGTTTAATGACACTGAACATTTTGCATCAACGTGAGATACTTCAACATTTACTGCTTTGTCCTCTCCTGAGCCTGTGGCTGTTATATTAATACGCAGAACGGAGAGCTCTCAGCTTTCTCCCTTAGCACACAAATACAAACGACACCATTATAATCAGAAGAACATTAGTATGCAGCACAAAGTGATTTGCAAGCTGGAGAAAACAAGGTTCATGGTCATTTGCCTCCTCTAAAAATGAATTAAAGGCATAGGCTGTATGTTTGATAAAGCACCCATGCCAGCTAATTTCCTCTCAAGTCTTCTAGAAACACTGCAATTGTTATGTGAGCAGCAAAGAGCCTCTAATCAACCTGCCTGCAGTTTTCATACTACAGTGCAAGTTAGCTGGCTGCTTAAAGAGGTTCAGGCTCAAAAACCTGAGGCCGTACCACAAAAACCTATCAATTGCTTTTCTNAAAGAGGTTCAGGCTCAAAAACCTATCAATTGCTTTTCCAGATGAACAAAATGCTGCTACCCTAAGTAATACTCTGGTCAGTCTTGTAGTGAAATGAAACAAACCCAATACTATGTAGTTCTCACAACGGCACTCAGGTTAATCTCCATGCTCTGTACAAAAGGGCAGCACTACCACCGTTTCCCAGTGACACTCCTTTCAGGGAGCCTGGCCACCGTGCTCCCAAATTACACACACGCAGTCACCACTTGGGAGGCTGATTCATCTTTACACTCCCATGCACGCAAGCATTACGGATGATTAGCTGGAAAACAGGCATGGAGTGCTAATATTCTGCTATCAATGGACCTATTAAACAAACCTGACTTGCTTTGCACACCTGCTGAATCAGGACAGGCAACCAGTTACACGAGAATCCACAGAAACCAGCACACAAACAGTCTCGACAGCTCTCTCCACATTCACCAGCGATCCTGCTTAATGACCAATATTACTGAAGGCATAGTATCTTTAGATAGAGATGTCTACTCTAAGTGTTTCTACTAAACAGTCATAATAATGATCCAGACATTTTTGGTATAGTCTGATATGATCCTTATGACACATTTCTGACGAAATGTGCAAGAAAAGTGTTCAAGTCTATTTCAGCACACAGACACTTCCGTGCCTTCATCAGGCAGATTCAACTGAAGCTTCACTGCCAGTGGCTAAACTTGCTTTAGTAAGTTATCACAAAGATCAAAACCCCAATAAGAACCTGCCTTTAACACTTAACCGAAGAAAGGCTCCATAGTCCTGGCAAGATCTAAGTACATCACACACTAAAAAAAAAAAAAGGTAAGAAATTAGCAGTAAAGCACCGATGTTGCTGCATGCCCTGCTTTAAGAGGTGGAAAGAAAAAGCCTCTCATCTTCTGCTCAAAATAAGTGAACTCGACCCTCAGAATCTCCTCCATCCTGTGAACTTCCAAGTAAACTTATAGCTCTCCTGGAGTAACTTTCAAAGATGAAACAAAGCTTCAATTAGTCAGACATATGTAATAGCACGCTATCTAGATACTCATACTTTTATTTTGTAGCCATGTCTCTGGTACACTCTACTTGTACTTTATATAGGCATTATACCCTTAGAGCAGAATCACTACTAAAGCACTTTTAGGGTAGCTCCTACCTGAAACTAAACAGCTGTGTATCCTTGAAATTCTTGGTTGGGCATAAAACAAAAGTCAAAAGAGAAACAACACAAATCATGATCAATTAGACCAACCACTAAAAAAGAACAGTAGCCACATCGATATAATTTCACTTTGATTTAGGGTGCTCTCTAATAGGTTTATTAAAAGTTTCAACAGACTATAGCTCCAGACTTTATCTTTCTTGGAAGACACTACAATAGAAGCCACAGTAGAGACTGCCTTGTCACAAGAGGTACAAATGCTGTATAGATGGAGAAATAAAAGGACAAATCTAGTTGTCTAAAAGACAATTCACTGTACACATTTTATTTACAGTTTTGTACACTGTCTTATTATGAATGGGACCGCTTTTCTACTTGAGCCATTTTAACCAAAGCAAAATAACCTAAGTAATACAAAGTGTTAAAATACAGCATAAGATACAAAAACAGACATACTATTTCTAGTAAGGAATGTAAATTATGGTGTTACATTTTTAAAAAAATTCCACATTTATGTTCAGGAAATCACACAAAAAGATCACTGATTTGACTGAAATGCATAAATCCATAGCAAAGCTTTGATGTTACAAAAAACCAAAAAATTACCAAAGAATGCACAAAATTAATGTTTATTCCACCTTTGTCATATTCCCAGATTCTTCACCAAATGTTACATGAGCAAAAACAACTGAAATCAAAATATCACTAATGTTATCAAATAGGGAAAACAAATAAATTAATCTAGCAGCCATCAGCATAGGTTACAGCAAAGATGATGCTGTATAAAAAAAATTGCTAGAAAACTGTATGCACCATACTCTTTTCCAAACCAGCAAAATCTTACTGCATACAATGCAAATGTAAAACAGAGTAATTTCCTGCAGGTACAGAAATGCAACTTCTTTTCTGAATACTGTGGATAAACAAATTATTTTTTTGCAATAGTAATGTTTCTACCAAGCTATTACAGAGTGGGCCAGAAACACGCTTACGGATTTGGGGGGTGAAGTGTACTAAAATTGCATTCGGTAACGGTTACTTCGGCCAAAATAGAAAAATTGAACATAGAAGTACAAGACAAAGGCGAATGAGACTTCTCACAAATCTTAGCAACATTTAGATGGAAATCAAATTTAAATGTAGTCCACTCTGCTTTTGAAGAGGCTTTGGTTCAGCTCCCAATCTCGATTGCTTGACGCAGTCTCCTATGAAAGAATACTCAGAAGGTGTCGTCTTAAACAACAAACCTATTTTTAGTGGTGGAGCCGCTCTTAGTAGCTGTGTCTGCATGGGACTGATAACCAATCACTATCTTTGGAGGAAGTCCTAATCTTTCCTTGTATACTCTCCTGGAGAGGAAAAAAAATAAGACAACAGTTTAAGCAAAGTCCTTAGGAAGGAATTAGTATACGGACACCTGCTTTTAAGATCTGTGGACACCATAAAAAAAAAAGAGTTGCCTCCTTAGAAACAATTTCTCAGATATAAATAAAGGACTTGAAATACGATTTTTCTAGTGTATTGCATCTAAAACCCACTTACAGTTTTGTAAAATGACTTACCACATATAATAGGACAAGCTCTTGCAAAAAATAATTAACAGGCCTAAATAAATGCAAAATGCAGAGCCTCTATACCGCATTCATGTGAGTATTACTAATACCAGAAAGCTGTTGTTTCCACATACAGAAACAAAAAAGCTATGAAGAACTCATGGTTCACGATTCCAGAACTACTGAGATGATAAAGTCACCTGAACCAAAGAAAACAGATTCCTGGAACAGTCAGTTTTAATCACCCCACTCATCTTGGTTGCACAGAGTTGCTGTGTTCCCTTTAACAACTGATAGAAAGCAGACCCCACAGACCTGGTCATGGTCACCTTACCCAACAGAAGCTTTAAGAAAAACCAGCCCGGATCTTATGCCTTAAGAGAAAGCAGCAGCAGTACCTGCCTCAGACACACACACACACACACCCACAGAGAGTTCCTTAGCATAAAGTGAGATGCAAGTCACTGATGGCCACTCCTGCCTGGAGTTAAGGTAATATGGGAGCCAGTGGGCAACACGACTTACCTCGGTCCTTGTGTCAGTTTGCAAAAATCTTAACTCTTTCACGGCTCTCTAAAGGAGTCAACTCCTTAGTTAATGATTAATACCATTCTAAAATGCTGTCTGATACCTACTAGGTTTATTGCAACGTTCTGGTAGCAGAAGATGAATACCATAGTTTTGCTTGTTTATTATCAAACACTTACCATTTAAGCCTGAAAACATGACTGTGTAACAAAATTGTTAGTAGAAGGCAGACACAGATTTTCAAAGGCCCAAATAAGGCACATGTCAAAAGAGCCATCAGGTAGTGAAAAAAGTAAGCTGCTATGCCTGACAGTTCAAGTCTGGCTTAAGACAGATGCACTAAGCCAGGAAGATAAATATTTCCATTGGTTTGCATAAGGTAAGTGGCCTACAATGACAAATTCAACAGCAAGTTATTCCTAAGCATCAGTACTACAGAACCCAATAAATACTTGTGTAGTTAGTAACTGTAATCATGTAACTGTAAATAGTAACTGTGTAATTAGTAATAGTCGCTACACACTAGAGCACAAAATGCATTTTCCATAGCACAGACTCATGATAATCTGAGATAACTACTACTGCTTACTAAAACAAAGACTACAGCATGCTATTACACACGATCAAATAACCCATGAATCTCAGCAATGTTTTATCTGTACTTAAACAGGCAAAAGGTAGGAAAACACCTTAAGAGTTTCACAGCACATCACTGAACAGCTTCTTTTTTTCAAATTAAAGTACATCCTTCCATGCTTAAGACTTGCAGCACCTTTCCTTTCTTATTTGTAAGCATCACCTTCCTGGGAAAAAAAAAAAATCTTACCGATGCCTTACTCTTACTGACTACCCACCTTTACGAACTGGCAGGCTGGAACTGACTGTGCATTACCTACAGTTGTTAATTACAATGCCTCATTGTGAAATGAGAATTTTTGCCGAGATTTGTGTATGGGCACGCGTGAGCAACTACTCTGTACTGCTGCATTTCCTCCGCCGTAGTTTAGAAATGAAGAACTGAACACAATTTGGCAGTTACTTAACCTTGGGATACAGCTCTGCACAGGCTCCACTTGCCTGAAATGCATCCTCTATCAAGCTAGCTGGCTTTACCTGCATGGTTACACGTCATACCGTCAAGGCACCGATCACGTTACTTACCCTATATGCGTAACAGCATCCTTGTTTTCACATTCAGTTGTCCATATTGCTATTTTATCACCCTTAGTTCTAACATTAACAACAGCACCACACACATCATCACTGTAGTCATCGAATGACTCCCCAATAAGGCACAGCAGCTGCGAAAGAGAAAGCAGTTCAGAGTCAGAATCCTGTTCTGTAGGCAAGCACTCAGTGTACACGAGGACTGAGACACACGTTCTACTGCCTACAGCCACTTGCCATACAACAATCATTTTCTATTTATTGCAGTGTCTTCTTGAAGTTTCAAATATTACAAGTGAACATAGTCTAGTAGGACATCTTCCGCCTATTCTGAATTTTCCATTCCTCCTCCTCTCCCACCTGCTGCAAGTTCTGACACAGCTGATCATTTCTACCCCATCCTCCCAATCCACAACAAGAACAGAATTAAAGCACTGTATTCTTCTTTCTACAGTATACTTAACACAGGTAGACCCATCTGAAATTTTAGGCGTTTCCATCTAGGAAGAACCTGTTAAAGACTACTGGCACAACATCAGCTACATAAGGTTTAACTTCGATGTTGAAGTCTATCAATTCAGAGGTAAATTTGATGGCAGCCAGACGAAAAGTGCTACCCAATGAAATGTTACTTCCTGTCAACACAGGATTCTTCAGCATTTCCATAAACTCTAAAGCAGGCATCAATGATCCTGAACAGTGTTTAATACAAGTGCACCAATGCAAGTGCACAAGTAACACAAGATTCCTCCTCCCAGGTTTCTAACCTTGAAATTTGGGATTGGCCAGGAACATGAGGCTGAGCTGCATCACAGCCCCGTGGAACATGCTAACTGTGAAAGTGGTATTTAAAATCTTCAGCTTGCAACTTGTAAAATAAGCAATCCAGATATTCAAAGCTGATGGTTTCTTGTGGTTGATACAGACTCGCCTAGACTATGCTGAATTGGAAAAAACCCCAAACTTTCTGCACACTGAAACTGCAAGTGGATACTTGTTTACTTCACTTCCACAGTACATAAATACACTGCTATTAGATCCGTTTTCTGGTATCACTTATAACATTTGGAAATTCAACATGTTTGCAACTTTTAAAACAAAGCAGGTCTTCCAGAACCCATCAGACCCACAAGGGCTGGCTTACTTGATGAAATACAAAAAGGAAAAAGTGTGCTAATGAATAGATCAGGTATAACCAGACATGCTTTAAATGTTACACCCAACCACAGGCTGCACACACTCACTGACTAAGTAATTCAAGCCATAAATGGTTAAGGTCAAACCATACACAAACATGTAAAATACTGACCAACTGCCTTAGTTTACTTACAAGCCAAGATGACTACCATGCTCAATAAACACTAGTCAGGTACATTTTTCACAAGTGTTGCACAACAGGGAAAAAAGGTTCTCAAATGAAGTTTAGTTTACAGTTAAGATCATTATATTATAATAAAATTTGTTCCGAAAGGGAGTTATAAAGGCTTTGATTCCTACTGCAGAAAAGTGGTTGCACGTAATTACTGGAATTAGAAGTGACAGGGTTGTTTTAGGGCACGTAGCACAGTCACCTGGGTATTTAGGCTCTGTGCCATTGCTCACTGCTAAGCAAAAAGCAGAGCCCTCTAGCCTTTCGTTTACACAGTCCATCTACGTGTTTCCAAGCCATATGTCACAGCTATGAGGAGTCAGGACTCACACATGCACTATGCCAAGTACATGCAGCAGGGCGTTCATTTGCTCACGTGCAGCCACGCTGCCCAGTACTGTAACGCTCACAGTGCTCTCTCCAAATCACAACTGCAGTGACTACAAAGATCCTGAAAGCGCTGACATTTTGGACACCTCTGCTTTGATAGACCATTTCTCCCTTTCAAAGTGGTGCAATACTCCTTGCCTCTCACACAAAAACAAGGAAAAAAGATGAGACATTTGCCAAGACTGCCGAGCATTGTCCTGTCTCCAATCCATGTCCCTAAATCCTAGACTGCACTAGACTGTTTTAGGCTATTCTGAGTCAGTTCCTAGACAACATATTTTTCTGTAACACATTTACTGCAATCCACGCTCTCTAGAAATATGTTTACCATTCAATTCTATTCCAAAGAGATAACAGCAATGGGGAAAAAAAAGTATTTTTATGGTGTATATACAGGATGAATGTGCTATTATTGCCTATCTCAGCATTAAGATAAATACAGAAAGAAAACAAAAAATCTGGAAGTCTCTTGTTCAAAAAAACCAAAACCTGAAAACTATTCACTTTTTAAAAAAGTATTTCTAAAACAAATTGCTTTATCAATTGAATCAGCAAGTTGCACTCACGACAATATATTATTGTCACAGTATTTCAACAGCTGTTCTGTACATTACATGGGAAAAGCTTAATCTGGCCAGCAGAACTCTCCGTGTTGCTGCCTGTTACAAGGAAGTATTAGACAGAATACACTCATGTGAAGGATCACTATTGAAAAAACATGTTTCAAATACAGCCTGTCAATAAAACCCTACAGGACACTCTGCTGCCAAGAAGCCTAGAGCAGCACACAAAGATCCAACCAGTTAAATATATTTTCACACAAACATAAGACTCTTCAGCTGCCACTGGCAAGGCCATAGTGCTTACTGTCTCTAGCCAGAAGCGATCAAGGTCACTTCGTCTCTGCTGCTTGTTTAGTGTAATTAGCCATCGGCCTCCTCGCTTGTTTTTTTCATCTTCCCACATGGGTTCAATCCCATCCTGCAAAGAAAGACTGCAAGTTAAATCAGACTCCATGTGTATTTTTTCCTAAAGAGCCACCAAAAGGCCAGTGATAACTGAAAGGAGCAAGTTAAGAGAGAAGTGTATAGTTTAAGATACATATCAGAAGGTCCAGAAATACTGTCTCACACTAATATCAAACTTACAAAGCAACTTAACAAGTGCACTCCCTAATGAATTTTTAGTTCTACAGAAGCATCATAGCCCAGGCAAAAGTCTTAGCTACATATTACATTAAAAAAACACTGAGGCAACAGGCAAAGACAACCACCTGCTTTGCCCTGCATGAAACCAGAATGTAGCTGCTAATTTTATCTGGAGTCTTTATTTTATGTCTTGCACTCAGTGCAAGATCAGCCAAGTGCTTCACTCATGCATACAGATTATGTCACTGAAAGACACCTTTGGCAGTCTCTCTCAAGGACTTCCTTCACAAACAAGGTGAAAATAAGAAGGTTTTCATTGTGCAGGGGGCAAGGGAAATCAACATACCCTTTCAAAGCAAGATCTGATTCACATTTTGCCAGTGGCCCTGCACTGAATTAAATGATTCTGCATATGTTGATACAGCAAAGCAGTCAGCTGCTACTCCCGTATCAACTAGCTATGCTGCACTTCAGAAAGTCATTCAAAAAGTAAGTAATTGTCTAGACAGAGGAATTTGTTATGAACTGTCCACTAAGAGAATTGCACTGCAGAACTTGTGGCTGAAAACTAAGTGTTCACCATGCAGGATGGAGTGGTGTCATCTCACTTTAAATATAACACCCTCACTGGCAGCTGCAGAGCTTAAACTACTTCATCACTTTTAAGAGGACCTCTTCAGAGGTCGCAACTGAAGGACAGCAGGCAAGAGATTGTCCAGAAGCCTGAAACAGTTGCCAATTCTATACCTGTTCCATAAAGTTACATAATTAAGTTATTACTGCTTGATGACAAGCAAACACAGGACAGATACAAGTACATAAAACACAAATTTAGGATTCATGCAAAAATTACAAGCATTATCCATAGATATCCTAATCTCTGAAGGGCCTACAGCTTCTTAATATTCTAGTTAGTTTTCTCAGTCACCT
Organism: Callaeas wilsoni; assembly: GCA_013398955.1. Lineage (NCBI taxonomy): Eukaryota > Metazoa > Chordata > Aves > Passeriformes > Callaeidae > Callaeas > Callaeas wilsoni. Next base: position 13,358 of record VWPU01015610.1, on the reverse strand, counting down.
AGAATACCATTACCTTCCCAAAGCCAAGCAGCATCACCTCTATTAGATAAAGCTGCTGGGTCCACAAGCAGTGTACATGGTCTGCTGAGGAGCCCCAGCCTGTGGCTACATTTATGAGCCAAGGAGGAACCAGGCACCAGCACTTCAGGGACTGCTTAAGTACTGGAATCCAGAAAGGAAGCTGCATGATAGAAGCACTACCAAGAGTTTAGAGTTTAACTTAGAGCTCCAATTCAGATCTCTACCCCAACTGAGGCGTGATTTCATGTGCACTTTCCCATCAGCATTCACTAGTTTGGACACTTCCTCAGCATGTTCTAAGTGTCCATGCTGGGTGCGCTTTTTTATTTCATGCTTAAGTAACACAGCATTTAACTGGTAGTATAAAAATTAATAGGAGCATTGTGCATCTGGCTAGTAGTATCCATAAGGAATTACCCATAAGGAATACTGGGCAACACTGCTGCCTCCCACAGACATTTTAACTCATTTCACATCACATGACAGAGCTGGAAAAGCTTTCATATTAGAAAAATTTACACTTAATTGTTTGCACAGACATCTCAAATGTAGAATGAAGACTAATACAGTAACGGATTAAGGTCTACTGTCTGTGATATGTGTTAAAGCAAGTACTTGCAATTTCAGAAGAAGGGACAGGCTGATTTTCAGACAGCACATGTTTGGGACTTCCTCAAAAAAATTAACACCTTCATGACATTCCCAATCATGTTCCTAAATGTCTTAAGTGAAATATTTGGACAGTGTCTTGCTTAGTCAGGAAACCATCCATCAACATCCATAACTAAAGAAAAAAATGTTAGCAAGCCTACCTTAAAGAGCGAGTAGTCACAACCAGGCATTAAATTACTAGAGAGCTGGATATGGTTGTATAAACTATTGGAGGGAAAAAAGCAGGATTAGAAACTAAGCATTGTTTTAAGGTACAAAATCTTTAAAGAATTTAACACATATGACCAAACAAAGCCCAAAAATTAAGGCGTAATAAAGTTATTTCAGAAGCAACCTTATTTCTTAAGTATTTTTCGACAACAAAGTATCAGTTTTAAGATGTTCTAGGCTTAAAGCAGCAGAATGGAACAGGAACCCCACAACTGTTTATAAACTCATTTTTAATGTTTCTTTTAAACCTAGTTCTAAGGTTCAGAACTAAAGTTCAAAGTTATTAGGAACATAACTCACTGAGCTTTCATGGCAACAGGTTCTGTGTCCATGTGTATTCTATACATTCATGGAATAAGGGTAATTGCTTATATTTCTAGAGCTACTCTCACTGCTGGAGAGTGTTTTTAGGAGCAATGCTCAACCTTGCTACTTAATACAGTACTCTAGGTATGAATGCTGCAGGCCTGATAATTCAAATTAAGGACTGAAAAGGCAAGACTAGATGATGGACAGTAAAATATATATTCAGAATTAAATTTACAGCTATGCAATTCAGAAAAACAATCAAAGGAGTACACAGTGTCTCCTCCTCAAGCAAGGAGATGCCTTTTTTCACCCCTGCACTGTTAGGGTCAGACTTCAGAAAGAGGGCTGCAGATATTACAGCAAACTGTAACCCAAGACCAATTAATATTCAGGCATAGTTCAGCACCAAAAAGAAAACTGATTACTGTGATGTTCTAACAATGAGAAATCATGCACAGGAATTTATAACACCGGCTACAAGTTTTACAGTTTGCCTCTCAAGTTTATTTTAACATCAAATTTTCTCCCCAGAACAACACACCTATTTCCCACTCCAGCCACAAAGGAGGTGTAACTTAACTGCTGGTGGTGGCTGATTTCATACCTTCACTGCAGACATATAAATTAAGCACTTCTTTTAATTACCAACACTATCTTGGTTATAGAAGCTCAAAAACCCTTAACCAATTTTAGTAGTGAGCTTCAAACAATTCAGCTGCCCATCACCACGGTCAGCTGAGTGAACCACAGTCTGCAGTCACTCCCACAGTGGGAATGAGAAAGCTGGTTACAAGGCCATAATCCCATTGCCCTGCCATGACTGCACCAATAAAGTTACTGAAAAGGCTGAAGCATTTTTCCTCCCGGTGCTAATGAGTCACTGATGGGTCCTGTTATTACACTCAGACCCTATCTCTCTCCTGTGCTGATCACATCCAAAAAAGGTATGCAACAAAAACAAGAACCCTACCAGTCAATGTAGCATGAAAGACTAAGAACAAATAGGATGTTTTTTTCACTCTCAATTTCACAGCACTTGCATTTTCTCCATGTTTCAGGCAAAATCTTGATTGAAGCAAGTGTTTGGAAAGCACAGACCCACCCTCAAAGGCTTTTTATTGCTGCTGGAGCCTAACCACTCTCACAGACCTTCAATTTAGAATGAAGGTCATTTCTTCTGTAACCCCTAACAAATTTTTTTCAAGGATGCCATTAATCTGCATGAATCTCAAGTACTATGCTCCAGATTCAGGCACTCTTGAACATGTGACATGAGCCAGCAGTCAATTTAATCAAGGAGGAAAATCTGAGGGCATGGAAGTGGCAATCAGCTGGCCACCAGAATCTACAGGTTCATGTTACTATGAGATAGCTACTGCACAAATTAAATGTTCTCCACGTCTGCCACGTACACACGAATATAAGCAGTGTTCCGAGTGTTACATCAAGACAACGTGCATTTAAAGGATGAAGAACTCCATTCACATTTTCTTCAACAGACTTCACCTCCAATTTTGCAAGTATTTCAGATTACACATAAGAATTTGCAGTTAATGGAGTACTTTACAGGTTTTTTGACTTGGACATAAGCTTTGCCAACAAATCCCAGAATTATTGAGAAGATCGAAAAATCTTTACTTACGCCCAAAAATCTTCAACAGTATCGAACTTTGAGATAAGACGAAGATTTGCTTGCCAAGTTTTGCTCTTGTCATTTTTAAAAAACCAGAGTGCCCATCTAAAGGAGAACAAAATAAAAACATCTAGAAATTAAAGTATATTAAAAACGTAATTATTTCTATTGTTATATCCAAACTAATTGCAAACCTTAATATATTACAAGCATGGAGGTCAGTTTTCATCAGTAAGCTACATGATCAATTCTTTACAGACCAACAATGTTTGTGCTTCCATTACAAGAATCGTGGCAGACTTTACCAATCCATTAGGTAAATATTTTAAATAGCTTTGGAATTCTTTTAGAACTCTAAACTTCAGCTGTTTCTCCTTACTATCACTGCTAAACTGCAATCCCCTACCACAAACAACTGATTATGGTCTAAAACAACACCAACTATTCAAACTGGGCTCCCTGGCCAGCAATTTCCTTGTAAAGGTTACATAAGCGAATTATATCACTCCAAAGCTATGTATGACATGAAAGCTTCCCAAGCACTCACATACTAGGAAAGCATAAATTTTAAAAGGGAAGCTGCATTAAGCTTACTAACAGCAACCACTGCAAATCCCCACAAATTGATTGTTTCAAGTTTTAAAATTAGCATAAAGACGAGACTAAACGAAAAAAATTCATCTTTGCTGAGTATAAATATCAACACAAAATTGAACCTTTCACACAAAGATGCTCTTTCTGAATCTAAAAAGCATCATTGCAGCAATTTAAAGTGCTGGAAGAGGATACCTAATGAGGCATTTAATCAAGCAGCTGGGATTTTTTCAACTCTAATCATTTCAGTAGTGTTGAAATCACTTGGGTTAGCACTAGACTAGATTATCTTCTCAGAGCAGAGACCTTTAAGTCACTGGGTGTCAATCTATTGTTCTGAGATCCTTTCTGACATTTCAAACCTAGTTTTAGAAGTTTACTCCTTTCCAGTAATAGCCTCACTACCACTTGTAAAGAAGTGTCAGCACCAGTTTAATCAAGGTGTTTAGAGGAAAGAGAAGGACGATGGAAGCTGGAAGACAACAAGGAAAATTGGATACATGCAGCATAGCACTACAGGGAAGCATGGTTTTCCACACTTGCTCAAAACTTAGAAAAAGAGTAAGGTATCACTTGGTAAAAGGTACCTGCCAACAATAAGTACTGAGCATTCCACAGTAACTCTTCAGCTCACTTGGAGAAAATTACTTCCCAGCTGGTCTTTCTGAAGCTGTTAAGAGGGCTTGTATTTTTCACAAACTTTGAAATATAATTTTAAGTACAGGTTTTTACCACTAGCACCTTAATTGACCCAAGTACAAGCCCGAATGCAAGGTTTTCCAGTTCTGTCGAGCAGCAGCTTCACCTCAGTGTCAGCCTCCTAAAATACACCAGACAAAGCAACAAAAGCTCTGCTTGCCTCCAACTAAAAGCAAAGCCGTGCTCTTCCTAAAAGTACCTGGCTGCATTTTGAAAATTTGCAAAGATTTTCAGCTTCTGTAACTGCACTATCTGAAAAGACTCTGAATATTAACATCTGGATCAGATTCTCCTTACTCCGCAACCTCACTGCAAAAATCTTCAAAAAAACCCAGAAAACTCTCAAAATACTGCTAGAGAATGTAAGGTCAACAAGAGCTGGAAAGCCACAGGCATTTTTCTGTCCCTGGCAAAACTACAATCACACTCCTGTACTATTTACCTGTTTTGTAGTGGATGTTTAATATACTGTTCAGGGCTGGCAACCTCCTGACTAGGTGCTGGCTCAGTTTTCTCTTCTTCTGCAGGTTGGGGGTTGGGAGTGGTTTCCTGTTTGAAGAAACGAGTTATTAATACATTCCTTCTCAATTTTTATTGAAGTAATTTAGTTCTCTGAAGTAACGTTTATAGCTAAGAGCTGCTATAAATTATCTTGATTAGGGGTCCAAATCACATCATGGATACAATTTGTATCCCTTTATTCTTCAACATCTGAACAGGTCCTGCAATAAACACTAAACTGCAGGAAATCGCATTCTGCTACTCAGTGATTTGCTTCCTATGTAATTTGTTTCCAAAATGGTTTACTATACATACTTGTCTAATTTTGAAATAGTTTTGAGTGCCATTTCAGAAATATACAATCTATGTTATCTAGAATATACACATCTAAAATAAATTGAGAGTAGTAATTTCAGAAGGAAAATTATTTTTATGAGCTTCTGACAGAGCATCATTTGAAACAGGTGCACAGGCCCTGTTATTTAGAAAAAAATCTATTAACACAAAAGTTAAAACTACAGTTCTCAGATCTAAAATCAGCTACTGCAAGCAGCTAGTAGCCAAGCCAGTGCGCAGTTATCTTTGTATTTGCAACATCATCATGAACTAAACAGCAGAATTGAAACACGCATCAGTTCTCAAATTTCCAGCTGAAATAAACGTACTTACTGGTTTAGTATGATTGATTTCAAGTGTTATTTTTTCAACTTTCTAGAGACAGCTCTAGAAATGTTAAATATACTTTAACCCAAAGTAGTAAATTATATTCTCTTTGCATGCAAACTCTCTCAGGCTTGTCTTTCAGTGTGAGAAGTCACTGTGTCAGGTTTGAAATTCTAATGCCTTTGCTTCAAACCAGGGAATACAAAGCTTTATTGTGAGGCCAAGTGTCCCTGCCAGTTACCACCATCTCTCCCTAATCTGCAATCCATGCTAGAACATTACAAAAACATGGAATGAGGACTGTAGCTTGTTCCCTACAGCTAACACAAAAACAGCTATACAGCTGACCCTGTGAAAGAAAAAGCACTTCAGTAATATAAATAAAAGCTAACTACAGCAGACTCAAAGACTCCTGACATTTCCAAATGTGGCAATATAAGAGTAGTATTTAAAAATTAATTTAAATTTTGTGGTTTTAACAGAACAAATTAACATAGGGGTGAATTAAGTAATGTTAAGTAATTTAATTAATGGAACAGTTTACTCCAGGCCTCCACATACACTTATCACACCAAAGCTGTTGAAGAGTGGAATGGAATTGAAGTGATAACACTCTTCAATCTTTACAGATCCAGCTCGCAAACTCTTGTGATAACACCTAAAGATCTTTCTCAACAGGGATTCTCTTTTCATTATCAATATATTTAGCATTATTAAGCATGATACTGTGTTTTACATCAGAGAAGTAACTCCTTCGTGGTTGAAAATAATCAAGTATACTTTAGTTTAACAGCCCACCTCGAAAAACACCTCATGACATCTCAGAACATTCACATGCACCTGCACTCACAGTGAAGAGACTGAAACGCCAAGATCTAACAGGAGCACTTGGCCAGTGCTTCGGTTTACACACTACAGCAACACAATTCCCCTCCTCTTAATAAAACTAAATACTTTCTGAGAATTCCCCAAAGGGATCATCACTAACAAAAGCACAGAAGCACAGTGTTGAACAATCTGTCACATCTCCTCCAGTGTAATACCATAAAAAGCTAAGCAGACCTTCAAAAACACTTACCAAGTTCTTTAAATTCCATCTAGAATAAATTTCCAGTGTTACCACCACTTATTTTTGGTATCATTCATCTTTAATCACACAACACCATCCCACTGAACAGTTCAAGACACACAGTGCACAAAAGCCGCAGAATTCACCAAGGAAGCACTTTAATATTTCCTCCTTCACTTTATCATCTGTATTATATCACAAAGAAACAAGTATAGACAACTAAAATTTAAGTGTGGCCCCTTCAGGGGCTTCTAACTAGAAAATGCATAAAAGTTACATGTGCAAATACAACAACCCTACAGGAAAAATTTTGCTGATATTCTAGAATAGCATTAGATTTTGTGATAATGCTTGCTTTCAGTCACAATACTCTGCAGTTGTGACATCTAATATTCACAACTGATTTACAAATGCTATTACACTAGGAATTTTAACAAAGAAACCCACTCTTGCTGAATTCAGAATATCTTCCAAAAACAATTTCAGTTGAGAATCTCATGTTTGCTCAGCAACTAGCTTTCAACATACCAAGAGCTAATCCCAAAGTCTCCCTGATCGTTCTTCCAGAAGTATCACAACGACATAAAACGGAAGAATCAATACAAAGCCACTGAGCACATGCAGGGCTAAACTGTTTCATAACTTCTAACAAAAGACAACATTGGAAAAGATTAAGGTAGCACATCCAGACAAAAAGAAAAATGCAGTAAGCCCCAACACCTCCCTGGTACACTGATGGTCATGCTCCACGCAACTACACGAAATTCTATTTTTGGACAAACAGAAGACACCTGACTCAGCACAGGCATTTTACTTAAGCCACCGCAGTATCAAGTCCCTTTAGATATTCTGAAAGATTACAGGGCATTCATGAAACTTGGACTAACCATTATTCAAGCTCCTGTCCAAAACAGAACACGAGAGCTCAGCTCCAAGGCCCAGCTAACTATGACCTTGACGCAGGACTGTGCCACTCCCCGCAAAAACTATGCCACCAGAACAGACTGGTTTTTTTCAGCACCAGGCTGCCCCATCAAGGATAGCTACAGGTCTACAAACCAGGTGTAAAGTTGGAAGCAGAATTTCTTATTGAAAAACTGTTTTCTGGCTGGTCTCAGAGAGAAGCCTAAAGCACCTTATTTTCACTTCCTTCTATTTCCCACGGCCATCAAGGAAAACAGAAAAAGAACCACTTTAATTCTTGGCTGGTTAATCATTATCAGTTCCTATTTCCTTTCATCTTGCCTTTATCTCACTATTCATACTACTAAAATGAAATGTTTGTATATCAAAACACTCTTCCTTATGAGTCAAATACAAACAATTCAAGTTTGTTAATTGGTATTTAAAGTCCATTTAAAGTCCTGGTATCCAAGAAATTCTACAAGAAATTGCATAGAACTCTATTCTATAAATACCGCATGAATTAATGCTACTGTCCACATTTTAGCAATTCACAGCTTGAAACCCTGCAATTGCAACACTATTAACCACAGTCAGATTGACTTCACCAGTAGTTTCTGGACTATTTTATTTAAAATCCTTCATAATACTTCACTATTGCTCGTAACTAATGTATTCTTTAACCTAAAATTGACTTTACACTAAGTAACCACTGACTTTGCTGTTTTTAAAATAGAAGTAATAAAACAGGGTAGTATTACCAGATAAACTGGAAAGCTTCACATGGCCAATCCCACTTCTCATACACAAGACAGCACATAATTAAATGACATTTATTCACTACCCACATGGTTTTTGATGTAGGAATCATCTTGCAGAAGTCCATGAAACATTTGCCTACTCAGCATTTAATGACCCTGTGTATCTGCAATTACTTGGATTCTGACACTCGCAGATTTAATTGGTGTTATTTACTCTTTCTCCACAGCACATAATGACCAACATATCAAAGGAAGGTGTGCATGTCACCAGGACAGGAAACAAAGAGCATTTACAGTAAAAACTGCTTCATCAGGTTTGTCTGTTGAGGAGAACAAGCAGCTTGACTAGGTTTTACCAAGTGTTTCCAGATGCTGCCCAGACCACATTCATGTCATTAGTTGTCTACAGAAGTTGTTTAGCAAGTCCAGTTGGAGGGCAACAATTACTGCCCAAAAGGACATAACCTTGCGCTATTACGCACTCTTGGTGAAGGCTAAGAGAAAATTTATTAGCAGAAGAGGCTTTCCAAGCCTTCTTGCATTAAACCAAAGTAAGTTTGATTCCAGAGTTTTCACCTTCTTGTTTAGGGTTTCCAACAGAAGAAGAAAACTGCATGCCCCAGTTACGTGATGTCTTGGGAAAAACAATTTCAACTATCTGCTGGTCATTCGGCTTCTTGCGGGTAACTGCTACTACACTACAGCTAGGATAATTTCCAAGGCACAAAACTCAAGAGCTATTTATTTCAAAGCATTCTGGACCAAAAAAAAAATTAAAGCACGCCCACAAGCAACGATTACATCCTGTGAGAAAACAAACTAAGTGATGATTTCACACACAACTCTGAGGAATGAAAGTACAGTGGTAAAAATCACATGTAGTACATGTAATAGCAACTGTAAGAGAGGTACCAATAGTCACCTGTTACAAATTTAACAGTGTGAAGTATGTTTCCAGACACCAGGACAAAGAAAATATTTCTGCCTGTGACACAGCAAGGCCTAATAGAGAGCAACTATCCTAACTGGGTTCATAGTTATTTAGAACACCACAGATTTTTAGAAAGGCAATCACTATTAGAACACAAACATGAACCTGATTTTAACAGAGTGACATCCACTCTAACTACAACAGAAGTGCAACACACAGACAGGAGAACAAGAATAAAAGACTAAGTAAAAAAGTCACACACTTCCTCCATGGTCAAAGGTTTTCTAGGAAATATCACCTCAGATTTAAAAGATACAAAGACTATTTATAGCCCTCGACTCCTGAGAAATGGGTTATATACACTTGAAGATATCCATCAGATTTTCACCATTTACCTCACAAACTTCTACCTAGCATTAGCAAATAGCTTACAAGGAATATCAAATTACTTCAGTATCTCTGTGGTTTTTGTAGCTGCCTTAGCAAGTTGCCCTTGTGCTAACACTTCTCACTCCAGTCTGCACTCTGCCACTGCTGTTGCCAGTGGAACACAAAATCTACCCATGGCATAAGTTTCCACATCTAACATTCTCTCATTTCTAAAGCACTCAGTCAAGAAAACTTACCAAAACTGCTAGGGAGAACAGTTCAGATGATTCAAACAAAAAGCCTCTAGTCTCCCCAAATACACCTACACAAAAGACCTCCACACTCTGCAAGTATACTGAGCCCCTGGTTCAACAAAGCATAGAACTTTCTATCAGCTAAAAACTTAAGACACATTCAATCTTCAGAAAAGAATTTAATGTAGAATGTATGAACGGTCAGGAGAGAGGTCTTCATACTACTGGTATGCCCAGCAATTGCAAAGGATGTCATACATGCAAGTTATCTGATGAACAGCAGGGAGTACAAGAAAAACAGACTTCTATAAAAGATCATTCAAACAACTGCTCTGAACACTCACAGGGGAAAAAAAAACACTTTTAAACAGTTAAAACTTTTCTGCCTTACATCCACTATACAGAATCAAGGACAACTGGGACTTTCAGGCACTAACAACACGCTTGTGTTATACAGCACACTGACATGTGTACATCACACAATTATACCTTCCTAACGTCAATGTCTTACAGAGGAACGGGTTTTAAACTTCAAGAAATGAGGACTACTGCAAGCTAATAAAACAGCTTCTGAACTCAAGTTTAACCTTGACTATAGAGTATTTCCAGAGTGAAAGACAATTTATCTGAGGAAAAAGTCACATGAATTCACGTTTAAAGCCTGCATTTCTCTTTCACGATGTAGGCACTTTACCAATATCCCTGATTTAATTCTCCCTTGTATCTCCTCAAAATTCAAACTAATCTTTACAAAGCTGCCAAAAGGGGCACATTTTCTCATCAAAAAGTTCCCCATGTATCTCCACACCTGCAGGTAGTACCAGTAAATGAAACACAGCTTGATTTCATATGCTATTTTTATGCATTTCTTTGAAATAAGTTTAGTATTTTATATGCCGTGTGAAATGTAATTATTCAAAATTGCTTTCAGAAAAGTGTTTATCTCAAACTTTACAAGATATCCAACATACTCCTCTTAGAGGAAGCTCCACACTCACTCAGAAATGTGATTTACAATTCACAAGCTTATGACAGATATTCTCAATTATTAAGAAGCATGAGATACATCTATCCTGTATCATTTCAGAAAAATGCAATGAGCAAGCAACTGTGTTCACAAAACTGCAGTTCAATGCTGTACTGACTTCAAACAGAGCAGGTCACCGACTGTTACAGCAGAAATACCCAGCAACGAGAGTAAGTCTAAAGTTGAATTCAACCTGCAGGCTACCTGTCTGCAAATAATACAAAATAAATACCTTTCAGCCTACCTTGGATTTTAGGAGCTATTATGAACTTTGCAGAATTTTAAGGCCCTATGCTGCTATGTTTGTAACTCCTTGAAATAATAGTTTCATTAAAATAAAGTTTTGATTCCTACCTATGTATGATTACCTTCTTAAACAAACACTTTTCAAATTACAGATAACTGAAATGCCACTACTGTATCCTAAAAAAACAGAGCTAAATTTACAAGAATTGCATTTATAACAATAACTGCCACTAAGCAAAAAAATAAAAGAAAAATGATGTTCATTCCCAATTTGCACAATGAGGGATCGGATTTATACGCCCCTAGAAGTTATAGGCTTTGTGCAGCTACATTCTAAAGTCATCCTTTGGTAAACTACTGTTTACTAAAGCATTACTACTGGTTTTGTTGTTGACTTTGTGGACTTTTGCATGGTGCTATCTGATCATATTTAATCCTCAAAGGGTGTATGAGCACTCTAAAAGGTGACACTTCTGCACATTCTCAAAAATTAATCTAGGCTATTTTTAAGAGGAAAACCTAGGTATCACAAGAAAAACCGAGAGTTTTAACCTGTCAGCATTGCAAAGGCTTAAGTCTTCCCTAGAGCGGGGAAGTAAACCACTGTGCAATTGGTCTGTATTTATTTAGAATAATCTTGCTTTTCTTAGCGGCTTCTATGGGACTCTCTACAGAACTCAAGTTTCTGTATTTGTGAACAGTCTGAAACATTTTTCAAGCCTCTTAACAAGACTTTAAATGTATGCTACTTTTGAAACCGTGATAGTACTAGAAACATCGCTGATTTTAGTAGAAGCCTGTATTAAAAAAAACCAAAACCAACCCATACTCAGCTGTATTTTCATTTCCCATTCTCCCACCAGGAAAGCATTACAGATGACATCTCCACAAATGCAAGTCCAGATTTTGCAAGTGAGACACAGAAAGGCCTCCCTATGATCACGAGGTAATCCCTAGCCACACATGCAATTAAAGTGTTGAACTGCAAAGCACGTAGTATTTCTGCAACGCTGTGCACCTCTGACCTCAGTCACTACACAAGTCTAACTTCAGGCTTACACAGGAGAAGTGAGCCACCTACAAGGACAATAAACAAAGACCTGGTTATTCACTTCAATTGGAAAATACGCAGGCATAGCTGGTAGCTGACTCCTGGATGCAAACATACTGCAGCTACAGCAAACCATTCAACAGCTGCATTAATTACTCAAGCTGTTGAGAGTGTTGCCCCATGTTCCACCTTCACTGGCTCAGCACAACTGCTCACAGTGAACTGGATCTGGATAACCAATCTTGCTGGGACACAGCATGGCAAAACCAATTGTTTACTTTCAGCTACATTAGGCCCAGATCTACCTCAATGTGCAGCTTAACACTGATGAACAATGGAGAAAATGGTGCAAAGACAGTTTCTGCGCCAGCAGCACGACGAAGAAAGCCACAAGGCACAGGCCTTTAGAGTAATTTCAGTTTCTAGTAGCTGTGAGTATTACAAATTATTTATCACAATTCCTACTAAGCTCCAGTGTCACAAAGCACTGCACTGACAGGAAGCCCTCATCTTCAGATATGGGGGCAACAACTTAACGATTGGGTTTTGGATGGGAAAAGAAGAGTTTAACACCATGGCTGAAGAACATGGGAAGAGTGCTGCTGGTGGTCTGTCTCGCACTCTTAATAACTGACACTCTCCCTCTACAGAAGTGCTGCCGCCAAGCAATTTATAAATGCTGACCCTCTTCAATCTCTTCCTCACAGGTAAAAATACAGGGTTTGGTTCATAGAAGAAAACCATCAAGAGAAAAATCAGTGCCCCCTACCCAAAAGGGCAAAATTAGTCTTTATTTAAAGCCACTGATTTTCAAACTCTTTTTACTTTGTATAAATGTTACACAGCGTCCCCAAACAGCACACTGGCTATTTATTCACAGCTGGTAAGCACAGCAGCAAGAGACCAGCCCTCCTTAACTGTGTTTTCTTGAAACCCTAACAGAATCTTCTGCTGTCCTCTCCTCATGATACACAATCATGTGGGATTAGAATAACAACTGTACTTGGACCACTTCCAGCTGCTCCAGCTCATTATGGAAGTGCAGTCTGGGGCTACGTTTGTAAGACTGAGCATAATACCATGAACATAAGTTACCACCTGGAAAAAAAAAAGAAGTACTTAATTATCATGAAAGGTCTAAAACAAAAAACCCCGAATAAAAGATGACACAACCTGAAAAAGACGATTTTGTTTGCCGAGTCTCACCAGCCACGCTGTTGTCGCGGCCGCCACAGCAGCGCCTCCGTGACTTACCGAGCCCGCGCTCCCTCACCGCGGAGCCTCTCCCCGGGGCCTGCCGGGCGCTGCGGGCCGGGAACGCGGCCCTTCCCCGCTGCCGGAGGAGCCGCCCCTCGCCGCCCGGCTCGCCGCGCCGGCGGGAACCAACATGGCCACCCCCACCGCGCCACATGCGCCGGGCGGGCAGGGCGGCCGCCGGGGCCGCG
>VWPU01015606.1:0-68136 GCA_013398955.1 Callaeas wilsoni | reverse complement strand
GGCTGTGCAAAACCAATACAAAACCCTAACTTCAAAACTACAGGAGCATCACACAGGCTAAATATCCTTGCTTTCTCAGCTCTTATGTTGTCTTATTTTCATCTGTTTTTTTTACCAGGAAAGTTGACCAGTGGATAAGGCCATACAGAAAGTATAAATAGAAACTTTCAGTGTTTTCAATCTAATTAGTGACATAAAAGAATTACAGCTCATGCCATGCTAATCATTGTTATGAATTTCTTACATAGGTTGAATTTGGTTGAAGCTTTTGTGATGGATCCAGAACTACGTCAGTGCCTTCAAGAAGATCTGTTACGCCGCTTTCCAGACCTCAACCGGCTGGCAAAGAAATTTCAGAGACAAGCAGCAAACCTACAAGATTGTTACCGAATGTACCAGGCTATCAATCAACTGCCTAATGTTGTACAAGCACTAGAAAAACATGAAGGTAATGCTGCCCCATATATTTTCAAGGTTTTGTACTATACTGATGGTGCAAAGAAATAGAGCTTAGATTTCCAAAGATTACTTTTTTCCCTCTGTGCTTTTGTTGCAGAAATGAAGCTTAAACACATTTTAATTGAAATGAGCTGAAATTCTGAAGTGCCAATCAGATACTTAAAAATATTCATAGCCAAATCTTCGCAGGAAAATGTGTTCCAATTAGTGTGTAGCTGGGGTGCTGGAACTGTTGGGTGACGGTGCGGTAATCTCTGACACGGACTTGTCTCTAAGAATACCTGACCAATTGTGTGTGTATTGTGATCTTACATACAAGATAACCATTCATACAACAGTGTCNACCAATTGTGTGTGTATTGTGATCATACAACAGTGTTGTCATCCACTTTGGGTTGTAATTAAACACAACTCCCCTCCCCCTCAGTTTAAGTATTATTGGTATAACTTAAATGGCTTTTTTTTAAATCAAAATGCTCCCGTATTTCATACAGGTAACATGGCAGGGTTTCTTCTAATCCTCATTAGTAGGAAGCACAATGCTGTGACAAGCAAGTCTAGAAAGTACAAAAGCAGCTATTTTTTTTCCTTTTCTGTGTTACCAAGTAAATGCAGAATAAGATCAGCATGACAAGGAGGTGATTCAATTTAGCAATAGCAGTTCTAACCTACCAGAAAGCTCATTTTTGTAGAAGCCTGTTAATTTGTTAGAAATTCTCTTTGCACAAAGCAAGCACCAAAGCCTTAAAAACAAATGTTGTTTGAAATGGTATTGGTACAAAAATTTCTTTCCTCTATTTGAGTAGAAAATAATGCTACGCAGTGTCTTATACTTTTCTGTACTATAGTTTTATGACTTCAAGTAATAAAACTTATCTTCTAAAATATTAATCTTAAAATAAATCAGTTTTTGGTTGCTGGCTGCCTTATCTCCAAGAGGAGTTAAGATCTGAAACTCTGAAGGAAGCAGTTAGGATCTGAAACAGTTACAACTGGCAGATGTAACTGTTTTGTTTGTTTTTGTTCTTAAAGAGCTGTGCCACTCTTTGGCTGCCTCAGTCGTGTCCATTTGGCTTTTCCAAACATAAAAGCTTGTTTTAGCCTTGACATGGAGCTCTTGGATTCCCATCTTATATTGAGGTGTTAGTTCAGAATGCTGGCTTCCTGTCTTTACTTCTTTTTATATTAGTTGCCATTTGGATCAACAGAGTTCCTCTGTCATAACATTGGGGTAGGAAAACAATTCCATTTTTAGAGTTTTAAGGAGCAAGCTGTGTAAGGCAAACTGCTAAGCTCACCATATGGAAAAGTTAATAGACTGCAAAAGGTTTTTCCTGTTCTACACATGAGTCAGCTGGACTTAGTAGGGCAATCACCAGCAGTATATTAAAGATAGTTTAAAATAGGTGGCGTGTTATTTTTATTTTTCTTTGTACTTGTACCACCTGTTCAAAGTACATGAATGGTCTGGTAATTTTCAATGTACATGAGTGATTCAGACTGGATCTGATGATTTTTCTGTTTCTGACTGTACAGAATGTTTTAACTCATCAAGAGATGGAAAGTCAGAAAGCTTTTTGACAATGCTGAGTATGTGCCAATTTCAGAACTGCCTTGCCTATGAATGGCTGTGGGGATATAAAGCAGCCATGGGGATGTAGAGCAGCTATGAGGATATAGAATAACCATGAAGTCATCAGCTGTGACTGCCTTTCCCTCAGTATGAAGCATTGTTTTGTTGAAATCCTTGTTTTTATGGATGATGAAACCTGAGGAGGGGAGTGATGAGTGAAGATTACTTTTTTCTGGTTTAGACATAAGAAGTCTGCATAAGATGGGAAAAGACTCTGAGTCATAAAATGATTTTGCTCTAGCTGGCAGAAGGGAGCAGTTGTTCATTACTCAGATTGCTGGGGCATGAAATTTGGGTCCTTACAAGATTTCTGTCTTCAAGAAGCTGCTGAAGCATCTTCCTTCTCATCTCAAATGGACACTTTAAGACTGTAAATTTGTAGGATACTGGAATTGTGTGCTGGGATTCAGGTGTATTTTTACCATGCTGTATACAGTGACTTGAATACCCCTCACTGCTTTTGGAAATGCTTCTTACTGCTTGTTTCAGTCCTGTTCTTTCCCAGACTGTTGCATGGGTGTGTTACAGCCGTGTTGTGATCAAATTTGGCTGTTTCCCATCCTTTGTCATATCCAACTGATTATTCCCTTACTCATAGTGGAAGCACATTGATCTATCAATGTGTCATCTTACTCAGTGTTAAATTTTACTTCATTCCTATTAGCCCAGTTTTCAAGGTCACTTAGTTTTGATCTATTTCTGACTTATCTTATTCCAATATAATCTACTGATATCTTCCATATTGTATATTTTAGTGACATTTATAAGCAGCCTTCTTGTGTGCATTAATATGAATTCGCACATCTTAAAAGGATAAATGCTTCTGTGATCCCTGGAGGAACTGATGTCCTTCCAGCTTGTTCATCTTTTCAAAGTGGGTGATGTCCTCTTTACCTGCTCTCTAGTCATGGTGTAAATCATCGATCTTGCACCTTGGCACGTGCTGTGACACCATGCTGAATGCTTTAGAGCAGCCCAGGTTGGCTCTGCAGAGTCCCCTTTGTCTCAGGTGTTCAGTATTTCAGACACATGTTGCACTATATGGCTACGATCTGCCTCTAGTAAACCTCTACTATATTTTATCCCAATTTCCATTGTTCTTTTCCTTGTATCCCACTTTCCATCGCACTATCGAAATGACTGGTGCACTTAGTCATCAAGATTTGTCTGTTTTGCCTGGATAGAGTAGTGTCAGTTTGCTGCCAAACTAACTGTGTGTTTGAACTCGGAAGATTAGTGTTTTATTTTAATTTCCAGGCAACATTTTTAAACCATATTAATAGTCAAGTCTTTAACATGTGTAATAAACACTTGTCTGTGCTTCAGTAAGTAAATTACGGTTTAAATTAAAAACTGCACCTGGGCACAGATAGGCTTTGTGATCAATATCCATCTCTGCTTTTGATGGTACATAGCTCTACTAGTCTTTCCCTCAGTGGTTAGTTTCCATGCTAATAATGTTGACTAGGTGCAAAAGAGGATTTTTTTACTATGCATCTTTACTGTGAGTTTATGAATACAGGTGCAAGACATGTTGGAGTTTAATTTAGAACTTTTCAGTGGTGTTTCTTGCTCATATTCTCTTTCCGCCAAGTGTTTTAAGAAAAGCACACGCATGCAACTTTTGTAAATCCTCATTATTTGCTAACTCCACTATTTTACTTCCTTCAAGTTCTGGATTCTGAGTTTGAAGTTGGATTAAAAGTGTAAAAAAATTTTGCAGTGTATCAGTTTGACCTATATGTAAATATGTCAGTATTTTATTTACTTAATAAATCAATGTAGTCTAACTTCTGAATGTGACATCTTCCTATGGTGTCTGAGATGTACCCTTCAAGCTTAAATAATGAAATGGCATCATGAAACTTCCCTACTTACTCCTCTCAAGAAAACAAATTATAATTGCTACTGTAAGTTCAAGCACAATCGTTTTTCACTGATTCAAGAATACCGAAGATCATTTCATTGTGTGTGCCGTGTATTCTGTTAGCTGGAGCACCGGGAAACTGCTACGTCTGCTCTGAAGAATGGACATGAAACTTTTTCTCCTCTTCAGTCTCTTCCTTCTTCGACTGCTTTTATTTTCTGGGTTGGTTTAGATTGTTCTTAAAGGAAGGGAAAAAACCAAGATATTGCGAGAGCAAGCAAGAAATTTGGAATAGAAAGCAAACTTTATTTCCTATCTCCTGGTTTTGAAGATTTTTAGTCAGCAGAAGACTCAGTTTTTGCAAATTCCATAATCTCTCAACAATATGTAATTTTTTTCTCTTGTCATAGATATTAGTCACTTTAGAGCTTTAACTTTTAAAGTTCGAGGGAGTGGGGAAGTAAAAAGGCATGGTAGAAAAAGGAATCAAACCAAACTTTTTCTTTCTATTTCAACTGAGAGGAGAGTTTCACTTGGGTGATGGCGTTCTCATTGTGTGACTTCTATAAATTTCTGTGGCAATTTTTCTATAAATTTTTATGGCAATTTTTCTTAGGAAAGGCTAGGACTTTTTTTGTAGTCTGGTAAGATATAGAGGCTCTGGAGTAGCCAGAGCTTAATTCTGTCTTTCTCTGATGATGTGCAAAGCCTTGCCTGTAAACATTAGAGGCAAGCAACATAATTCTGTACATAATCCAGTGACTATAAGCTCATAGTATTGGACTCATTTTGAGGCATTTTTTGTAAATCAGATAGTCAATAATGCTAATCTTTCTGTGATTAAATCATAACTCAAAGTGACTGCAAAGATGTAAACATGCATTTACTGACAGAACATTTCCACACCTGGCTGCTGGATATAGGTGCTTATTTGTAGCTTATGTGTACCTGAAGAAAATACTTCTTTCACAAATTTGGCAATATCTGTGCATGTTGAGTTAACTGTGAACTTCTCTTGGCGTTCAGTGCTTCTGGTGTTCCATGGACTTCCAACCAATATGTGTTCTGTGCAGTTTAACTTGGTGCTACAGAGTATCTCTGTTAATTTTGATGACTTCCTATCTAGTGGAAAGCAATGACTGTGAGGATCTGGTTATATATATGGTCTTTTTTTTGTGGAAAACATAACGAGATAACATACACTTTAGTTGCTATCTATGTCCATATTGTAATTACCAAATATTTCCAGTATTTGGTAATTTTTTATTAAGAAAAATTAAAAACTGTGAGTGTGGATGATAACACCTACACTTTTTGCTAAAGGCATATCAGCTTTTTATGTACAAGAATTGGTAATATTCAGACAGCAGGTTTGCTTTTGTACTGTTGTTTGTAGTTTTACTCACAGTAGAAGGGAATTAATATCCCCAGTTATGAACAAAGATGACAGAATAGGTACAAGCTTAATCAGAATGTAGATGGGATAATGCCAATTTTAGAAAAAGGTACATGTGTTTTAGTGAAATAATCATAGCCCATCTTTGTAAAAATTAACCAGCTAAGCAGTTGTGTTGTTTGTTCTTGTATAAGTCAATTCTGGTAAGTTTGGGGGGGTTTGTGAATGATAATTTTTCTGGTTTGTTCATAACAGGAGCTCACCAGATGTTGTTGTTGGCTGCATTTATAACACCTCTTACTGATATCTGCTCTGACTTCTCAAAGTTTCTGGAGATGATAGAAACAACATTGGACATGGAAAAGGTATGAAATGTTGTGTGGGCGGGGTTTACTCAGCAATTAAAGTTTCTTATTGAACTTTGCAATCTGCTGTATACTCACTAACTTTAATTGATCATCTATATTAAGTAGCTAGTGACAATTTAGCCATGAAATGTGTGAAGATTGTTATTAATATATCAGGGTACTCAACAGGATATTCACCCACTATCTGAAATTATCTAGCCAGTGAAAAAATGCTTTGGGTGCATCGATGCTATGGACCTGAAACTATTTTTTAAAAATCTCATCAGTATTAAAGGTGGAAAAGTAATTTTGTCATTTCTCTACTTCTTTGTCTTTTTAAAGCTACAGTGATATGTCTCAAATCTAGAATGTAGCCAGGGTATGTTTATTACTGGGGGAGTCTTTTCAGATTTTCTTTTTTTTTTGATTAACCAAGGATTAGGATTATTCTAAGCGTAGGTCTCAGATGACTGTAGAAATAACAGAACTACCTAAACATGTGCCAGATGTGGTTGTAAGGGCAGTTTGTTGAACTTGTGAAAACTGCAGTGGCTTTAAAATTTTGAGAATGCATACTTTTGTCCAAAGGCAGGAGCACTGCGTTTTCTCACTTTGTATTGTGTTGTGCATCCATCAACTGCATTTTACTGTTTATGGAAAGACTGTTTGATTGACATGTTACTGTAATTTGTGATGTATGGTAATGAAGAAATTTATAGCTTTATACCAGTTACAGACCATCTGTTGATGCAGTTTGTGTGCCCTGGGACTCTGTTTTCTTTAAAGCTAACAGCTGTTTAAGCCTTCACCCTCCATAGTCCAGCTCTTCAAATTTCTTTTCAGGTTCTACTTTAAAAATGTTTTGTTGTCCTTCTAAACAGAATAACAAGTCAGTTATTTTTAATCAAATCCTGTAGAATCTGGCATGTTGAATTTGGTTTTTACCCCTCTTCAAGCTACTGGAAAATGTTTATAGATAAGGCAATACTGGTTTTACCAGAAGAAGAAGCCTTGTCCCTATGAATGTTAGAATTTGAACTTTGACTTGATATTCCTCTTGGATTTTGAGGGAGTTCAAATAAAATACGCAGTTCTATTCTGAGTGCAATTGAAGGATAGGTTGTCATAGCAACTAAATTATGTCAATAATCCGTTCTAATATAAAAAGAAACATCTAAGTTCAAAAAGCGGGGGATGTGGTTATTCATTT
The DNA here is from genome assembly GCA_013398955.1 of Callaeas wilsoni. Lineage (NCBI taxonomy): Eukaryota > Metazoa > Chordata > Aves > Passeriformes > Callaeidae > Callaeas > Callaeas wilsoni. Next base: position 61,224 of record VWPU01015606.1, on the reverse strand, counting down.
ACCTAGCTGTAATAAAAGTTGAGAAACTGTCACTTCCATTCCTATTTATCACAGAATCATAAGGGGCCTTTGAAAAACCATCTACTCCAACCTCCTCCTCAAGTCAGGGCAACTTCAAAGTTTGGTGGTGCTTTTGGTGCATAGCCACCTGGCAGTGGAAGCATGGGGAAGAGGGAGAAAAAAGATGAAATACAACATGCTTCATCCTTGCCTCTGAGAAGGTTAGGCTCAGAAGGAGCCATGTCTGCTTTTCAACTCAAGAGCTAGGTTGAAATTGGTAGGATTTTTGGTGATACTGTGTAGGTTCCTTCCTTAACCTCTAGAGTATCTTTTGGAGCTGAAATTACTGTTTCAGAAACTTCAGTTTCCAAAGGCTTCTTGTTTTGAAACACCTCATTCTTTTAAACTCTGTCTCAGTTAGCTGCCTAAGTCCGGGGTAGCAGACAGATTATGTACATAACAATTTCATTCCCTCTGACTTCCCTTTTTGCCCTGTCTACTGCTCAGTTGTTTGCAAATAAATGTGCAGACAACTCCATTTCAGCAGAAAGGAATCTGTTAAATTGGTATATTTTGTTTGTATAAAGTATATTATTTGAGAAAACAAGTATCCAGATGTATTTGTTTTGCAATTGTACCAGACACCAACTATCACAAGCAATATTGCATGACAACATTATATATATAAAGAAATTGAGTAAATTATTAAATAAATTCATTTCATTGTGTGTAATCAGGGAGATGATTCTTTATTTTTTTTATTGCCTATGTTCATATGAATTTTTTCTTGTTGTTTTTCTCTAGGTGGAGAATCATGAATTTCTTGTCAAGGCTTCTTTTGATCCTAATTTAACAGAATTAAGAGAGAAGATGAATGAACTGGAAGAAAAAATGCAGTCCTTACTAAAGACTGCAGCCAAAGAACTAGGTAGGGTTTGGAACTGCCTTTGATTTGTGTCTCCTTTGTCGAATGTTTTGCAGTCAGGTGCTGAAAACTGGTATAAAGGAGTTAAATGGTTAAAGGATGTTTGCATTATTTATATTATTGAGTTGGGGTGACTTCGGTTGTCACAGTACAAGCTGTTCAAAACAGAGTGATTCTTGGTTTATAACTTGGCCTTTATTTATTTTTTTTCTAAAACAGCACTCCAAAATATTTCAGAAATTATCATACATGTTGCAGAATCCATTTTGTAGAATTGTAACTCATCAAACTCTTGGCTAAGTCTAGTTCTGTTTTACATTCTATGAGGACCTGCATTGAGACTTTTTTTCACCCGTGTGCATTATCCTGAGTGTTCATTCAGTTTTCTTTTGATGTTCCTTGCAAAATGTAATTTGTAAGCAAATGAGACATTTAAAGAGTTGATTATCCTATGCAAAAAAATTCCATGTGCAGCTGATGAATCGGGCGTTGAAAGGGCAACTTTAAGAAAAAGCCAACAACTTTTAATGCAAGTATGGCAAGGAAAATTGGCAACACTAGACTTATTTTGGGTTACCTCTCTAAGAGCTTGTGTATTTTTTTGGCTTGATTTTGTTTTTTAGTGTAAAGATGATACCTGGATGAGAAGAAGGAAAACTAGGATTGTGTAGGGATGGAATGAGAAATCTCTTAGCAGAACTATGGGTTACTAGAAGGATCTCAAGAGTACAGGTGCTGTGCTTACAGCAGCAATACAGTGTGTCCTTGCATTTTTCACCTTCCTGGAGAATTCATAGCAATGCAATAATTGTGAGCCTGATTTGAATATGCAGCTTGAGAGCATTTGAAAGTAAGAGCAGAGAATGAATCCATATATTTGTGTTTGGTCTGGGTATTTCTCATACCTGTACGGAACCAAAGCAAGCCTACTCTAAAGTAATGTAAGAGACGCTAAATCATGGGAACTGAGGATTAGTGAGCAGGAATAGCACAGGCTGCAAGATCTGTGATATAACAGCGGGTTTCTTTTTCATTCTTTTCATCTGAAAGGTCTGGAAGCTGGCAAAAGTATCAAACTGGAGACAAATTCACAGTTTGGACATCACTTTAGAGTAACTTGTAAGGAGGAAAAAGCTCTCCGTAACAATTCAAAATACGGAATCATTGATACACAGAAGAATGGTGTGAAATTTACTAACAGGTATGAGATTATATTGGTAGTTTTTTACACCTATTCTGAAAGTAATAGAATTGTTCCTTTGTAATTATGCTGATAAACTGGATTCCCTATATCTTGAATGGCAAATTTTCACCTTTTTAATTGGCTCACCGATTGAAGTATTGAGCAGGACTGGCATTTTATGTTAAAAGCTGCATTCTCCATTTACATTGCCAACTGTTACCTATTTTTGGTCCTTTGACTTGGGCTAATTTCTCTGTTTTAGCTGCAGCAAGTATCATAATTGCTTTTACTGTGAGTGTTTATATAGACACAAGCTGCAGTAGGGAAGGAGCTATTTATGTTTATCACCAAATGTGACATGCAGCAATTTTGTTGGTGATTACCTTTTTTTTCCCTTTGTTCCAAACCCTCTCTAATTTCTGTTAGTTCTGTGTATTCAGCTTCAGTTGTGTGGCTCTTCTGATTGAGCTGTTAAAAAATTTAAGTCTTCAGGCTAATTGCATTGAGGCTATTTCAGTGTGTCCTTGTCTGGACAGCAGTTCTGACACAGATCAGCTGAAAAGTCTGTATTTTTTTGTTGAATTTTAGCTCTTTTAGAGCATTTTAGCAGGGGCAAGGGCTGCATCAGTCATCAGATGTTTCTCTGTTCTTCAGAGTTTTTACACAGAGCAAAGAAAGTAGAAAGTTGCATGTGCAGAATTGGGTAATAGCTTAGGTTGAAGGCTACTTCTTATCCCTCACTCAAAGCTGAGGTACCTTGGAAATCAGATCCTGTCTCAAGCTTAGATGGGGTAGCCCAAGGCTTTGCCCAAGTGCCCATCCTCGAAGTATCCTTCACAGCCTCGTGGGGCACAAATTCCAGTGCTGAATTACTGTTTATGAAAACTTTCCTAATCAGATCTAATGAGAATTTTCCTTGCAGAAACTTGGGATCTTAATATCTCATTCTTTGGCTCTGCACCTCTAAGGAGAGTGTGTTGCCTCTTCCCTCCAGGCTGACTTCAGATTCAGCTGGGGCAGGCATCTCTCTCAGCCTGTCCTTGTGTGCCATGTGCTCCAGCTCTGTACCTTTGTGGTGACCATCTGCTCCAGGTTCAATGTTGGGAAGACAAAACCCAAAACCAGATATGTCATCTGAGGGGTGCTGAATAGAGGGGGAACAATGACTTCCTTCAACACGCTGGGTCCACTCTAGCTAGTGCAGCCAGCATGGGCTTGGCCTCTGCCTCAAGGGCATACTGCTGGCTTGTGTTCAGCTTCTTGTCCACTGGGTCCCTCAAGGATTTTATGATTTTTTTAAATTTTTTTTTTACTCTTTTATAGCCATGTGGAGTACAGTTTGTATTGGTGCACATTGTTATTTCATCCTGGGTGCAGGACTTTGTATTTACATGTGCTGAAATTCTTGCTCACCTGTTTCTCTAGTCTGTAGCTATCCCAATGAATGGCAGCCCTGTCGTCCAGCAGGCTGCCAGCTCTCCCTCCTGTGGTGGTGCTCATACCTTGCTGAGAGTGCATTTGAGAGTGCATTCAGTTCCATTGTTCAGACTGTTAATCAAGGCATAAATAGGATCAGCCTCAGTATTAACTCTAGGAAATGCTGCTCATAATCAGCCTCTAACTGGACTTCAGCCTCCTGGCAAGTTCTTCCTCGTCTGTCCGTGGCAGATCCAGGAGAAAGCTAGTTTTTAAGCCTCCTGCATGTGTTCCATGGAAGGGTGAAAGCAGCAGAGATTAATACATGGTGCAGTCTGCTTCAGACAAACCCTGCTGCTCCTGCTCTGTGTATGAGTTCAGCAGGGGGAGAGATCTGGCTGACACACGGGTGTGAGGAGCACTGCCTGCAGGGCAAGGTCTGTTTAAAGCCAGGGCTATCACTAATAGTGACTGGTTTCTCTTAATCACTCACTTTCATAGTTATAATCCCTTATCTTTGAAAAGGAGGGCAAACATATTGGTTCACACCAACCAATATGTTGGTGTATTTCACACCAGTTTACTTAAATGAACAAAGTGTAAACCTTAATTGCATTTTGTTTTAACATTTACTCACAGGATATTTTTTAAAAACATCCCTGAAATGTAAAACAGCTTTTTCTGGTTCTAAATATGTTGTGAATCTAAATGTATGATGAAGTTAGACTTTTCTGTAACTGAGAAGATGTACTTAAAACCTGTACTGTGTCATCTGTTACTTTCTCTTAGTGAAGCAGCCCATGCATCACTAATAAAAAAACACTCCTCTGTGCTTAGTTAAGTTTTAGTTGCTTCTGTAGGTGGTACTAGAAGCACAAGACTGACTTCTGCCTATAGTGTGGGCACACTACTTGGGTGTGTTTCTTACTCAGTCTTGCAGACTCTTGTTCTTTGTTTAGGAGACAAGCTTGAGAAGAATAAAAACTTGTTCAAACTCTTTTCTTTATTTCAGCTTACCTTTGTTTGAATACCAAAACCTGTTCATAGTGACAATAATTAACTGAGGTTTTTACTAAATGAAAGAAGTCAATGCCTTCAGATCTGATAAGCCTGTTGTAGGACTCTGGGCTAATTACATAGTTGCTTAGCAGCAAAATGTAGCAAAATAGCCAGAAATTCAGTTTTAAGAGCTAGTCCTTATCACATAGCATCTCTATAACAAACATAGATGTTTTTAAGAGTCATGTTGATGCTAGAATTTCTGGTTTGGTGCTTATGGGTGACCTTAAACTTGGAACTAATCTTGAGGCTGTCTTGGTGTGGATGAATTGTAGATGAGTTGCTTTGTGGTCCTTGTGCTAAACCTTGCTGTTAAAACAGGTGGGGACACTTGGTATTGACTCATAGAGGAGGAGGGGCCAAAAGTTTGGCATTGTGGGTGAAGGCAGAACATCACAGCTTCTAAATACTCTCGTTTTGTTCACAGCAAACTGAGCACCATCAATGATGAATATATAAGGAACAGGGAAGAGTATGAAGAGGCTCAGGATGCAATTGTTAAGGAAATCATTAACATTGCTTCAGGTGAATATGCCACTGTTGATGTGTGTCATGGTCTGGAGTGCTGGGAGGACTTGCAGTTACTTTGAGGGTCTTCTACAGAGACAAACTGTAACATTGTCCAAAGAATTAATGTGAAAAGGGAGGTGTGGCTTTCAGACAGCTGCTTAAAGTTTGAAATACCTATTGTCTTCTGTCGCCAGACTCTTTCCTGGCGTTTCTGCAGATGTGCAGTGATGAGGTGTGTACAAATGCTAATCCCATAATAGGAACAAAAATAAGGCCCTAACGGCCACAATTATCCTTCAGCTACCTCCCTGACTCTGGGCATCTTCACCTAAACAGCAGAAGAGGTAAAGGACAACAGAGAACTGAAGGAGGGGGACCTGAGGCCTGTGAAGAACATTGATGTGCAATATAAGATCAAGTTAGTCATTACTTATTTGGCAATAAAAATTACTGGTTTCCTAAGTTATTTCCATATATTTTGCTCCAAGATTGCCTGCTTACCGGGCATTCTTTACTATCCTTCACCAAAAGCAGAAGAGACACTGGGGAGCTTAGGCTGTAGACTCCAGTCGCTCATCCCTTTCACTGAAGAAAACCAAACACCAAAACTTAAAAAGCCGGTACTGGGGATCTGGGCCATCTAGTCTGGTGTCACAGGCACTGTATCTGACAGACCTCTCCCTCCCATCATTCACATAAACATAGATGGCTGCTGTGTCTGAACTGTCTGTGCTGTTCTCTGGTGTCTTTGCGTGCATGAGCATCAGAATGCAGTGTATTATTCAGGAAGGAAACGTACTGGATTTCCAGATGAGGGAAAATAATCAACATGGCCTCACCTCCTCCTTTTCTTAGTCTGAAGAAGTCCCCTTGGTATTCAAGGCACTGAAACTTTAGGATTACGTCCTAGACTCTCCCAGGAGGTGACTTCCATCTTGAAGAAAGTTGCTACTGCAGATGGTTTAACTTGATGGACTCAGTATAGGCTTCGAGGTACCTTCTCAGCAAGAGCAAAAGAATAGCTAATGGCACTGAATTTGTATCTCCTCAATGCAACCCAGGTTATGCAGAGCCCATTCAGACGATGAATGATGTGATAGCTCAGCTGGATGCCATTGTCAGCTTTGCCCACGTGTCAAACGGAGCCCCAGTGCCCTACGTGCGTCCCGTCATCCTGGAAAAGGGACAAGGCAGGATAGTGCTGAGAGGCGCCCGGCATCCCTGCATCGAAGTGCAGGATGAGGTGGCCTTCATCCCCAATGACATTACGTTTGAGAAGGGCAAGCAGATGTTCCACATTATCACTGGTAAATATTTCTGTTCTCTTTTTTGTTTTTCATTTACTTTATAAATGTCTCGAGTATTTCCAATAATGATGTCTTTTTTTAAAAAAGAAACAAACCAACAACAAGCAAAACAAATCAGCAACCTAATAAAGTTCTGTCAGAACAATTTGTCTTATCAAGGGCGAGCAGCTACCGAGTTACTCATCTTTCTGCACAGGGAATAAGATTTAACTCTGGAAAAGAAGGGAAGATATTTGTAAGCTATTATTTATTGCTATTATTGATGATATTTTTTTTAAAAAGTGTCCACAATATTCATGTGAAATGTTGCCTTTGACTGTGGATATTCTACATGTTTCTCTACATACAGGCATATTTCCTGCCATTCAGACTAATAGTAATGGAATTGGTTATTGTGATTTTAGTTGTAGTGCACTCTTTGGAGAAGGTGATTGCTAATTTACGAAGAGGCATTTGTGAGGAAAAGAGAGGCTGCTGGGACAGTAGAAAATAAGAAATTACTCCTTCCTTAAAGGAAGGCCTTAGTGAATGTAACTCCACAAGCCAGGCAATGTCAGGAGCTGGAAAGCTTGACCCTACTAAAGTGATATGGAAAATTCCACTAGGCATCAATTGTACTGTAGCCACATAGGCACTTTTTGTAGGCAAGATTTTAAGCAGCCTCTTTGTTAGTGTTTTCTTTGTGAAGTATTAAAGTTGATTTTAAATGCAAGACATGTTTCAATGACTGTACCATTTTTTACCCTTTTCTCTGGTGTAATTAAGATAATTTTACTACACACGAAAACAGTTTTAGTGTTTATAGATTTAATTGAATCTTAATTTCCATCCAGATGTCCTTGACATACGTTCTGAGTAGCAAAGATTTGAAATTAGAGAATGATTAACGAGCACTTCTAACATAATGAAAAAGAAAAACCAAAAATCTGAATAAATGCATGGTAACACGCTTCTTTTTCTGGTTAGCAAAAGCGTAAAATTGGTTTTAATGATCAGTTTTCTGGATAATAGTTCTTATTTCATTTGTACTTCAGTTACAATTAACTAATTAATATCTGGGTTTGCTGATTCTGAGTCACCCATTAGCTTGTACCCAGTCTGTAACTAAGCTGTTTCATTTTTCTAGAGAAATTTTAATAGTTGTTTGAGGTGAAAACAAATTATAGTTCTTAAGCAGGAATAAATACTGATGGTTTTTAATTAAAGCTTATTAGTTTTAGGTATGAACACATGTTTTAGATGACTGCTTATACTTTTGAAAAGTCCCAAAACTTATGAAGGCCCCTAATGTTCTCTGATCACCTTTCTTTTGAAAAAGGAGCATTCAGTAAGACAAACAAGCAAGCCTTGTTAGCCCTGGAGCCACTTGTTGCACCTGTTGGACAAGTTTGCTGCTCTTTTCTGGCAAGAGAGTAATAAGTTTAAATACTCTTTGTTTTAATTTAGAGCCTGTTCTCCTTTAAAAGTAGTGTTGAATTGTAAAAAGATGATGCTTTGTAAAATAATTCTTGGAAAATTTCTTCTTTAGGCCCTAACATGGGGGGAAAATCAACATACATCCGACAGACAGGGGTGATTGTTCTTATGGCCCAAATTGGGTGTTTTGTGCCGTGTGAGTCCGCAGAGATAACCATTGTGGATTGTATCCTGGCTCGGGTGGGAGCAGGAGACAGCCAGCTGAAAGGAGTGTCTACTTTCATGGCTGAAATGCTGGAAACTGCTTCAATCCTTAGGCAAGTCTTGTGCTTTTGTTTGATTGTGTTGGCTGGGGTTGATGGGAAAGGAGGCGCTCTAAGAAAGATGCGTATAAGATTTTTCTTTTGCCAGGAATCTTAGTGGAGGACCTCAAGTTCTTTTTACTGGTTCATAAGTTCTTGAAGTAGCCTTCTGTTTCCTCCAGTAGTCAATACAGAGCTACTACCAAGAGGCCAAAGTCTAAATGGGACAAAGAACCTAATTTGGAACGATCTGCGAGATGCTGTGTCTGCACTATATTTGTAAATAAGAAGGGTCTTTTGCCTCTTCCGTGCATGCATCCACAGCATAACTTGTGACACTCCAATATCCAGAGTTCATGCTGCTATGAAATGTTATAAAATGCTCTTGTGCTTTTAGGACAGCAACTGAAAACTCTCTGATAATCATTGATGAGCTGGGAAGAGGAACTTCTACCTACGATGGCTTTGGCTTAGCGTGGGCTATCTCAGAATACATTGCCAGCAAAATCTGTGGTTTTGCCATGTTTGCCACACACTTTCATGAGCTGACAGCTCTTGCTGACCAAGTGCCAACAGTAAATAACCTCCATGTCACTGCTCTGACCAGCGATGACACACTCACGATGCTTTATCGTGTCAAGGAAGGTAAGACTGTGTCTCAGCTTCATTTTGCCCTGAGAGAGAAAGATCTTAATGGAAAAAAAATCCTCACAAAAATTCATGTCATCCTCCGGGCTTGGGGTTTGTAATAGATACATTCTTCTCTGTCCATAGACAAGTGTGTGTGACAGCAGCTCTGTCCATGTGTGAACACCGTTGGTGATGATGTTGATGATTATTTAAGATTTCTAGGCTATTTCTGCTACTCTATTCGAGCTTTTGAATTGCTCCCTTTTTCTCTTTTAAAGACAGAGAGAAGGGTTCCAGAAGGTTTTCTGTTTTCCTAAAACAGCCATTTTAACCTGCTGATGGAAGAGACTTACATTTCTTAAACTATTCTTTTAAAATAAATGAGTGCACCTTTTATGTGCTGATAGTTTTTAATAATGTCTATTTCATTGTAATAAGACTTAGTCTTACGTTACCCAATTTATGCAGTAGTTTGATGTAGGAAAAATCATATGGTTAGTTTTTAGCAAATGGCATCATAGTGAAACAGCAAGTAGCCTGTTTTGTTAGTGTAAGATCAGTTAATGTATTTAATTAAAGTCTTTTAGTGGATCCAGTTATTCCTTTCAGTATTAAATTAAACAATTTTTAATTAGGCATACATTTAAGCTATTCCTCCTCCTTCCCTGTATGCCCCATCATTTGTTTTTGCTCCGTTCAGCAGGAGCCTGTATTTATTGCTAAATTAAGCAGGGCTGTAACTGTGGCTTGCAAGGTGTGCTCATTTATGACATTCTATGGTTTAGTTGTGAACTCTACGGTGATTTTTGTTTGTTCTCACTAGAGCATTTCAGTCTGGTTGGCAACCTCTGGGCTGAAATTTTGATTTAAGATGTGACCAGAGTACTCTTTCTTACTCTGTGTACCTCTTAATTTTCCTCTTCGGAGTTCCACAATGAAGAAATGAGTTAGATGACACTTAGAGGGGTAGAACAGGGTTACTGTAGAACACTCTGGCTATCCTGCATCTGATACCCTGCTGGCTTTACTCCTGTGACATTGCTAATTAACTATTTCTTACTCATTTCTTCTGGTTTTAAATCCATGAAACTACTTCATTTCTTGCCCTTAGATTACATGTATGACCACTTCTAATTTTGTGTTCCCCTCTGGCTATAATCTTGCAGTTAGTTTTTGGGTACTTTTCTATAAATCTTGGGAGACTGCTCTGTGCAAGGGGAATCCCAGCAGGAGGGGAAGCACTGCTCTCGTCTGCCTTTGCTGAGAGTCTGCTCAAAGCTGGGTGGATTAGCTCTGTCTGCCACAGCCCTGTACCTTTAAACTCTGCATCCTCGTCTTTTAGGATCTTTATTCTTTAGGGATGGGCTTTGTTGGTGCACTTTCCTAGGGAATGCCTAGTCTTTGCTTGAGTATTTGTCCAAACTGCTATGGCCCTGGTTCCCAGAGGAGGTGTCCGTGGTTCCTTCCTAGTTTCCTGTTTCCCATTCTTCTCCAGCACATGTTGAGCTCCTTCCACAAAGTGAAGGTTCACAACCCTCTGAATGCCTTGCTCAAATTGGTGCTTAAAAGATGATTTAGTGTGGCATTGGAACTGAAGAAAAATAGTCATAAATTGCTGCAAGCATACATTGAAACTGAGTTGTTTTGGTGCAGCAAGAGATGGTGATGTACAGAATCTGCAAACAAGCCACCTTTAGATGTTTTATTTTGAGCATGTTGGTTCAGGAAGGAGTCAATATACTAATCACTATATCAAAACCTTCTACCTTCTAAATCCTTTGGAGCAGCAAATCATACAATAAACCCCGCCCCAATAATCCCCAGACAGTTGGGTGAGTTCTTTTTCTTCAACCCACTCCTTTTGTTTTTAAAACCTGTATTAATTTAGCCATTCTGGTCATGATTAAAACTGTCGAAGCCCAGATTCATATTTTTCTTCAATCAGTTTTGCCATTTTTAGTCATACACATCTTTTCATACATGCAATGTCTTTTCATTCCATCCATTTTCTTGGAAGTGCTAATGAGCATGGAGACACAGTATTTTTTATCTATCTACTTAAACCTCTGTCAGAGGAGATACGACACTCTGAAATCTTCATCTTTAAATACCTGGTCTCCAGCTGGATATCCGTGTTTCACCTAAGGTTTTGCATTTAGGGTTGTGCTCTTTCCCTTTTTGGAATTGTTATATTGCTCCATCAAGGATGTGCGTATAGGCAGCTCGGATGCAGCTGTGTTTTGAAACAAATAACATGTTGTTTGAAATGTAAAACTAAACCTGGAGAGCATGACAAGGAACTTCTGTACAGTGTTTTCAACCCTGTCTTCATGCTACAAGAGTGACAAAATCACCGGAAGAGGAGACACATGAAGTACTGTTCTCCAGGCCTCTGCTCAGGATTCTCTGAGCTGAGAACTGAGTTAGCTCTGGGTCTGGGGAGCTGTGTCTTTTTAATACAAAATCAAGTAGACTAATGTCTGCTTAAATGTGTTAATTTCCTTTAAGAAACCGGAGAGATTACAGGGTTAATAAAACAGAAAAAGTCTAAATGCTAAATTTTCCTTCGCCTATGCTTCAGTTACCCAGTATTTAATAGATAATTAGTTAAAAAAAAACCTGTAATTTTGCAAGTGTAATACATTTATTCTTAACTCCTTGTTAGAGACCAGAATTAAAAGGATGTAGTAATATCTGTGGGAGGACAAATGGAATTATGATAATGTAAACAAATAGGAGTTGATAGATTTTATCAGAGGACTTTTGCTACTGAAGTGAAAATTGTTTTATGTAACTGTGTATAATTTATGTATTTTTAGCAATTATGAGGACTTTTCTCAAACACATGTTATAAACAGTTTGTTAATTAAAGTAAGTGTGAAGATACAGTTGAAAGATTTTGTTATAATTAAAGATGATGACTCCTGGAGACTGAGGAATTGTGTGGTACAGATGCAAAGGAGGAGAGGGATGACGGAGAATGCAACATTTTTGATATTTATCTATACACACACATATATGTATTTAAATAGGTATAGAGTAAATGTGAGAGATATCTATTAAAAAACATGCAAATTACTATATTCTACAGACTGTGCCAAAATACTTTAATAAAAGTCATTGTTCAATTTCATTCAAGTACTAGAGGGAAATTCTCTCTGCGTGAAGAGTTTTTCATTTCTTCCTGAAGCACTTTGGAGCTTTGCAATTACTGCTCTAATAGAGCTTAATTAAATAGGAGCATATTCTTTAGTCTGTTATCGTTTTTAGTAGAAAAGGTAAATCAGAAAGTGTTGGGGAGAACCAAATAATGTCACGCACTTAATTCTTCAGAACAGGGAACTATTACAAGCATGTCCATGTAATCTCTGTGTAGCCATATGATCTTCTTCTTAACTGTTGGATTTTTCTCCCTGCATCCAGGTGTTTGTGACCAGAGTTTTGGAATACATGTAGCAGAGTTGGCGGCTTTCCCAAAACATGTGATAGAAAGTGCAAGAGAGAAAGCATTGGAGCTGGAGGAGTTTCAAAATATTGGCAAGTCCAAGGAATCTGAAGGAGAACCACCAGCCAAGAAATTATACAGAGAAAGAGAGGTTTGCTATCAGAAATAATTTTTTAAATTTGTTTTGCTGGAATAACAGAAACAAAAGTTTTTAAGTATTCACATTCCCCCAGAGCTTGAGGATAATTACCCATAGTGTATTTTTCTGTAACAAATTGGCTTGACTATGATGTTCATTAGGAATTGAAGAGATGTTCAGGGATAGTGGATTTTGATTTAGATTAATTTCAAGTTAACATAGGCAAGAATTTTATCTAAAAACGTAGATTTAAGATCCAGCTTCTTTTAACTTTGTGTAGAATATTCTTGGCTCTGCAGTTGAGTCACACCTGGTTTTACTCCCCCTTATTTGAGTGTTCATTAGTGCTGAGTTCTTAGAGCCCAGCGTGATCAGATCTGTTCGCACCAGAGAAAAGCTGAATACCCAGCCTTCTCCTTTGTGCCCTTGCATGTCCCATCAGAACTGTCACATCTCAGAAGCTGATCACACTGAAGAACGTGGCAATTAGTACCTGGAGTGTTTGATTTACAGGTGTCACAAAATGAAGTTTCTTTAAAGAAGCTTCATTAGCCGAAAACAAAGGCTGCAGGAAGCTTTTTCAGAATATCCTGTGTTGTCTTGTTGCTGGATTAAGAGTCCTGACAGTGACATCTGTGGCAGCCTCCTGGGAAATCCACGTGCTGCTGCTTTGTGGCTTGCATTGTTTTTTGTCAGTAGTGGGGTCCTCCTTGCTGTGCGCATACAAACCTGCTTCCACAGCACATTCTGTGTCCCAGCAGTCAGCCTGAAACTCCACAGCCTTGTACCACATTTATCTCCTTCTGGCAACTTCGGTAGTACTCCAGTGTATGGAAGCCTTGGAAGTCTGAGGCCATATCCAAAACACTTCCTACACTTAAAAAGCCTTTGCTCTAGACAGAGGCTGTTACCTGTTACTTTATTTTCAGTTTCAGAGGTCAACTGCATTTGTTGTTCCTGGCTCAGTAAGTGGATCTGATGCTTTAGGTGAACAATCTCTCGTTTGTTCTACATTTTACTGCCAGAAGGCTTTCCCTCCAGCTACCTCAGTTGCTCCACTATTACCTTTCCTGTGTCAGGTATCATGGTGAAGGAATTTTCAGATTAGTTGGACCTGGCTGCATGGTCCTAAATTGGTGTAGATTAAATTGACATAGCAAACACTTGTGACAAGTACAGCATCATGTTTTATTCTTGGCTGTTTCAGTAATACATAATATCCCATAAACCCTCTAGGCAGTAGAATGGCAGAGCTTTAGATGCCTCACCCAGAGAATTTGTCTGCCTTGGTTAACATCGTGTGTAGAGGGAAAAGGGTGCTATTAATTTTTGCAAACTTCTGCACTGAAAACTGCTGCATCAGTCTCAAGTGATAAGAGGAAACTAAGTAAACTTTTCAGTAGAATTTTAAAATGCAGAGGACTAGACAAACTTCTGCATTCTGGACCAATTGTTTTCAGTATGGGGATTCTGAATACTGTTCATTGCAATGTTTGTTCTTGCTATTCAAATCAGATTGTTTAGAAGTTCCACTTTGCCTGTTTGTGTAAAAGCATATGCATAAAGCTTAATTATCATCTGTTCTCCTTGGTGACGGCCACTCTCCAGTTGCTTGGTTACAATTTGTCCTTTCCATTTGCATATTGAAACATTGCTTTTGATTGACAGCCCCTTCTAAAAGTAACTCATTTGGGTAATATGACCATCCTGGTGCTGTTATTGCTGGCAGTCCTCACCTCATGTGGCTGCACACTGGAATTAAATGTGGAACACTTAGAGGAGATCTCAGTGTTAAATACTGTATTTATGCTGATCAACTGGTGCTTTTTGCTCATGGATTGAAAAAGAACTCCTGGTACCAGCATAAGTGTTTGTTCTGGTGTTCAGAACTTGATAGCGAAGACAAAAATAACCATGATTTTTGCCTGCACTGAGTTTCTCCTGATGAACAATACTTTGTATCTATAGGGAATTTGGAAAATTCCTGCTAGTAATCTAAACACCTTTTCTGTTTTCTTTTCCTTCTCTTCTCTCCATTTCAGGAAGGTGAAAAGATAATTCAGGATTTTCTTTGTCAAGTGAAAGCATTGCCCCTGACAGATATGTCAGAAGAAGACATCAAAGTCAAGTTGAAACAGCTGAGAAATGATGTGCTGGCAAAGAACAACAGTTTTGTGAATGAAATAATTTCTCGAACGAAACTTACATCATGAAATGTGCGAGAACAGGATACAGCTCTTGAAGCATATTTTGTATTGAAAGAACTATAATTTTCTTGTCTTGTAGCTTTTATACTTTATGATACTTGTACTGATTTATGTAGGCATTTTTTCTTGGATTGTAATTATTTTATAAAAAATTCTGAGCACATTACGTGCCAGGTTCCTGCTTCAGTTGGGATCATTTTGTCCTTATAGAAGTTTGCAATAAAATAGGTTTTCATATTGAGAGTTATTGACTGCACAAACAAAATGTGTAATATTTTAGAGAAGTGTCCTAGAAAGTCTAACAGTTGAGGTGTCAAACAATTGCCAGAGCCTTGGAAAGCAGTGGTGTGTACACAAGATCTTTGTCCTAGACCATGATTCTTTTTCGTGTGATGCAATTCTATTAATTAATTCACCAAAGATTTAGTAATGCTATGTTAGTGCTCCATTAGAAAAAAACCATCTAAGTGTGTCCAGGTGCCCAAGAAGGCCTGTGCCATCCTGGCCTGTATCAGCAAGAGTGTGGCCAGCAGGACCGAGGCAGTGATTGTCTCCCTGTACTTGGCACTGGTGAGGCCACACCTCGAGTGCTGTGTCCAGTTCTGGGCCCCTCAGTACAGCAAACACGTTGAGGTGCTGGAGAGACTCCAGAGAAGGGAAATGGAGCTGGGGAAGGGTCTGGAGCACAAGTCTGAGGAGCAGCTGAGGAGCTAGGAGTGTTCAGCCTGAAGAAAGGGAGGCTCAGGAGAGACCTTCTCTCTCTACGGCTCCCTGGAAGGAGGTTGTAGCAGGGTGGGTGACATTCTCTTCTCGCAAATAACAAGTGATAGGACAAGAAGAAACAGCCTCAAATTGCACCAGAGAAGTTTTGGATACTAGGAAAAATTTCTTCACCAAAAAGGTTGTCACGCCATGGAACGGGCCACCCAGAGAAGTGCCAGAGTCACCACCCTGGAGATATTGACAATACACATAGATGTGGCACTCAGGGGCATGGTTCAGTGGGGGCCTTGGCAGTGCTGGGTTAACAGTTGGACTCCATAATCTTTGGTGTTTTCCAACCAGGTGTTCCTGTGGTTTGTCAGAAATTTTTTGCATGTGTACTTGCACAGGGCTCGGGAGGGGTGAGGTGGGTGGGTGAGTGAGATTTTTTTTTGTTTGCTGTGTGAATGGTAATGCTTGTGTCAAATATACTACTGGCCTGCTCTTCCTGCCCGAGTTGTGATAACGTGCATATTTTGGTGGTTTTGTAATGTAAGCAGAGGCTGGGGTGAAGTTACGTTTTAGCTGGAATGTCTGTGCTGGTCATGATTAGTGAGGGCTGTCTACAAAGTAAGAATACATAGATTTTTATCTGATATGCTTCTTTCATTGAGACAGTTTGAAAGCAAGCTCATACAAGTTTATTTTCTCCTTGAAGTTTCGCATTTTAAGTTGTAGCTGAAGAATACTACCTATATTTAAAACTGTCAGCGATGAAAGACTAATGGGAAAAGGCGTTTGTCGCAGGATATTACAGGAATAAAACCATGCAGAAGATGTTAGGCAAACTCTTGCTGTGTTCAGAGATTGCATCAGTGGGTGTGTGCTGGGGACAGCAGTGCTGTTGTTAAAGCTGTGCTATAGGTCCTGTGTAAGGGATTCATGTGTTGCAGTCGTCTGTATTTAAACTTTTAAGTCATCATGAAAGAGGTGCGATGTTCAATTTGCTGTTGGATAATACTTGCTCGTACTTAGACTAGAACTGGGACATGCTAGATCTACTTCTTAACAGAAGCACTAAAGGCTTATTTGAGAAGTTGGGGTGCTGCATAACATCTTTTTGGCCTTTAAATTACAATGCATTCTACTTAAAAAGACAAAAACATATTGGCATTTACAAACAGCACAGTTGATGCATAGTCTGGAGAAGCGTGTGAATGAAAAAATCTGTTGCATAAAGTAACTATGTATGTTTTTTCAATTTTGATTGTTTCAACCATCAAAGTATCCAAAAACGTTGGATCAAAGTGCTTTAGGTATTGCTAGAAATGGGCAGTTCCTGTGAGGGACTGGAATGGCTGGTACTGACAGCCTCTTCCTGTGCATGCTCAGGTCCCTGTGGTCTGGCCGGAGATGCCCCTTGCTCAATGTCGTGTCCATGTAACCAAGAGAACAGGCATAAAACCATCAGAGGTCATCTCTACCAGGAGCTTCACTGTTTTCCCTTTGACCCTGTGTGCACTTTAAGTGTCTGCTTAGCTAAGGAGTTCCTCACTGAGCTGCCACCAGCAAGAGGGGCCACTTCTCTGCTTCCCTCAGTCCCTCTTGTTTATGTTCTTTGTATCCACTCTCTCCTTTCTGGATGTGGTGCATTAGTTCTGTGTGTCTGCAGTGTGCTGAGGCTGCTTTTATTTCTGTATTGCAGTTGGAGGCTGATAGAGCTGTTCCTGTGTGACCAGATTTGCCCATTTGAGGGTGAAAACTGCTTGTGTGTTACTCAGGGGTGATGGACCAGCTTTGGGCAGCACCTTCTGTGTGCTTCAGAAAGGGTCTGGTGTATTCTGCAGCAAGGAAGATTCAGTTTTTCTCATGCCCTTCAACACTCAAAAGGAAGAAGGATGCAAGTCAACGAGATTTTAAAACTAATCTTTTGAACTGTTTTCTCTTCTACACTACACTTCCCCCTCCCTCTGCTGCTGGATATAGGCAAGAGAAGATCAGGCAGGGTTAAGTCTCCATATGTCAGTGCTGCTTGCAAACTGGGTTACAGGTAGTGTGATTTCATGTGAGCAGGCGGGGTGGCTATTTTTGCTAGTTCCAATTTAGCTTTTTGTTCAGAAGTGTACCTATGGGGCAGGAGCAATTCCAGAACTTGTCTGCTTATTACAGAGCTGTGCCAGGGATGCAGAGATCATCAAAGTTTCAAAAGAAAATAACGAGGCTGTTGAGGAGCAGTGAGGCCATGCGCTGTTAGCCTTGAATAAAGGTGCAAGGTTCTCTTTGCTCATTCACCTGAGAAAGCTTGGCACTGAATGCTGCAGGCAAGTGGTCTTTTTGGTCTCTGCTGTTACTGTTCATCTAGAAGGCTCTTTATGAAGAAAACTGCAGTAGATGGGGTAGAACAAAAGAGGGGACATGAGCAAACACTGACGGAATTAATTTTCCTTTGATGATTTTACTGCCCTTTTAGTGACCAGAAGAACCTGGTAGCCAGCCTGATGAGAAAAGTGTTGGGTTTACCTCTTGGGTTGTGGTCAAAGGCTCCAGTTAGGGTTGGATGACTCCAGGGATCAAGCTCACAAATCCAGGGAAAACTGCCTGGCAGCTCGGGACTCTGCTCTGCATGTTCCAGCTTGAAGCTGTGCCTGTTCATCCCAAACAATCAGTTGCCAAGTGGCTCTGTGTCTCTTTCCTCCACTGGAGCTGAGGTGGTTCTGGAATCAGAAATGGCAGGAAGGGGACTGAGGTGAGTCCTTGCCCACTGGTAGCTGCACTGACACTGGCTTGAGGAGACTTGCAATCCTTGGGGAGCTTCGGATCCCTGCTGGTGACCACCAGCCCATTGGTGGCCTGGCTTTGCTGAACACAACAACTTCGCGTTAGCTCTTAGCGCACGGGGCCGTTCTGGGCTGACGACCTCCCTGTAGGTGACTGGGAGTGCTCCTGTGTAGAAGAATTCTTAGAGCAGAATGGACATGGTCTGTATCTGAACGCAGTGAAAAAGCCAGACTTAGCAGGGCCTGCTTGCCCTGAGTGCTGTGAGATTAACATGACTTAGTGCTAAGAGTGTCCTTGAGGTGTCCAAGAGAAAAAAGGGAGGTTTAACGAGAACGCTGTCTAACCGTATCGGTGTTTGTCGTTACTCGGCTCCCATTCTCAGTGGAGGACCCTGCTTTGCTCCTGGTCTGACTTTTCCAGATACAGGGAAGCCTGGGCGAGAGCTCAGTGCTGAGGTCTGCGGTTGTGTGAGTTTCACCTGGTTTGGTGCAAGATTACAATGTCAGTTTAAGCTGGTTTTCGTGGCGTTAATGGAATGAGTTTTCGAGCACCCAGCCAATACGCAGGCTGAGCAATTTCTCTGGCTACAAAGCAGTGAGACAATTGGTGTTGCTATCTTGCAGTACGGCAGATATATTTGAAAAATCAAGGGAGAGCAGTTGTTGCTCTGCATCTGAAGTCATGTGAGCACGGAATTCTTTGCCTCTTGCTGACCTGGGAAGAAGGAAAACAAGCGGCCTCAGGAGCCTGAAGCCTTAAAACACAGGGGAGAGGTGCTGTCATCTTTCTGAGATGGCTGCAAACCTCGCAGGTATAACTTGGCTCTTGATGCTGTTTGCTGAAGGAGCCTTGTTAGCAGTTGTCTCTCAGATACTCCTGTTCCTCTCCCAGCCTTGCAGCTGCCTTTCCCAGCCTGTTGCCTTTCCTCTCTCTACTCCTGCCAAGCTCCTGCACTGTTTCTGTACACAGGGGAGCACCTTGCAGTGCTCTTTTTACGTATTTGTGCCTCTCTCAGCTGCCAGCAATGCTTTTTATTTGCATGCCGTGGGACAGGGGTAGACACATCCCTGCCTGCCCTCCTTTGCCAGTCAAATTGAGAGGGACCAACCTCTGCTGTTAAAGAGGGAAGTGATGACTTCTGGTCATTTTTAGTGGCAGCTGGGACTTACCCTCCTGACACGGTGTCCCCTGTCACCTGACCCAGCAGCAGTGCCTGTAGCCGAGGGAAACAATAGCGTAGAGCAGGTGACAGGTTGTGTTTGCTCCTGCAGCTGCAGTGAGTGGTGTTTTCCTAGAGGTGAGAAAATGCGTTTGCTTTTTTGCCTTTGTGGAAAAAAGGTGCCTTGGCACCTGGTTTGAGCTGCTGGATTTCTGTGTGCAGTTTCCTTAAGGATGTAATTGCTCTGTCTTTGTGGGGACGGTTGGAAAACTGAAAACAGCTGTGCTAAACAACGAGGGCCGAGGGAAAATCTGAGAATAAATAGCCTGTGCTTATGAGAACATTTCCCCTGCTGATCCAGCCTGTCCTGCTGCACGTTGCAAAGTCTTTACTTGTCAGGGTGGTGCACTCGCACAGAGGGTAGCTTCAATATGCTCTTTCTCTCTCCAAAAATTAGGCAACTGTTCGCCTGTGAGTTGCTGTGGACTCTGGCCATGGCAAAGAGCAGCCCTGCACAGGGAGGGCTGCTGCACGTCCCTCTGGCAGTCTGCTCCCGTCTCTAACCCGCTGCTGGGCCGTGCTGTGGGGGAGGCAGGAAGCTGGGCAGCACTCCTAAAGAGTGTCTGTGCCTGCCTGAAGATGCTGCTTTATACACTGAGGAACATGATTTCTTTTCATACTGAGATTTTGACACATCTTCTGTCCTGCCCCTTTCTTTTTCTGCACAAAACTTCAGGAAAGCGTCCACCACTTGTGGCCTTCTGACCAGAGACTGTCAGTCTTTTTGGCATGCCTGCTGGTTTCCCTTGTGTGGCTGTTCCCAAATGCCTCCGACAGCAGACAGTCCAAGCTTTTAAACCTCTCTGCACCCACCTGACCCCATCCAGAGCTGCCTGGGGACCTGCTCTCCCTGGGCAGGTGCAGCCGGAGTGGCACTGAAAGGGAGAACAGAGAGAGCCAGCAAACTGTGCCACATGCTGCACCTCCTCCCTGGGGCCTGCGGTTCAACAAAAAACACTCTACGAAGGATCAGAAATGTAGCTGTCAGGATGTGGTCCCAGGCCTTGCAAGGAATGACAGCATGTGTTACCATGGTGCAAGCCTTGTGTGTTTTAGGTGATTGGGGAAATGCTGTTCAGAAGCACTTCTCTTCTGCCTGGATATTTGCAGTAATTCTTCCTCGTGTCTTTCTGCTCGATGTTATTGCTGACCTGAATGTCCCTTCCTTGGTTTTCAGGGTCTCAGCATAATGGCAAGTAGTTTCCTTATGCTTTCATGTGCTAATGAAGAAGGTAAAAATAAAAACCAGGCTTCATATCAATGTTCAACGCCCAAATTACCAGCAAGGTGATTCTGATGCTCATTTTAGTGCAGGTGCTTTGGCTGTAGTCTTTTTTTGCCATGACTTGTGTGCCGGTTTGGACACAAATCCAGGAGGAAACAACCCAAAAGGAGCATCTCTCTCTCCCTCCTGCCTGCCAGGCAAGCAGGCCCTGGCAGCACCTCCCCCGCGGGTTCGGGAAAATAATTTCTCGAGTGAAAGTGAAAAATCCTATTCATTTAACAGAGTCCCCCACTGTCACGGGGCAGAAAAGGATATTGAATCCCCCTCCCCTGTCCCCTAAAAGAGGACTATGGATTTTAGATCTCTTTCTGTAGGGAAAACCTGCAGTCCTGGGCTGGGCCAGGCCGGGCCAGGCAGGGTCCGACGATCCCCCTTGGAGGGTCCCGCCGAGCAGCTCCGGAGATGGGAGCTGGTCTGGGATGAGGAAACAAGCCAAAAACAGTCCAAAAAGGAACAGAAGCCGCTGAGGCAGATCGCAGTCCCTTCTCCGCTGAAAGCTGAAGGAAACTACAGAGCAAACTCTTCTCTTTGCCCTTCTAAGTGGCAAAATATGTAAACATTCTAGATGCAAGGTCAAGCTAGCTGCTTTGAAAAGTTCTCTCAGCTTCTCTCTCCCCCTTTGCAATTTAAAGGTACACTAGAAATCAAGCAGGTGATGGGGAAGACAGTATTGTCATAGAATCACTCCAAGAGAACCTGGGAGGGCAGCATAGTAGTTTTTGGTTTCTGTACCTACTGACTCTTTTCACCTTGGGCACTAACAGATTTTTCAAGCTCACGCTCCCTTTCCGCTTGCAGGAAGTCATCTTTCATATCTTCATTCTGCTGTGGCATTTATCATTCAGTTCAGGGACACTGGGATGCACTGTAGCAATTCACTCGCACCTTGGTGGCAATCAATGACATTAAAAGGTTTAAAAAAAGAAGCCTTCTTGCTTTGTGCCTGCTGTATAAAAGGATGTGTATTATAGTGCCCAAGGCTGGTGATGTAGGTGCAGGAAATCAGGGGCGTGCATGTGAGCTCTCTGAGATGTTCCCTCTCTCTGTGGATGTTTATCCCCAGTGAAACTCAAGCAGCCCCCAAGGTTTAAAAGCTGCACTCCTGCATGCTGGCACAAAAGCCTGAGATAGCAAAGTGACTGCACCAGCTGCGAGCAGCCACCTGGGGTAGCTCCGACTGTGCAGAGCCCACGGCGTGGCCTCCTTTGGTCCAGTTTGGGGGCACCTTGGTTGCTGCAGGAGCCCTGGCCCCCAGCACAGGCTGGCCTTTCTCCAGAAGTGTTCTGGAAGGGGCTGTTTCAGCACTCTTTTGGCCACTGCCGTTTTGCTCTAGTTATTCCCTTTAATTTAAAAAAAGTCATCTGAGACCAAAACCACCTGTTTGAGGTTCCCCCAGAAAATGAGTGGCGCTTCCTAAGCGGGCAGTGGACCACCAGCACTACGAAGCACCTGCATGGCTGGGTGGCTTGCTTACAATATTTGATGTTCGGAGGGGGAAGCTCCTGTGGGACCCCAGCTCGGACCTGCCCCACTGCAGTGGAGCCACCTCACAGTGCAGAAACACAGCCCTGCAGCAGAGCTAACCTGGCTCTAGCAGACCTGAGCCATATTCCTGGTCATCTGATGTACAATTTCACCTACAGTAGCATTTTAATGCCTCCTTTTTTTTTGGGGGGGGGGACTCTGGGAAGGAAATCAATTTCTAAAAGGGAAACCATGCAGAAGCCCCTCTTTCTGTGCTGCTGTGGCTGGATTTCAAGCATGATGTAGTATGATACAACACTGGTTATGAGAAAGCTGCAGTGCTGTTTATCTTTCTGCTGTAGAGAGACACAGGATTAACTCTGTAATCTCTCTTGTAAGAGATGTGCTCATTCAGTGTGAATCGGAGGAGCTGCATGAAGTAAATGCTTCTTTTTTACCCTGAGATTAGACTGGCTGTTGATTTGGGCCATGAATCCACGCTAATGCTGTTGTGCTCTCAGTAGGTCTCAATGGTTTAATTTCTCTCTGGAGTGTAGTTTGTAGATAAAAGTGTAATTTTCTTACTGGAAAACTTCGAAAGCTGATGAGTATCTTACCCATTAGAATTACGAAGTTCGGTTTTACTGGGGTTTTTTTAAGAATGAAAACTGGTCTCCATCAGTGACTAGATGCTTATTTATCCTGTGCACATGAGAGGAAATCAAAGCATCCAAGGCTTTGCTGCACTTCCCACGCATCCTGAGGCATGCACTTAGGAGTTTTCTTTTCCTATTACCCTTATCAAAGGACATCATGCAAAGCATCAGGCTGCTTGAAGGTGTTTAATGTGAATAACGAGTTTTTTGGGGGAGTATGGTAACCAGTGCAGTAGTCTGACATCTGCAGATAATGCCTGGAAACTTGCTCTTTGCCCCTTCCAGGAGGACACAGTAGCATGTGAGGGATGCCTGGCAGAAAATCCTGAGATGCTGTGCCTGCTTTGGGCCAGTCCCTTTATGAGGCCTGCCTAAGTAGGATCTTAATCCAAATGGAAGATATAGTCTAGAAAATAGATTGCAGTGCATTTGGTCTATAGAGAGCAGGCAGACATTAATGCATTTCACGGGGAGCTCAAACAAACCTCCAGAACCATCAGCCAGGAGGGTTTTGGAAAACCTTCCCATGGCTGTAGTGGTCAAGTGCCTTCTCCGCCTTTAAGATGGTGTTGGACACCTTTGGTTGTTGAAGGAGGGATGCCCTTCTCTGCCCCTCCTGCAGTTTAGTGTATCCCCAAACACAGTCTTGCTTTGGACTGTAGCCAGCACAGTTCAAATGCACAATGCAAATTCCTCTGGTTTTAATGCTGTGGAATTGGATAGACAAACAGAGAGGAGAGGAGGAGCCCAGCCTTGAGGAGATGTGCTTAAACTGCAGTGCTACAACTGGAGAACCCCAGGGTTTTCACTTCACGGACCACAGGCTGCTTGATTTTGCTGTTATGTGAGTTAGTGACAAAACTTGCACCAATTTGAATAGAGCAGGACGAGGTCACCGTAAGTCTGTGTGTGGTGTTTCAATTCTCACTTCCTTGGGTAGTGAAAACAAGCCCTGAGCCCTTTGAAGCTGAATGGGGTCCTGAACCTGAAGGCTGAAGTGTGGGGCCCCTGCCCAGTCTCTGGGTGCGGAGGACCAGCATGCGGTCAGTGCAGAGACCAGCACTGAAAGCACCTCAGCTAGACATCAGTCTTTAATTAGTCACCAGGAGAGCAGCTGTATACCAAACCCCTTCATAGTCACTGCCCTCTCACCTCTGTTTCTCCCTGACTTTGTGGCTATTGTCTCTCTTCTCCATCTCTTTGTTACCTGTCTGTTGTTATCCTCTCTTCCCCTGTGTGAAACAACCAGGGATGTTGGTTGGAACACAGGTTGGTGATGAGTGAAGCACATGCCAGGGCTAAGCAGGGAGCAAATCCTCTGTGGGCAGGTGAGAGAGGCTGCAATTTTTGGATGCCCTTCACATGCTGCTCTAAAAATATCACACAAACAAACCAACAAAACCCATTTGCACTCAGAAAATAGTCTTGTTTCTTCTTTTAAAGAAAAATATACACTAGCAAAGTCTTTCAATTCCAGCTGAGGAGGAAAGTGGCTGCAAAGATCGGTGCTCCTGAATGTGTGCAGGCAGAACAGCTCCAGGATCTGGATGGCAGAAAGCTTGATGCCATCAAGTTGTCTTGTGCCTGCTGAAAATCAACCTTTCTAGAAATCCTTTTTGCCACTGTTCTGCACCCTCTGTCAGGCCATGTTAAAAACATCCATGAGAGCGGACAAGCTGTGATGAGTAGGATGTGAGTCCCTATGGCAGAGTGCGAGCTGTGGAAAAACCCTGGCTGGGCTCTGCTTGTAGCAGTTTCAGAGAGACCAGCTAGAAACCAGCCTAACAGAAATAAGTTCTCACCTTCGATGTACCCTGAAAGTCAGCAGTTCCTATTTTAAAATGGACTGAGCGGCCAAAAATGGTTGCTGGAAAAACTGTATAGAAAGATGCTGGTCTTTATCCAGTTCATAGCGGAAAAGCACATGGACAGGCATCCTCATTGATGTCCTGAAAGGAGACAGGCTCTTTGCTTCCCCCCTGAAGCAGGACCCTAAATAAAACCACTTAGGTGTCATCCCTAAATAAAACCACTTGAGTGTCACCCTCGTCTCCCCACTCAGCCCCTCTCTGGGGAGAGCAGCATTTACTTTAACCCATATTTTTAGTGGCTTGCAACTCTATAGCCTGTCCAGATAGAAATGCCCGTTGATAATATATTGAGATCGGAATGACTAAATTTGTTCAGCAGTGGGAGAAGAAAATCCATGTGCAGACCTGTCACTTCTCTCTCCCTGGAATGTCTCCACAGCCCGTGGCATTTAACCATAGTGGAGAAAACCTTTGCAGTTTGAACCGAACACCACCAAACCAACAAGGCAAATATTGCCTGCTCAGAGGTCTCCTCATGGTCTCAACATCCTCCTTGCAGGTGCTTTAATACTGCCCACAACAAATTTCCCACCTGCACAAGAAAGCACTGAACCAAGCAGGAACAAGCTCTCTGAAGGATGATGCTCCCAGACTCCCAGAGCTGCCAGCATGGTGTATTAAACACTACTGGGGTACTAGAAAAATGCTGGAGGGTATAGGACTGATGCTCATAACACCCAGTTGCAGTTTCTGGAGTTTTAAAAGATTTTAGTGACTGACAGTGCTGAATGATGCAGTGAACACATCCTCTCCTGTCTATATGGGGTCCTACTGCTGCTGACTTGAGCATATCAAAATCATCTCTTGCCCTGAGAAACCTTCCTCTAGGTCCTGGGCATTGGTGGGTACCAGCAGTGTCTTGGAATAATTTTCTTTACGGGGGTTGTTTCTCTCCTGGCAGGTTGTGCAGATCCTCTGTGTCAGCACCACATTTTCATCAGAAGTGGGAGATGTGGGAATGGTGCCACTGCTTAGCCAAAGGGCTGATGGGCAGAGAGAAAATGTACCAGATAAACAGGATGAGAGGAGATGGTTAGATTGGATATTAGGAAATGATTTTTCATGGCAAAGGTTGTCAACTATTGGAACAGTCTGCCCAGGGAAGTGGTGGAGTCACCATCCCTGGAGGTATTTAAAAGCGATGTAGATGTGACACTCAGGGACATGGTTTAGTGGTGGACTCGACAGTGCCGGGTTAATGATTTGACTTGGTGATCTCAAAGTCTCTCCCAACCTTAATGATTCTGTAATTCTATAATTCTCTGAATGAGCTGCTGTGAGCAGCACTGTCACCCTGAATGCCAGGCTCCTGCCAACCCAAAAGGCCTCCTCTCCTTCTTTTGGGCAAAGACAATTTCTTTAAAACCCTTTAATAAAATTATATTCTTAAAAAAATGGCTTATGAGTCTCCTCTGCTGGAGTTGTTATGTATTTATTTGCTTGAAGGGCATCCAGGAGCACTTCTTTGGGCACCAGTGCCAAACCATCTTCTGCTTGCAAATGGGATGGATGCTGGCTGTGCTCTGGATGCTGCCCCAGGGCTGACAAGGGAGCTGAATGTCACTGTGCCTGCACAACTGTTGCCATGCCTGGGGCCCTGTGGCACTGCGGGTGATGCAGGTGCCCAAGAGCCACCCTGCCAGGAAGACCTGGGCACTATGGTGGCACCCATTCCCCTGCTCAGAGTTTGGATCCTGAGGTGTCTTGTAGGTCTGACCAAAGTGAGAGGCAGGAAGGTGGGAGATGGATAAAACACCCCAGCTGATGTGCTGAGACCCCCATGGTGTCCCCACCCCTCTCAGTCGGTTTGTGCGGGCATAGCCCTGGGAGAAGGGTCTGCTGAGATGGATGCTGGAGAGCCCTCAAATGCAGCCCAGATTCCCCCAGGGCCACACAGATCTCCCCACATTTGGCTTTAGGGCTTTGGGCATCTGACCCCGCACATGGCAGTGCACAGGGAGTTATCCCCCACCTGCTCTGGCTGCTGCCTCTGCCTGTGTTACGATGTATTTTCTTGCTGTGGAGATGCTCAGAGGATGTATGAGCCCTCTCTTATGGTATGTGCTGGCTGTACCCATCTTAAGCATCTCTGTTGAAAAGCAAGCAAGAGCACTCGTGCCATGAGGCAGGATTTTGCACTGGTTATGTTTCCATTTGCTTTGGAAAATAAAATGATGTGCTCTAGCAAGAAAGTGCTATGTTATTTCTGGGAACTTTCCAGCAGAGCCTGTCTGTGGCTCCAGATTTCTCTGTACTCTGCTCTTTGTAGGTGAAACCAATCAAAAAGAGTGAACAATCCCTCACAGTTGTTTTCACGTGCACTTTTGATGTAATATTTTTACAGCATTGCAGTGTAGATCAAAACGCATTTAGGTTGGGATGTGATACCATAAAAAAACTTCTGAAAAGTTAGCTCGTTGACTTTTCAGTGCCTAGGTACAAAGCAAAACTAAAGTAATTTTTAGGATAACTTTTAAAATTGCTGAGAGATGCAGCTGTCTTTTCACTTGCAGTTTCAAAATCTAGAGCTATGCTTTTTTTAGACTGCTTTGATAAATGGATGTTTTGTTACAGTCCCATTGAGCTGAGCTGCTTTCTGATTCCTGCTTCCTAGTTCTGATACCTGCACAATGGGAGGAATTGTCCCCATCAGCTTTTTACATGGCAACATCTGCTTTCAGCTCTTTCAATTGCCTTTAATAATAATACTCTCAGTGCTGTGGTCTGGTGTCCACTTTTACCAACTTTTTGTGCACAAGGGAGTCAGCTTGGTGAAAAATTCAGAAACTGCTGAATACTCTGTGTTTCTGTTGGAGCCAAGGTGCCCAAGATTTGTAGGGTCAGGGCTTGGATCATCTTCAGGAGAAACCACACAGAAAAATGTGCTGCCTGCAGCGTTGGTCTGGGGCTCAAGGATCTGCTGTTAATTCCTGTGCAGGTCTCCCACGTTGTGGTGGACAAGTCCTTGACTCTCTGGTGTCTGAGTTTCTGTGTAAAGAATCACAGAATCATTCAGGTTGGAAAAGACTCACAGGACCATCAAATAAGGTATATGAAAAGAGGGTGCCAAAAATGTCTCATTCAGAGGCTTGTGGGGAAGCTTGCACCTGGTCACGAGATGCTTGGAAATCACCAGCAACAGAAGGGAGCCAAGATGGAGTATCTGATTCATCCACAAGCTTCTCATTATTGATAATGCTCTGAGGGGCTAGAAAAAAGGTAATTGCACTTCAGATGGAAACAGTGACTAAAAAATTATCCTTGATGGTTCATTTTTTTTTCTCTAAAGGGCTGTGGATACAGCCTGTAACTGCCTATAACCATTTTTAATATGAGGTAATTTCTGCTTTAATGATCTCCCGGATCTCAAGGATATGCTAACATTTGCCATCAACTATTAGATCTACATAGGAATATTTCACTTCTTCACACTAGCACAGATGATGCTCCTGAGAGGTTGCTTAATTATACCTACATTTTGGAAGATGAGAGATAAAAATAAATATTGGTACAACATGATTATATGGGTATGAATAATCTTGTCCGTATTGGCTTTTTCCTTTCCAATTGCTGATGGTTTTTACCTGATTTGCAGAGATTTCAGGGATTAGTGTTTCTCTCCCTGTACAATTCAGATGAATTGGTTTGATTTTACATTGCAAATGCAGTTGATGTAATGAGACATGGACAGTTGCAGCTCCTGGCATGGACATGGCTCTGGCCAGGAGTGCAGGAGAAGAATTCTGACCTTGTCTGAGCAGGCAGGAGTGAGCTGGGGAGAGCCTGAAGCACATGGATAAAGCAAAGGTACCCCTTCATCTTATCCCAGAGGAATCCTTCTGGTTTGGTCCCTCCATTGATTTAATCACTTATTTTTCCATGTCATTAAGCTGCAGTAGTGTGTTAGGCTGAATAGCTTTTCTTCCCTGGACATCACAGGTTAGCAGAAATCCCTCATTCGAAAGACTTACAATCAAATTCCCACGTTTCCTACTAAATGAGCAGAGACTTGGAGTCCCTTGTCCAATATAATTTCCCCAGGAAGGGGTAGAGATGGCCACTGGTCCGCAGCTCAGCGAGGATGGAGGATTTCTCTCTTTTGGGAGACAGAAGGTCTGAGGAACAGCACAGAACTCATCTATCAGTATCCACGTGCCTCTAGTGCACAGGCCTGCCCTTGGTGCAATGCATGGCAGGAGATCAAACCATAGTGAAAGCAGAGAGGTGCCATTAGACGGCCACTCTCAGCACAGCAAACCCAGGCACACCAGGGTTATAGCTGCACTGGATCCTCCCCACCAAGTATTTGGATATTCCTTTCTCTGGTTTACCAGGAGCATGAGGAGGTCAGAATAGTTTCCTTGGCCAAGGGAGCCATACATGCAGCATTTTGCTAACTGATTGACATTTAGGTGGTGATGGACTTGTGGCCATAAAACTTCGCCCAACAGGCATCCACCTGCAGCTGTTGGGGTGAGGGAAGGGGGCTCCCTCTCCTAATTCTGCCAATATGCCCAAAGGGAAAGTGTTCCCAGTTGTTTGCCTCTGCCCCAGGGCTGGATCACTCAGGACCATCTCCCTTGGTGTCAGCATGATGTGTGTGTTCAAAGCAATCAGAAGTTTTCATGCAGATCTGTGAAACTCAAATGTCAATAAATTCTGAAATAAAGGATTTGATCATAGCATTATAAACTTCCCACATGAAACATTTTGAACGACTGGAAGGGTGACAATCTAAATATAAATGTAATTTCTTTTTTAAAACTGACTTCAGGCACATATATACAGCTTCGGTTGACTTTCAAGAGGAGTCTGTGGGAACATCTGACAGCAAAATTAAGTTATATGTTTCTTGTGGGAGTTTGTTTCCTCCAAAAACAGCAAATGCCTTGATTCCCTGGCACTCAGATTTTTAAACCTGTAATCCTAGCAGGATATGAACTGTTTTTAATTACCCCCAGTGACAGAATTTTGTCCTTTGAAGGAATCACTCGGACCGTGAAGGGGAACAAGGACATTTAGTGCAAATGAGAGAGTGTGACTCATTTTTAGAGCTGGTGTGGTGGTCAGCTCAGCCATGGAGGATTTGGCACCGAATTCAGCAGGTCACAAGGTCACAAACAGCTTTTGTATTAGTTTGGGAGAATAAAGCAGTGGGAAGGAAGCAGAGGACTTGGAAGCAGGCAGAGGAATAAATGGGGTAAGAGACCAATTAAAGTGGATAAAAGCAAAGAGAAAAACAGTGGGCATGGTGAGGGCTTTAACGACTTGCACAGCACATTTCAAGGGTATTTCAGGTGAAACCTTTTTTGGAACACTCATTCAAATAGCGTCATTTCCACCAAAATAACTGGTTACATGACTAGGGTGAGGTGGATTTTAACCTTTATATAATCTTCCTGTATAAATGCAACGGTTGCACAAAATGTGCTTTTTGGATACAGCGCAGAGAGAATCACAGAATCACAGAATCAGTTAGGTTGGTAAAGACCTCTGAGATCATCCGGTCCAACCTTTGACCCAACACCACCACATCAATGTGGCCGTGGCACTGAGTGCCATGTTCAGCTGTTTCTTGAACACCTTCAGGGATGGTGACTCCACCGCCTCCCTGGGCAGCCCATTTCCACGCCTGACAACCCCTTCCATGCAGAAATTCTTCCTGATGTCCAACATGAACCTCCCCTGGCTCAGCTTGAGGATGTGTCCTCCACTCCTGTTGCTGGTTGCCTGGGAGAAGAGACCAACCCACACCTGGCCACAACCTCCTTTCAGGGAGCTGTAGAGTGATAAGGTCACTCCTGAACTTCTTCTTCTCCGGGATAAACACCCCCCGCACCCCCAGTTGCTCCTCATAGGATTTACCCTCTAGACCCTTCACCAGCTTCATTCTCTGGATTCACTCCAACGCCTTGAAGGTGTCAGTGTGTTTCTGGGTGTGTGTGATCAGGTGCCCACCGGAGATGGAAGGACAATGAAACTCAGTCCCAGGAAAATTCAGCAGCAGTCATCTCAACCCGATGAAGTTTGTGGCTCAGTGTCTGGAACCACTGAAAACCCCAATACACAATTAAACCCCAAATCTCAGTGCACAAGGTCTAATGAGTCACCTGTAATTGCCTCATCCCTTACACGCCAGCCCCATGCAGGCACATTTGCTTCTCTGGAAATTACGGCCGTGTGTTCTGCCATGTCTCAGTGAGCTGGGAGCAGGATAGGAGTGTCAGAAACGCACAAGGGTCCGTTGTGGGGGATGCCGGAAAGGAGGGAGGTCAGTGTGGCACAGCGGTGACAGCCTGGACACTGAGCTGGTACCGGTATGAGCATGGGATAAAATTCCAGTGACACATTTGGGAACTTGAGGCAGCCCCATCATCCCAGTAATGTAAATATAAATGCAGCCCTTATGTGAGGGCTGGATCCTGCTGCAATAAATTGGATTAAGGACTATTTTTACATTCCTGCCTCTGGAGAGGGTTTTGGAGGCTTGGAGACAGATGCATGTCCTGGCTGGGTACTGGCAGCCCTGTATCCACTCCTGGAAGGGTCACCAAGGGTCTGAGCAAGCCAGCCCAGGCTTACCTGAGGGCAGCATGGATGAGCTCACCAGCAGCAGAAACCAGGGAAATCAACCCCCCGTGAGCTTGCTGCCTTCTTCCACCTCCTGATATGCACCAAGACTGAATGCTTTCACAGCAGCCTTCTGCCTACACCAGGACAAGCCACTTGAGAGACCTCAGAGCAGCTGTGGGAGCTGCTGGTGCTGCTCATCCAGGTGACTTTTCTCTTCTACTAATTTGCTTTGCTGCCTTCTTGGAGATCAGAGCTCAGTGAATGTTTTTTTTTCCCATTAGGAAATGCGCTGACGTAGCTGGTGGCTCCTCAGGGATATATTTTCAATTCAGGAAGGCACTCGAACAGTAACATCAAAATTGAGTGGTGCAAAAAGGGTAATTATTAAAAACAAAAGAAAGTATTTTCTGATTTTCTGTAAATATGAATATCTACCAGATTAGTAGGATTTTCCCACCACACTCTATGGTGGAAAACATTATGGCTGGAATTGTGAAGAATTTGAAACAGTCTGAAAATCTTAACTTCTTTGAATCATTGGAGACCCTGAATAAATCCCAGTGGAACTGAACTCCTGGCATAGCAATTCTGGGGACACTCAATATCAGTGAAATGAGTGCTAAACAGCCAAAAATTTCCCTCTCCCCTTCACTGCTGGGCCCAGCATAACTTTTGGTGACTGCAACTCTTCCACCCTTATCCTTTCTGCCAGTAAAATAAGTTGTGTGTGTTCGGCAGGCAGGGGCTGTCACACCAGCCCTCAAAGGTTTTCTGTGGCTGCAGGTGCCATCTCAGAGCATGTGCCAAGCACCAGCTCTTGCTGGGGCTTGTTTATTTAGCAAAGGAGATGGGGAGAGCAACAGGGCTTTGCCTGGGTTTATAAACCTGAAAGGTTTGCCCTCTGGGTCCATGTTATCTGGCAAGATTAGCAAGCTTCCACATTCGGTGCAGTGACATTTCTCTGTTCGCAGTGTGACTGATCTTTTAAGTGCCTTTCTAGTCAATATCAAAATTCCCAAGATTTATCTTAATACCTTGGGCAGATGGCTTCTATTGATTTGAATGGATGTTGTGGAGAGGGGATATATCGGGAGTTCCTTGTAACTGTTTACAGAGCAAACAGTTTGCATCTGCTCTCTATTTTATTGCAAAGCAAAGGACCCCTCAGCTGCAGAATTTAACAGATGACCATCGGGCACACTGGAAACACATCACACCACTTGTTATCCCACCTGGCTCTGCTCGACCATACACAGTGTACCCAGCACCTGGGGAGTTGTGGGCTCTCCCCATGTGGCTCTGAGGTCTCCATACATTTCCAAGTGGGTGTCTCACCCAGGAGGTGCTTCTGCCTTTCCTCCCTGTCTGCACACTCAGAAGAAAAAACAAGAGTACTTCCATACACATCCCAGGCAACATTTTTTTCTCCTGTTTATTTCAAAAGTCTTTGTAATAGCTTAATTGCAACATTCCAAACATCACCTGGAATTTGACATCCTCCCAGATGTACAGAATTCATACTTGATCATGTTCCACGGCATTAAAAACACACAGGAATGTTCCCCGGACACCATCAGTGGGTTCTTCCAGAGTCTCATTAACCACCAGCTCTACACATCCTCTGCCAACGCCTCTGCACCACTCTGCAAAGCAGCTGCGCATCAGCTGTCTCTGCCTCCTGGATCCATAACCATGTTTCTCTGAATGAAGGGGTGCCAAGCCCAAAATACCCTTTTTTGTTTGCAAACTGTATATAACGAATCAGTAGAAACGCGTTCCATGTTTGATTGGCTTTGTATATGGCTTTTAGTCCTCTTCATTCAAAGATCTTACAGTGGAAAAATCCTGAGCTGACATCAAAAATGGGACCGATTCGTTAAGAGCATTCACAATTATGGTATAAGTTGGAGGCTAAGTTCCTGTCAACCCAAAATTAAAGCACTTTTGAAATGGCCACTTGTTTAAACAGATTGCAACCTTGAAATTTATTCTAGTTTAATGTTTTGCCAAGAATCATCATCTGAAAGAGTAAAAATCTATGTTTTCCAATCAATGACTTACAGGAACTTAGGTTTCTTCATTTCATCTCTTAACTTGGTGAACACAATCAAAACTGTGATGGAAAAATACATGCATCTCCTTTTGACTTCTGCAGGCATTTAAGTCATTACATCTATTTAATTAGGCTATTTACTACCTGCAATTCAACCAACTTACTCCAGATTCAAGCCACAGGAACACTTGCTTCTGAGACCCTACCATCTCTTTTGGCATGTTTGGGTAATCTCTGTGTGGTTCAACTCTTTGGGAGTACGTTGAGTGATGTCAGGCACTGGGACCTGGTGCAGCTGTTTCTGGTTGGCAAAATGTCCTTTTTTCTGACCAACACTTAGCTGAAATTCCTCTTGGTTGTTAAAAATGTCCCTGGCTAATACCCATATGCACCAGTGACAGTAAATTGCTCGTGTAACGCTTGCTGCCATCCTCTGATTTCAGTAGCAGGGATGTGAAATGTCCCTAACAGCATAGAAACAGCTGCAGAAACTTGTTCAAAAAGTGCCATTTTGGTGCTGCAGCTGTTTGCAGGGCAATGTCCAGCACCCCAAACATCCAGCTGATACTCTCCTGAGCCCAAACTTCTCCCACTGCCAAGGAAACATCTAGCTGCTGCAGACAGAGGCAGCTCTGCTCACAGCTTTTGCATGTGAAATCCTTACCACCTCATTCAGATTATTTTGCTTTTCTGATACGCTGATAATGGGTGTTTGGGTTTTCTGTTTGGGTTTTTTTCCTCCTTTTTTTGAAAAACCATGACCACTTGAAGGTCAGCTGCCAAATGGACTGAATGATCAGTGCAGGAAAATTGAAAATCCTAACATATTGTGTGTAGGCTGTGAATAATGGGCAACACCCTTTCGATCATTAAAATAGAAAATGATCTGTTTTCCACTGTTTTTAGCCCATTAAGAAGGCAGGGATAAGAGCACATTGCTGATGATGTGTGCCACTCTCCTGGCAGTACAGTCCCTGCTGGCTGCAGACCAGGGGCTAGCAGCGGGATAGATCCCACCCTGGCGAGGGCTTGGCTGGAGGAGGCAGCTGTGGCTTGCCATGACATTCAACTGCTCTCCAAAAACCGAGACACCCCGAGGCAGGGCCATTTTGTCCATTTTCTGCTGGGGGCTGGACCAGTATTCATGGTCTCTGGACCACGGGCATGCTTAAATTTGGGGATGGAGGCAAGTCCACCCCTGAGTGCTATGCAGACCAAGGCATGTCCTCAGATACATTTTGCTTCCATACAGATAAAGAAAAGATAAGCCTTGCATGCCCTGGTGTTGGCAGAAACCAAGACTTTTTCCCAAAAGACGCAGGTGCATTGAGTATTGGAAAAGAATGATAATTTTGTGACACATGCCTGAGCTCTGGGGTCCAATTGTATATTTTAGCACCTTACTTTCTGTTCAGAACACCACTTACTTTCGTTGATTCACTGTACTGGTAAGACAATTTTTCTTGTTTTTACTGATAAAAATCTCTTAGCAAATATAGCCAGACTTGATGATTGATTCATCTTATAATATTTATATATGCTGTCATCATACGGAAAGTCTAAACAAATCTCTCTATCCATTTTATGAGGAGAGAAGGATCACAGCAGGATTACTGCTTTGCCAACGCAGAGGCGCTGCGAAGAGCAAATTGAGTTGACGGCTGCACCTGTGTCCCAAACACTCCAGTTTCAGGAATAACCCAGGGTTCAGAGGTGGCCAGAAACAGCCTAGCACAGCCTACAGCACTTTGCTGTACTTCTCAAGAGAGGCTCAATCCCATGTCAGTCTTCTCTTTTACTTTTTTACTACTGGCAAACATCTTCTGAGGCTCAGCGAAGGGAACTGCCTGGATCTACCCAGCCAAGCTGCTTTAACCACCCCAGTGCCAACTCCCAGCCACCAAACCAACCTCCAAAATAACATCTTTGTGCATCAAGAGTCCATCCATCACCCTTGGCCCTGTAGCTGTGTGGCCTTTTTGATAAAAGCAGTTAGCAGCCAGTCAAGCCCTGTGATTTGTTTCTTTGCTTGAATTGGAATTACATTAGCATGCCCTCGGTTGGCAATGGCCAAACAGGTACAAATATTCAGGTTTTGAAGGTTTATACATGCAATTCTGTTTGCAGCATTCAGGCAGGCTCAGTTTCAATCCCTCTAAAAGCTCTGTTCATAGGAGCAAACGAACAGCATAGGGCATTTTCCAAATGGGATTTTCATACTTCTGACTTCAAGAATTTCAAACAACTTAGAGAAAATGGGCAAATGAAATAGGCAGGTCTTTTTACACAAAATGGAATCATTAGCATCCTTCACAGAATTCATGTCAAGCAATTCTGTTGGTAGAAAAAATACTCAGTTTGCTAATTCCAACCATGATGTAATTTACAATCAGATTTTAGATTTTATGAAACAATTTTAAAAAGAAAAATGTTCAGAAAAGTGACTAATTTTGGTGTATCTGGGAACATTTGCTGGTGTTAATATTTCAGCTATTTGCAATCAATGCAAAAAGGAAAGTGATACCAACCAGAAAACAGCACAGAACTGGTCGTTCCTTCTAGAATTCAATGCAGAAATGAGCAAACACCAAAATCAGGGGAATTAGCTGCAGAAGTAAAATTTTGAGGTTTGTTGTAGGAGATAGCAATGCCAGTGCAGGTAAAGATCTCTACCAAGCTGTGTCCTTTCAAAAAGAAACAAAATAAACAGGAATATTTTTCAACAGGTTATCTTGAAACTCGAGTAATTTAAATTGGCTGGAAATTTGGAACTAATATTTTTGCTGAGAGTATCCAACAAAGTAGTATTCTAGTGAGCTAAAAATGGGTTTGTATATGTAGAATTATAGCATTTTTATTTTTGTAAATAAACAATGTGTACACACACACACAAAAACCCACGCAAACAATCCCCAAACCATTTTTTAGATGTTGTGCTTTCAGATACTGAGGTTTTACAATAATACTGGAACTGAATTCTTGCACTGCCTGTGCAGCCCATGGATGTTACTACGAGCAAAAATTTCCTGGACATAATTTTACTTGCATGGAATAGGAAATTTTACCCATTGAGAAAACCTGGTGTTTGATTTGCACATTGTCAGAAATACCAGTAGTTTTTTCACATTGTTTATGTATGTTATTATAAAAGCATTATTTTTGCATTTATTCACTGGCTTTTAAAAGTACTCTTACAGTCTGCAAAGTACAAAAGGAATATGGGAACATCTCTGTATTCATTAGGTTTGAAAAAGCATCACCTGCTGAAGGTCCAATCCTAAAACACTTGAGATGTTGACATCACACACTTTCAAACCCACCTGCATCCTCATGCCAAGTCTGGGCTTGGGAGCTGGCTGGGATACACTTGAGCATGACATGGCCCTGGGACTAGGAGGACTTGGAGGCACGGGAATCTGCACCTCTGACACACCCAAAATACTGATCATCACTGTAAGGGATCAGAACGGCTGCTTTCCCAGTAACAAAATGGGCAACTGACTTCCTAAAACCAGCCCTGAATGAATATGGTGACTGTAAGTGTGCGGTCCCTCTTCCCCCTGTGTCTCACAAAATACCTCTCTCCACGTTCCAGACGAGGTAGCTGAGCCCGCGATGCAACAGGAGCTCCTTGGGGGCTGACAGTGTCACAGCGCTGTGTGATGAGCAATAAATGCACGAGCGAATGCGAAGCAAGTCTTTGGTTTTCTGCTGGATTTGCTGGAGAACACTTCTAAGCCTCTCCCTTTCCCCACTCTTTTCACTCCTCGGTAACAGCACACTTGCTGTATTTTTTTCCCTCATACTAAATCACCAGACTGTTGGGTACTCTGCAATAAACTGTATCCATATTTACTCCCTCTTTTTTTTTCCAGGGCAGGATGAAACACAATATATTGGAAGGCTGTAGGTCTGCAGCCCCACTTCTAAGCTAAACTACACCACGCTGGATCCTCAGAGTTGAAAGTTTAGGTTTTACCTTGGACCTCTTTTTGCCTATGCAAAATGTAGGACAATTGCATTTTCTTTTTGAGGCTTTAAAAAGATATTTTAATTAAAGGGTGGATGTTACTCATTTAGCAAACAAAGAGAGAAAAGAAAAAAGGTATGTGTCTTTATTGGTAGCTGCATTCAGACTGTGGCCACGTAAACTCAAGTGGTCCTTCCTCAGTGCCACTGCTACACAATGTATTTATAATGCATAATGAACCACTTACCGTGTGTGTGCTAACATGCACAGCCTTTGTGTCAAATCTCAGTGGAACTGTCCTTTGTTTTCCACAATGTAGTGCTTCTCTTTCCCTAGCATTCATGAAAGCATAATTTGAGCTCAAATATGGACATATTCACAAAAAAAAAAAAAAGAAAAGAAACTGCATATTGGTTGTACAATGTGCAATGCACACTTCATTAGTTATTTTGTGTGAGTCAAATACTAATTTTTCCTAATTGAATTTATTATGTAACACAGCATTTATTGTATTATTTAAATGTAGCACTGCAAACGTGTGTTGGTTTGGAAAGGCACATTAGTAATCCAATTAGAGCAGAAGCCATACCCACAGATTTGCTAGGCTAGCAATCAGCGAAGTATGATTTTGTCCAGATTAGCTCTGAACATTCACTGCAATGATTTACCACTGAATATTTTTCAAGTTAAAGGCTAGAAAAATACTAAAATGTGAGAATAGTCTCATTGCTACAGCTAATTTCCATATAGTCATAAATTCATCCCACACAGGCAATCAAGTTTACACCGAACCCACATGCCTGGCTATATGACCTCCACTGCTGCTAAAGTCTTTCTTTCAGCAGCAAGACATGACTGAAATATGGGTAAATGATCGCACTACACCCAAATTTTCATCCACAGAAAGCTGGGGAGGAGAAAAGACTGAGGGCCAGGGCTGAAGCTCTGCTGAGACAGCAGCACTACGCCAACAGGGGCATTTCTGGGTATCCTGAGCACTGCACAGGGCAGTCTCAGAGAGCTCTAGTGGGATTCCTGTCTTCCACCAGTAATTCTGGTTGCAATCAGAGCCGGTAACTGCCTGAAGAACCTTGGTATGCATTGCTGTGCAATGCTTCCTCTGCAGGGAGGCAGGCAAAGTGCAGCCTCGTCCCTCAGACACTGCTGCCTGTGGCTGAGGTCACTGAGATCGATCTGAACATCTACATGGGCTGAAGGATGTCCTTTGCATTGCAAGGAAATAAAGAGCCATCTGCATTTTTTCAAAATGAGAACTGTGTTTGCAGATGGGAAGAAACCCAATGAGAACCAGATAACGTCTTGGTGTGACTCCAAACTTTGTCCAAGGCACACACAGGGAAGACAGACTCCAAGAGGTCAATGCAGTGACTTGCCAAATGCTACAGGTTTCACAAGAAAGTATTCCTTGTGACTGTTGTGCGCTGAGCTCTGGGGTTAAGAGATGTCACTTGAATTTAGTCATTGTTGCTCATTAATTTTCACCTAAATTTTAATTTTCATCTGCAAGGTATTAGTGCAGGTGCCAGGCGAATGTGGTATCTCCTTTGTCCAAGCAGCTCACACCCGTGCCATTGCTGTTCTCACTAGGGGCCAGCTCACAGAGAAGTCCTAATTCCTGCAGCTTCCTGCTGCTCCTGAATGCTCTTCCATGGGCTCAGGCAGCAAAAGACCAATCTGAGGGACAGGGTCTGAGCTCAGGTCTGTGCTGCCTGTAGGCTCAGCAGGCAGCGGGGATGTCTTGGTCTGTGCTAGCCAGGAGTTACTGCTGCTGCTCTACAGGGTGGTGCAGAGGGGGTTGTATCAGGGAAGATGAACTTTTAAAACCTAAGTCAACTGCATTCTTTCAAGGCTATCCATAACAAAATTTGAAAAAAACCCAAAAAACATTTCAAGAATGTAATACAACTCCCAAGTTACCTGAAAAGAAAGTGCAATCTAGTGCAGTGTGCTTTCACTTTGCCACTCTGTTCCTTCTGTTTCCTTCTGATTTCTTGTGCTTCAGCCTGTATCCAGGTATTGCTGGTATCTGCTTTGTCTGTGAAAATGAAATACCAGGAGGAATTGCACTTGGTGCAACTGGTGCACGTTTAGGGGTTAATTCACAAACGGAGCAGGCTGCCCTGGGGAATCCGAGCTGGACCACCTACAATAAAAGAGGAGTTAGGTGCCCAAGCCTGGCAAGTTTGAAAAGGAGTTGTCATTAAAAAAAAGCTAAAGGAAGAGCACAAGGGACTAGGAAAGACTCATCTCAAACCTCCTATGTCCTCTGGGCTTGTGTACTCATGCACAGGGGTGCTGGGTGCCCAGGCTGGGCTGCCAGGCTGAAGAGTAGAGATTTGGAGCTTGGTTTCCCTGCATCCTTGAAAAATACTTCTGCTACTGAATATGAGAGAACTGTAAGGTCACCCTTTGGCAGATGCTCTCCAGTGAGACCCAGCTCAGTAACTGTGCTCTGACCCTCTCATAAACTGAGCTTTGCTGAGCCAGATGGGTTTGGGGATTTTTACAGGACTTAGATATGACCTGGGGGTCCCTGTGGTTGACTTACATCAGCTTCTGGGGATATGTGACCTGCAAGCAACAGGGCCACTGGTAAATAACTGGGCACGCA
Organism: Callaeas wilsoni; assembly: GCA_013398955.1. Taxonomy (NCBI): domain Eukaryota; kingdom Metazoa; phylum Chordata; class Aves; order Passeriformes; family Callaeidae; genus Callaeas; species Callaeas wilsoni. Next base: position 21,482 of record VWPU01015606.1, on the reverse strand, counting down.
CTTTATATGCCTTCGAGGCTAAAGAGAAGCAGAATGGACATTATCAAGGACCTTGGGTGGAAGTAAACATCAGATCTAAGTGAAAAAAGCAGCAATCTGATGCACAAATCCCTTGAGATGCCCAGCTCTAGGAGCTGGTCCGACTTCCCTTGGAGTTAAGAGGAACTGCAAAGGGTCCTGCAAAAGCACGCCCGTGACTGATGGTACCGGAAAAACTTGGAAACATTTCAATCATGTTACAGCAGACTTTGTGTCTGCCTTTGCCTGGACTCAGAAAAAGTACAGAGAAGGTGTGTACAATTTCATATTACTTCACTGTATTTCCCAGGCTGGAATAAGTATTTTGAAAACAATTCACAAATTTACAGTTTAAACAGAATCCCAATCATAGTTATAATATTTATCCTTTAAAAACAATTCACTGAAAAAAACCCCCTTAATTTGCAAATTTGTTACCATAAAAATAAGAGTTCTTGAGCTCACAGAATTGTTGATACATTTGAGCATATTTTTATGAGAGAAGTAATAAACAGGTAATCCTGCTGTGGCTTGGGGCCCAGCATCTATTCAAACTCCTCAGTCCTTTGGGACAGAGCCTGTCTGCCCTGATTTATGTAATAGTTCTAATGAGTAATAGTCCCCATGATGACAAATGCACCAAGATACAACCGTAAGAGAGGTCAGGCTGCAAGAAAAGAGCAGGGTCCTATCCATACTTTTAATAAACAAACACATAAGTCATCACAGTTAGAGATTTACCCGTGGGGGTAATCCAAAGGGGAAATAACAAATTTTCATTCTTTTGGTCCCCTGCCTGTGCTGTTTGCCTTGCATCTCTGGAAGGCACCTTCCTGAACTGGGTCTTCCAGCAGTCAGAGTCTTTTCCAGACCATGACCTGTCCCTGTACATCCTGCCTAAATTTATCCTTCAGTGGGCTTCAAAAGGAGTACCAAATACCTCTTCCTGCCTCCTTAAAGAGAATGAGTGCACAGACAGGAAGGCACTCTGACAGATGGACCTTGAGGAGTCTCTCTACCACCAAGAAAGCTCCTGCCTCTTGAGTGCAGCCCCTACCATACCACAGAATCTTAAGTGTGAGTCTGTACCAGCTGGAAACACATTACAATCATCACTGCTTGTTTCTGGCCAAACACATCTTGATAAAAGCTGTGACATTTACAGTGTGATACAGACCCATGTGTGATGGTTTATCTGTAGCTCTGATTCCTTTTCGTAAGGAAAAAGATACATTCACTGCCATAATTCAGCTGGCAGGCTCAGGTGTGCAAAACCTCAAATCTAAATTTAGTTTTCCAAGGGTAAATTCCAAAACATTTTGCACTGCTACAAATTTAAAAAAAGCAAGAATGATGGCTACTCTAAACCCATGCAAAACAAAGTAAGTAAATAGAGTATCTATATGAAAGTTCATGGAAATATTTTCAAACCTTTCTAATATTCCTAGTTTGTGTTCATCAGCTTGTTCAATTTACTCAGTGACCAACCTACTACTCATGGTCTTGCCTACAATTTTCCAGTAAGTTTCCAAGAGAAGGCTTCTCAGAATATAAGCTTAAGTGTTGTTTCTTGCTTGGAATCAGCAGAGGCCTTTTTATTATCTTCACAGTGTAGTAGAGAGAATTTAGAGAAATGATCCAGAGCTGTACATGTATTTTTAAAAGAGGTTTGCAGCAACTCCTCTGCATCCATTTGTCATGCTAAACTACACACTCTAGACCAGGTCTGCTTTTGGTTATTAGTGGTTCAGGCTAGCACAGGTGAAATATGGTTAAAAATGGTAGCAGCAACAGCCAAAGGACAATTTATGACTTGGTATCAAAATTCTGCAGGAAGCCAGTTTCTGGGGGAACTCCAAAGCAATGCTCTTCTGGACAACCTGCAGAGTCAGATTTGTGGGAAACAAGTACAAGGCTGGGGCCCTCAAAGAACTGCAAGGAAATTATTTGCATAAATCTCTGCAACAATACTGCAGAAGAAAACGATGCAAATTTAGGACAACAGGGAGCCTCCATTCACTTTAGTCACTTATTTCAATGAGAAAGTAATGAAGTAAACATTTTTGTGGTGATACAAACATTTGACACCAGAGGCGCATACCAGCTTCTCTTGCATTAAACGAAGTCAGTTCTGAAGATGACAATTGCCTGTTTTCTGTCATTCAGTAGGTAGGAATAGTTTTGCACACTTTAACATGGTTCTTGATAATCCCCTGACTTTTAAGAGTTGGGTGGCACGTGGTCTATCAGACAAGCCTGGCTAAACCCCATCATCTGTATGAGGGGAATTCAGCCCATTCCATCCTCTGCCACTGAAGTCAGCGGGATTATTGAAATGAAGCACAGTCACCCTAAAGCTGGTGTGATTACAGTCACCTACGTGTAGGTCACACAGAGGCCTGCTACGAGGAATTGCTGAAGAGCATCGAGTACAAGGCTCAGGACCAGATCCAGACTTCAGCAAACTGTGAGATACTGGTTAGCCAAAACTTACCAACCCCATGCTTGAATCTGGAGCCCAACCTGCCCGCTTTATGCCTTTTAACACAGACTTTGGGTTCAGGCTCTGTTCTGAAGAGCATGTTGGTTTTGACATCATCCTAACCATGTACACCGTTCTTCTATAACTGCACCACATTCTGCATCAAAGACATCCAAGTCTCATTTAAAACCCCCTTAAGGGAAAATTGTAACATAATGGTAAAGATCTCACTGCGTATTAGAGAAACCTTATAAAACCCCCAGAAAGTGAAACGCTGAACACCCAATGAATACCAAGGCTGTCTCTGAAATTTAAAACTTTCCAGTAGCTTACAGTGGCAATTCCGCCCCAACCGGCATTTTATTTTTATTTAAGAAACAAAAGGAATTCCAAAAACTCTACCTAGAATCACTTGTTTCTGCCAAGCGGTTGTTCATGATGGCCAGAGCCCCCACCCCCGCAGAGAAACCGTTCTGTCTCGTATTGATACAGACATTCCTCGGGTAGCCGTTGGCCGTCTCGGACAACTGCTTCTGCAAAATGGCCAGGGAGACTTTATTGGACGCTGTGAGCTCCCTCATGGAGATCATCTCTCCAGAGAGCCTCCTGCCCTCGGTGTCACTGTCGTACTGTCCGTCAGCCTCGATGGCGACGTTGTGGCGGCGCAGGCGGGCTCCTGGGGTGATGGCGTTGCGACGGCTGAGGCGGGTAGTGGATTTATGGCACTTTGGGCAACATCTGCATTCGAATTTTTTCAACACCCAGTTCAAAACTTGTTTGATTACGATTGAGATGACATTAAAAAGGGAGTATATGCAACATACCCCCATTAATATAAATATGAAGTTCCCGAATCTGTATAATCCCTGATGTTGGTACGCAGCATTTTGGCTGCTTACCAGATCTCCAAAGCCGATGGTGCTGAAGGTGACAAAGCAATAATACAAGGAGTCAACGTAGTTCCATCCTTCCACTGCCGTGTACATGGCGGAGGCGCAGCAGGAAAGGGTAATAGCAAAAATTCCCAGGATCAGCATCACGTGGTAAACGGACGGCTTCCAGCCCACGAGGCTGCCCACCCCGGACACAGCTGGCCCCCTTCGGAAGTTGGGAGGTAGGAGACCACTTCTTCGCAGCTGTCTCTCATAGCAGGCCTTCATGATAAACGCCAGGAGGGAGATGATGCGCTCCAAGAAGAGGTTGAAGAAGAGGATAGTCCCGGCACACCCAAAAAGGCCATAAACGATGAGGAATACTTTTCCAGCCACAGTTGCTGGTGTGGTCATTCCAAAACCTACGGTGTGGAGATAAATGGGCAACATTAATGACACAGGTTTTCACACAAAAGCTCAGGATATATGTACCTTAACAAGGCTCCCATCTCACTGGACAACAGGAATGCTATCTCTAAGTCAGCTTAGGCCAACAAGAAACCAAGTTTGGTAAAGAAGGAAGAAGGCACCAAAAAGTTCAATGAGATGACTAAAATTCAACAGCGAGCAAAAAATTCTTGCAAGATGAAAGGCACTATATTAGCAGAGCAACACCACTTTGTAAATGTAGGTGGAAGACGCACTGAGCCCAAACCTTTTCAAGGTGGGATGAGGTAAAGAGGCCATTTCCCTGCTCCCACATGTGTCAGCCAGTGGGACCTGATGGAAAGTTTAAGTTCTCTGTTCACAAGCTGTAACCCAGTGTAACATTCTTTTATAGCAGTCTGATTCTACCATTCCCGCTGAGAAGATGGAAGTTTTCAGGTTGTGTAACAGGAAAAAAACACACCTCCCAAATACTGAATATTGTTTTAAAAATAACAGCACTCTAAAGTCTTTTCCAAATCCCAGCTGTGACTAGCCCACCTGGTATCATCACAGAGGGAAGGAAAAGCCATCATGCCGCAGAGCTGCCTGGCAGACTGGGGGCATTGGGAACTTGCAGATGGATAATTACAGCAGGGAAAAAACACTGCTGCACAGTTGAATAGAAAAATCAGAGTATACAAACTCTGGGAAGATCCAGCAACAATATTAATTCACCTCTTCTTTATATGAATTACTTGTTGTAATATTACTTATTATTTTGACATTACTCATACACACAGTTTTATAAGTAAGCAGTAATGCCTTGTAGCTACAGATGGTTAAACAACAGCAAAAATGCACTTAAATTTGCATGCAAATAAATACAGTAAGTTTACTCCACGTTATTTGCTGATACCAGTTATCTTATGAAAAAGATTACATATATTTCACATCATAGCACAGGAAGATTCTTCTGAAACTCAGTTCTGCAGGTATTGCCAACTTGATGGCTCAGGCAAAAAACATATTGACAGGATTGAGGTGACTGCTTATGTCCCATGAATAAATAACCACATCTAATCTAAAATAAAGGTTTGTGAAAAATCCACATTCTGAAATTTCATTGCTGTATTGTTCCACCAAAATACCAAGCAAGTAACACATTCGAGGAGGTACATATCAACACCAGACTATATAAACAGAAGTTTGTGAAGAAAAAGCATAGAGCATACTGAAATCATTACAGAGCATAATGAAATCATTAAATCCAGTTTATTACCATGACACACCTTTATAAACAGCACCAGAAAAACATTGCCTATATATAATGAATTGAGATTTCTGCTTGAACGATTTATTTGATTTATTTTTTGCAATAGCTGAATTTTTCTGGGTAGTTTATCTGTGCTCCCTTCCTGCTTTGCTGATAGAGAATTTCCTGTTGGTTGACAAAAGAATGTAAATTGAGAAGCAAACTCAGACGTATCTTTTCAGTGATGTGAAGATGCACGAGGGAAGAGATGGTCCTACTTTCACAACAGATTTGGAAGGCTCGGAAACAGCTGTGTGCTAGCAAGTCAAACTATACTTCATAAATTGAGTAACCTGATCCAGTGAAAGGTGTCCCTGCCCATGTGAATAGACGACCTTTCAAGTCCCTTCCAAACCAAACCATTCTATGATTTTATGATCAAAAGCGTCAATGTAAAAAAAGTATTTAGTCTAAAAGTCAGTGAAAAACTCGCACGGTATTACCAGAAAACATTACTGAAGATGTCATTACACTTTGCTTTCTGGGCCCACTATCTCTTCATTTTGCAGTGTTAACAAGACCACCTTTGAGCAGACCTCATGAAGCTTGCCTTGGGCTCTGGGAAGTTCTCAGTTCCTTCTTCTCTGTGGGGTGGACCCGTTTACTAGTTTGGGCTGGCTGCTAGCAGGAGTCTTCTCACTTAATGACGAATATCCGTAAGTGCCTGGTCCTGAGAAGGAGCTGGGGAGCCTGTTGTGGTTGCCAGCTAGGGATACACAGCCAACTTGTTATGGAGAAGGCATCTGTTTGCCTGTGCCTTGTCAGCAAAGCACTTAAACATGTGCTTCACAGCAAGCATGTGAACATCACCATCAAAATAAATGGGTTTATTGTCACACATACGGCTAGACACATTTATTAATTAGGAAAAAAAAAGAGATAGCGACAGTTTGGATCGAGCTGTAAATGTGCTGAGGCTTTTTAGTATTTTCTGGTGATCATTCAAGAGAGGTGGTGAAGTTTTATATTTTTGATGTTGTTTGTTTCATCAAGATCTTCTGAAGCGAAATGTTACCAAAATTCAGTATATAGCTATGCAGGCTGAAAGGGCCCATCACAGCAATGAATACATAAAACAGGCGAAAAATGAGGCCAGGCAAACAGAGAATCATTCAGGTTGGAAAAGACCTTTAAGACCATTGAGTCCAACTGTTACCCCAGCACTGCCAAGCCACCACTAAAACACGTCCCTTAGGTCTCCAGCTGGCTGAGGGAGGCAGTCACGGGCTCCCCCTCTGCAGGGACTTCCTCTGCCAGCTGTGTTTGTCCCTTCATGTCACCCCGACCATGAGGGGTTGGTCCTGGTATGTTCTGTACCTCATCTCTGAGCTCAGCCCCCAGCCAAGGCTAGGAACATCGCAGTGCCTGGATGAAGCAAACTCATCCAGAACTGCCTAGGCTTCCAACACAAAGAAAAAAGCGCAACAGGACTTCGCATTTTTCATGGCCCTGAGACATATTTTACAGATGCCTTGGGGTGGACTTTGTGTGGCTCAGATGCAATATTTGAACCTCCCTCATTGCCAATTCTGCCCCGTCACTTCATATACAAGTTCTATGGCATCATGAATTTCAGCTGGTGGGTATTTCTTCTCCCCAAAGAGAATTAGTAGAGATGAGCTGATAAAAACTCTCTTCAGCAGCCTCTCATGGTTAAGTGCTCACATTTAATGAGACCCCCATCCTGACTTGCGTAACAGGCTTGTGGTTACAATTCTTCTCATCTGGAGTTTTAAATTACTTAAGCTAGGGATGGATTCAAGAGGTAGAACAGATGGACAAACTTGTGACATATGCTTCCTGTTGCTCTTGCTTTCTTTTCTTTTACCCACTTTCTTATGAGTAAGAAATGGTTGATGCCAGAAGACAGAAAGGAATAGCAGCTTTAGTACTTGTGAGCTCTCCTCTCAGTCAAACTACTTTGACAATTACCTTGTCTTACTATATTTTGAGATTAAAGGGAGTGACAGTTTTGCAGTAAGGATGTGTTTACCCAGAGATGCAATAAAGTTTTGGTCCCTTCAAAAACTGAACACAAGAAAGACTTCCAGCCTTTACCATGGCATAATGTGTCCCTGCCTCTTTCAGCCACCCCAGTTCTTCTTATGCAGGTGTCCTGGCACAGGACATCACTCGCACACCAGGTCAGCACACTGGAGCAGTCATTTGAAATCCCAGAGGGAAACAGCACTTAGATCATCAGAGTAGCATCACCTCTACACCACTACATAACCATCATGCAGTAATATATTTAAAGAAATCAAAAGAAACTAAAATGGTCGAAAGTAACTTTTTAAACAAATGGTTCCTCAGAGATAAACAACAACAGAAACAACTATAACCAGAATGCTGCTTCCAGAGGGAAAGAAGTTCTTGCAACATAAAGGCTAAGAGATGGGGGCTTCAGAACACAGACAGAGAAACAAAGAGCAACCAATTTTGTTTTGTGCCTGTTTCACGCTTGCTTTACTTCATAGCTTTCCAATAGTCCTCGCTAGTCTTAACTAACACATATGCCATTACTGTACACATATATAGGAACAAAACATCCCACTCTGAATCCCATGTTCGGGTTCTGGTGCTTCCTTCCACCCTTTCTCACCTGTTAGCATTTCATTATTATTTCCCCTGAGAGTCATACCTGTATATTTCACAACTGCCTCTCATTTATTCTCTAGCTCCTTACCACCTAACATCCAGAAACAGTTGCCTTGGATACAGGGTCACAGCTCAGAGCCGACAAAACTGCTGCATCCAGAGCTTCTACCCAAGGAGTGGGAATACTACGAATCAGTTCTTCCAACTGGCTTCACATTTCCAGACTACAAATGAAAGACTTACTTTCCCTTTAACATCTTTCTCAGCCTGCATTACTAAAACATCCCCCTTTGGGCTCAAACAGTAAATTTTTTTTAGAGCTTTTCTATTGCAAAGCCTTTAATATAAAAGTTGCTGTAAAATCCCATTTGATCTTATTTAGATTACTATCTGCAAACATCTCCTGAACAGCAGCAGTCTGTCCAGCACTGTGTGAATTAAGACCCTTTAAGCTGGACCTGTGCTATGTCTGAATAAATGAGATACAACTGCAGTTTTTAGGGCTGGCCTAAGCTGTACCATACACAAGCTTGCAGTCCTTGGTGATCCATGTACTGGGGCACATATTGCATGGAGAAAATGCTGAGTGACCATGCAAGTAAGGACTGACTTCCATAATCATTCTATCTATCCACTCATCCAAGAAAGAGCACCACGATAAGCCTCATGAATGTAGTTAAAAACCATCCAGGTCTCTGCTGGTGCTCCTTGTTTCATTTCCACCTGTGAAACATTAGTCAGGTGTTTAAGACAACTGCTACTCAAAAGGAGCCACGCTAGCAGAACAGAGCCAGGAGATGATTAATTGAACTTTAAGGAGTTTCAAAGAGCTGCAGGTGATTGTCACAGGCTTTGTACAGTACCAATTTTATTCTATTTACACACAACGGTGATCAGGTTATTGGTTATCCAAAGCATTGTGATGTCTTACATCAGTGAACAGCAGAATCAATCACCCTTGGCATTTCTCTGCTGGCCATGCTTTAAACCACAGGCTAAAAGGTCATGGCCACATATTCATTCCTCTTTGAAGTATGTTGGTTTCAAAAAGAGTTGATAGAATTGTAAGCCTAAAATAAGCCAGTCTTCCTTAGGAAGAAAAAAAAAGAGATTAAATTTGTAACAATTACATTAAATAATCCGAAGGTGAATTAATAAATAGTTAAGTCACCAGGTGCATGTGAAAGGTATAAAAAGAGACTAAGAGGAAACAGTATCTTTCTGAGGAGGTGAATGACAACGATGAAGCTAGAATTATTCCCAACTGTGACTTGGGCGAGGACAGGAGACAGGGCTGGGCAGACACGCCTTGTGCCAGAGCTGGGAAGCAGCAGAGCAGCTCCATCAAGGCAGGGGTGCTGGGACACCCCTGCTTCTCTGGCAACTGGTGATTTCTGGATGTGGGCAAGGGGCTTGCAAATCCTGCAGGCATCCCTGGAGACCAGCAGGATGTCATGAGGGGCTGCCTCATGGGAATGATGCAAGAAGCTCCTGCAAGAGACCGGTATGGTGGAAAGCGCTGTGGAGGTAACCAGAAGTGCTGGTGGCTGTGATGCTGGGATTGAACAGAGGACTCATGCTCTGGAGAGGAAATTTTGTAGGGGAGGTGGTGATGAAGGACCTCTTCTGCAGTAAAGAGGACTAGGCAGCCAACTGAGGGATAAGAAGCTGCAAGGAAACCTGTCTCATGAAATCTCCTGAAGATGGGAATGTGAAGACTGACCCCAGACACAGAGTATTTGCATGCAGAGGTGCTGCCATGTGGCGCTGATAGCTGGCAACGTCAGGCAGGTGAGGAGGGGACCCCACAACCTAAGGAGAGGTTGTCATGTGTGATACAGCCAGAGCAATGTATTTAGGGCGAAGGATATGCTGGACTGAGAGGAGTAAAGGTGAGGTTTCATCTCAGAAACCTCAACTGTCACCACCTTGATGGGGTCTAAGGCACTGGGGGTGGGTGACCCCAGAGAATCCTCAGGGAAGGAGAGAGGAATAACCTCCTCAAAACCGGGCTGCTCAGGAATGTTTAACTTCTCCTCGCAGCAGGTTTCCCAAATGTGTTTTTCTAAGCTGACACCTTCTAGTTGAGCTTTCCAAGAAAGATCTTCACTTTCTAGTGGGTACTCAGCAGGCACATTTATCACCTCAAGTGGCCTAACTTTTGTATATTTGAGCGATACACAGCCCTTAAAAAGATAAACGCTGGGGCTTCAGCTTCACCAGCAGCAGCGCTATTCTTGCTCTTTTCACTTAGCAGCAGTAGGCAAGCTTTTTTTCTCAGCTGTACTGCATGTTGCCCTTTCTGTGCACAGCCTGCAAAGAAAATGCATACCAAAGACTAACTAAACAAGTCCACCCTTGCTCACTACTACATGCCATTATCCTAAAGACAAAACCCACTAAATACAGAAGGAGGTCTGCTGAAGTTGCTTTGGCACAGAACCAAGCCAAGGAAGAAGCAGAAGTGTCTCTAAATCAGTTTTATGGTTTCCTGGCTGGGGCCAGCTGCTCTTTATACACCTTGTACAAGCAAATGGGGACTGACTTGTGCCAAGCCACCAGTGTTGCCAGCTGAGCAGCAGCTCTGGCCCAAGGTCTTGCTAAGCAGTCCCCCCCTGAAGAGGGAACACATGGGAGAGTCACAGGCTTGAGGCTCAAAATCTTTGGCAAGCTTATGTTTAGTTTTCTGGCTAATCGTACTGCAACAGAACATGGTTTTGAATGAGGGAGAGGAAGCCTCTCCTAAAAGGAGATGGAGGAGGAGAATGAAGCTCAGAGGATGACGAAAATCAGGAGCAGGAATTCAAACTACACAGAGAAAAAGAAACTCAGGGCCTACAAATTGGCACTGTTCTTGCTGAATTGACTGTAAAGGGATGGAAGTGTCCTCTGGCATGACAATCTCCCTTCTCTATTAACATATTGTGCATAAACTTTCTTTCAATACTTAAGGTTTTATTCTTCTTATAAATAATATAATCTTCTTCTCTGCTAAACTCTTGGGGCCAGTCTCTGGCTTATAGTCATAAAAATCAAGACTGAAATTATTTTCTTCATTTTATGCTGCCTTTCTTGGACAAATCTTCAGCAAGATGCTACTAAATGCCCTCCTGTTTTGTCAGTTATTCTGGCCCTTGGCACAGCCTAAGCACTCTAACGGCTTGTTATAACAGAAAGAATATGGGTTAGTGTTGCCTAAATCAGTGCTAAACTACCTCACAAAGGAGGACTTCCAGAAAAAGGAGATGAGAGCAGGATGTTCTTTCTTTTGGTGGCAGCCTGTCTCCTTGTGCATTGATCTAAACCAGCCCCGAGCTGCTTCCTGTGGCTGCCTCCGCCCCTGATGATTGCAGGGTCCTGTCTCTGGGTTTGTCTTCTTTTCTTATCCTAACAGCTGGGGAAAGCCATTTTGCTATAATCTTCTCTGAAATGGTGGTGTTGTTAATAATGGAAAAATAGACCCCACAGGCTCCCCAGTTGTTTGACAAAGTTGCATTACTGTGAAAAAAACTCCCCTTTGCACTACAGGCTTAGGGTCTTCACACTCTTGCATCAACAGCAGTCGGGGGGTATCAAACCTCTGCTCCTATTCCAGGTTGTGTGAAGAAGCATCTGCCTTGGCTTACTGCACTGCCCAGTATCACCTAAAACACAGTGGTTTCCAAAACGCCATCAGATGGACATCCAAAACGCCCATCAGAGGAAACAACCCTGCATTTAGAGTAACTGTTTTTAAAAATACACAGAAAACAAAAGCATGATAACCAAGATATAAACAAAGTGTGTCTCAGTAACCACGGATATACATGATGGTACAGCTCACGGACCCCAAGAATCACCATTCCTTCTCACTCTTAAGATGTGTCCAGTATCTGAAGCCATACACTGCCACCTCCTCTGACCTTCCTACAGTCTTCATGCAGCTGATGATTCTAGGTGAACATTGTTTCAAAAGTAAATTTCTGTTGCAATCATAATTTTTCATCCTTTAAAGCTGCTTCCATTCTTATTTTCCTATGGTATTTTTGAGAATGTTTTTTGTGTGGATAATCGTGTATCCAAGCAACACCCTAACAGAAAAAAGCTTATGCCCCGTCATTTCAAACATTAGCATTCACACATGCTTTTGCTGTTTATTGAAACCTGCAGTTGCATTTCAGATGTCTGTGTACACCCAAGGTTGAGCCATGGTTTTTTTCCTGGACTCCAAGTGAAAAAGAATAATGGTATCCAAATTTTGTTATATTCTTGAGGCATTATTGGCTTCAAAAGAATACTTGCACATGTACTGTCACTTCAGTGCCAGTACATCTCACAATACTTCTCCTTTCAGGCTAAGAAACAGCATTATCTGAATTTCACAAGCGATCTTGGGTCTATGTCGTATTCCCCACATAAGAAGTCTGATAAAAGAAGAGGTCACTTGTGGGCTTTCTGAGCCTTACAGATGCGAAAGGCTGTTCAATGGTTATATTGTTGGCTTATCTTTTGACTGGATCAAACAACAGACTTGTGGTGTATTTTTCTTCTGCCACTGGTGTTTGTGTAGGTAGGTGTTCAGAGAACATCTGTTTCTTGATAGTTGTCTCAGCTATTCAGCTTGACAAAGAGTTAGCCTATAAAGATGGAACCAAGGGATAAAAAGACCCTAAACATGAAAACATCCTTTCCACTGTTAGGCCTTTTTTTTTTTTTTTTTTAAATTTTTTAAAAATCTCTGTACAAACTTCTACAGTTACAATTTAATGAAAAAAACTCTGAAAGAAACCTACCTGGGCTTCTTAATGGTTTAAATATACCTTCATGGGACCCTTACTTTAAAAGTTCCTGCTGAAAGCAAAGAAGCAAATTCTCAAGGATCTTTTTGCTCAGGTGGCTCTTCCAATTCATTCATGAAGGCACAAAGACCAGAATTTAAGTTACTGGAACAGAAATAGAGGATGACAAGACTGCTGACTAACCGGTTACTTCCCATTTTCTACTTCTCCATTTAACTCTTCCTTCCTTAGTATCCATTTCCCTTGACTATTTTTAAATTTAATGATACTGAAAAACTTCGCCACATTACCAAGACAATTTTGAGCTTTTGATTTTATCTGGGATTTTCCTAGTCCTCGCAGCTCCGCCAGCGGCAGTTTTTGTAAACGAACAAATCATCATATCAAACAGCTTGTTTCTGCCTCTCTCATGAAAATCACAACTTGGATTTAAGACCTTTACACTGCTGTCACTCCCTCCTATTTCCATCGGGCTTAAAGCAGACCTGACTGCATACACATTGAGCATGAGTGGCACTGTGCTTTTTGTTTGACCTCAGGAGAGAAATATATTGCTTGCACAATGCTCAGGCTGAGCAAAGAGGTGACAGAATATACAATGATGAATAACCAAAGGCATTTTATCTGGCTTTAACTGAAATTTACCGAATTAGTTTCTCACTCAGTTCTCACACAGACAAATTTCTTCCAGCTGCAGTTTCTGCCGTGATTAAATTTGCCTGTGTAAGACTTGGGAATGATTGGGAAACATTTGGCCAATAATTTCTGAAGGGGAAGAAGCTGCAGTGGAACAAGCTCAGAAAGGTTAAAATCCAGTGAGGAATAGCTGCAGGGCTACAACTGTTATCAAGGTATTACTGCTTCTTTCATGCACTTATTATGTGTTTTTAAACACGAGCAATAGCAGTGCCTCACCCACAATAAGTAATCCCATATGTTAACATCAAACCATTCAATTTCTTATCTTATTCCACTCCAAAGCTTTAATTACTTGTAAAGGCTGCTAATGCTTTGCCTTGTCTAGTGCAATTAGATTTAATTTTCATTCTGCTTCTCATTTGACTCAAGAAAGATTGCACTGAAACCTTCCCATGTCTAGGTGTACCAGCCAGTGCCATCAACAGACCCACCAAGCTCAGGGGGATGTATTTTACACGGTAATAACACGTGCATTTGTTTTATAAACCTGGTGTGCCAATAAAGTACCTAAGGTAGGATTTCCCAAAGCTCTGCAGACTGGTCTGCTATTGACTTCAGCAGAAGCAGGCTATTGAGGAGATATTTGATTTGTCTGGATTGCTATGCAATTGACCCTTGGATTATAATTCTGTTTGTTCCTAGAGTGTTTCTATTCACAAAAGGTTTTTATTATCACTTCAAACATTTTCTGTGCTCAGGAGGACTTTCACATTTCAAATGTTTACCAGCATGAACCCTAATTTTTGTCCTTAAACATCTTCTCCCAAAATGCCCTCAGATACGCACTTGGTGCTGACACACTACAAAAACTGTCTCTTTTGATATAGGCAAGCAAGGCTTATCCAGATCATGGCCACAGGTTATGTTTTCAGTAATATCAAGCTGTTTCAGTCTAAAAATTGCAGATGAAATGTTTCCAGTTGCTTTTCTGTTGCTCTAACCCTGATGCTACTATGGCAAGAGGCAAAATTCTCTTTGACTTAACAGCTTCGAAGATAAGGTAACACTGCGTTCATTAAAACAAAGAAATGACATTGTATTTTCCAGCACACCGCCAGGAGTAGGTATTGTTACATGAAGTTAATTGTCAACACAGCTACCCTATAATTGTTTTCCTCTTCTCTCCACAATGAAGAGCAATTAAAGCTTGCATAAAAACAAGACTGTGTGCTGGCAGAGATGACCCCGTGGTACAAGTGAGAAAAAATGATGACGTGTGTATGATTTGTGTCAAACTGAAGACAATCAAAGAAGGAAGAAACAAACTGAAAAAGAAATGAGGGTCAATAGCAGGATTAACACTAGGGAAAGGGGACGAGTGTGATGAGGAACAGACAGAAATTGTAAAGCTTTACTTCTGACTTCTTCGGTAGTTATTAACATAAAAGACTGTAAAGACATCAAACAAATATTCAAGAGTTAATCAAGCAAACAAATCACCAGTAGAGAAGGGCACACTAACTGGGGGAAGGCAGAAGAAGCCGGAGAAGTTCAGACTGCCTGGGAAAGGCAGGTAAGCAGACAGCATTAGATAAGCCATATGAGAAGGAAAGGGGGAATATCCCCAGGAGAACCAAGTGGGGAGAAGACTCCAGGGACTGGCAGGGCTCCATGGGAACACAGGCCATAGAGTTTCAAGCAGGATTTGGCTTTATGAGCCTGCAGCAAACAGGGCAGCTGATAAGCCCAGTAATTATGATCCCTCACAGCTATCACAGGCACGATAACTGGTTTACAGGGAGGTTGCTTGGTAATAGAGACGGACTGGCTGGAGCCACACATGGATGGAGAGCTGTCAAAGGGGTGCTTTGGCACACCAGTGCCTGGTCCGCAATCACACCTTCAAGCCCTTGTAAATGCACAGGCAACTAAAATAGAAGTATTTGTGGGACTGTCGCCGAAGACCAAATGGAATCTTCTGCCTAGCAGGAGGTACGTGCTCACTAAGCAGACATTGCTCCTTCAGTTACCTGAGCTAGAGGGGCCCTGAAGGCTGCAAAAATGGAGACTCCGTGATTACAAATTCCAGCTGGTCTTTGTTTTGAACCTGAACCAGCACCTCGCAGGTCAGTATAAAACTTCCCCTTACTTCTGAGATGCCGGACCGTATCTCATGTAATGCTGGACAAAGTTTGGTTTTTGGATAACTGCTCTACGAAGCTGTGGTGCTTGACATTTAATTTGGAGACCCCATGTTTCAGTGCTACAGCTGAGCACCTCAAACTCCACAGCCATAGCAAAATGAAGTGCAATTTGGTTGTCTTCGACTTCTCCATCAGTTACTGATGTTAATGTTTTGAAACATTTAGCTAGGGTTTAATATTAAAGAAACCTCTGAAATGCTTAGCTTAGGCAATCTGAACTGAAATACTCTGTAGAGATCACTCAGTTTAGATGACCAAAGCACAGTGAAAGCTTAATTTTCTGTGGCTGGTATAATCCTACAGGGCCAGGAAAACCCTAAGAAGTACTGAGATTACAATAATATTTTTCAGATTTTATTTTTATTTTAAAAAGGGCTTTATTTCAAGTACTGGGGTTCCTCCCTCCTGCCTTCTAGAATAAAATCCCAACAAATTTAGGATCAAAATTGTTTCATTGAGACCCTTCTGTGGGGACTCCTCAAGTCATCTGCGTAATTACATGGGTGTATCCCAAGTAAAGCTTTGTGCTGTTGCTCTCAACTACAAGAAAGCAAGCTGTGATGTAGACTGATTTTCTGCTCGGAGCACCCAACCTATGCCCACACACTTAGAAAATTCCTATCAGTGGCATCCAAAGAAGTTAATACTCCAATGCAGCTATGGCAAGCAGAAAACATTGCTATGGTGACAGTTCTTCATGTGATGAAAATCAGTGTAGGATCAGAACTCTCCACAGAAATATGCTGACCATTGACCTGCTGCTCTCTGAGCCTCTTGCTCTCTGTTCTTTACCGAGATTACCTGAGTGAGAAAAATAACTCTCAGGAATCCACCGGCACATTGATCAAAACATGACATGCACCGAAGGAATCAGATCTGCCTGAAACACACTCTCATTCTGCCTGCAGATTGTGTATAGGATGGCAAAGACAAATAACCTGACACTGCAGCTTAATAATACTGCTTGCTCTTCCAGCTGCTCTCTCATTTGGTTTTGTTTGATTATTTCTTAACTTTAAGAAGGTCAACTCTGGAGGCAACTCCCCCCTCATCTGAAGCCTCTGCAAAAGCTGCCTGTACAAGCCTCAGAGAACTGCAGAGCCCTGAGGAGGTAACACTGCTGCTGATCAGGTGCACACCCTGGTTTGGCTGTCACCTTTTGGTTGAGTTGGCCCTATAGGCAGTGAGGCTGCATTCATGGAGAGCACAGAGCCACAACCTCCTGTGGCTGCAGCTCTAATTCACATCCTGGAATGCAGCAATGAAGAAGACAGGGCAAATATATTTTCCCCTTAAAACCTTCAGACCATCTTGGTTATCTGTGGGATTTCTTGCCAAATTATCCCCTGTAGTGCCTGCTCTCACAGGCTCACCCCTGGCTTCTGGCAGCACAGTCCAACATCTGACCTGTGCTTGCTGAGCTGTCCAAATGTGTTTTGCACATGTTTTGCTCCCATTAAATTATCACCTCCAGAACAACTGGACCACCAGACATTCTCCCAAGACTATGACACAGAGCCAGAGCATATTTTAGAAGTGAGTGGTTATGGTGCTTAGGTTGTGAAGCACTAGCAGATATGATGTGGTGAGTATGTTGGGTCCCTACAGAAGACCCACAGAGAAGAAGGTCTAACCCAGCTGACATCCTGAGCAAAGAGAGAACAGCTGCCAAAGCCAGTGAGATGGCAGAAAACACAGAATGTTGTCTCTTACTCAAGAGCAGAGCATGCCCCATCCCTTTGGCTGGAGTTGTCAGTCCACAGGAATATTGAGTCATTTAACAGGATACCTCAGGGATAAGGCAAGTATTAACAGTCCTGCTCACTCCTACACACTGTGCCCCCAACACCTGCAACCTTTGCACAGCTGTACAGAGAGAAGATCCCTGCATCTCTTCTTCCCAGGGGCACTTCTCAAGCACACATAACCCAGACATGTCCCATCCCAAAATCAGCTGCACACAGTAAGGGTGCTATAAAAAAAAAAAAAATCGAAAAATCACTTTTACATATCGAAGTACTTCACTTAACCTCATTTTTTAATGCCTGGTATGGATTTCTATAAATCAATTCTATCACTTGATTTTTGAAACATGTACTTACATGTAAGAAGCTTAGAATCCAATTTCAATGGGTCTATGTTTCAAAATCTTTTACTATACAGGCACCTAAGGTTTATTCTAACACCTAAGGGAGGGAAAAAAACTGGGTACAAAGTCTAGATTCATGGACTGAGTCAGAAATCCAGATCTTCAGGCATTCCAGAGTTGCCTGACGTGCTAGGCAGAATGAGTTTCTGCTACCAGAATATGGGGGAAGCTAGGACTGATTGTGCCTGCATCTGTAACATTTTACTGGGAAGAAATATGGTCTGAGTTATACTTTTGCTTTCAGCCTTTAACAAAGTGCTGGGAACCATAGGTGGTTTGCATTTGGATCTGCTCCTTAAATAAATGAGAATAATAATAACTGCCTAGAAACCCAGTACCTTTTGGAGGGCAAAATAATGACTGAATAGGTGGTGTAGTCCGACAGCAAGCAATCAGAAATTAGACTGAAGAATTTTCTTACATAGCTCTGAAAATCCAGATGTGTCTAATGAAAACAGACTCAACATTTCATTATTCAAGCACAAACAATACAGTAATAAAAACTGAATGCTCAGAGTGCTATCAAGAGGGTGTTTTATGGACTGTGAGCCACACACTTTGTGGGCTACTCAGGAAAATGCTTTAAAATTATAATTTCAACTCTCACTTCTTAAAGGCTCCATTAACACGTTTCTCGCCCAGACTGTTTGATTGTGTCCCTGCAGAATTAGGGAGTGCAGAACTGCAGTCAAGGAGGCACCTAAGAGAGGGGAGCTGCTTGGCTTTCCAAAGGCCCTGCTCTAGGAGCGTGAATGGAACAGTTCTCTCCCAGCCTGGCTATTCCTAACCCTTGTGTTCACAGAAGGATGAAGAGCTGGAGTCTCCCTCCCTCTGCTCAGCTTACACAAACTCCAGGAAAACTTGCAGCCCTGTTCCCGCGTGACTATCTTTCAATGCCTGTATCTGAAAGATTTAGTAGTTTTATTAGAGAACAGAGATTTAGTAGTTTTATGTTGAGAACAGAGTGAGGGCCTGAAAAGACATAGCGAGATTCCTGTGAGTTGGAATCCTCTACAGACAAGAAGCTGAGCAATCTGTGGGTGATTTACCCTTGAGAGACATTGAGTACACTTGCTGTTTGTCAAGCAGTGAGTAAGGAAGCTTTCCACCACGTCGCTAGGATAGTGGTGTGTTTAGCTGGAGTAATAAAGTTGCTTTGACACATGTAACTGATGAAGCTGTAGAGGAAGGCAAGCTGTTTTGACTCTGCATGTCTGGTAGTTCTTGGCAAAGTTGGGTAAAAACAGCATTCTTGTCAATTAAGCACGACACAAAAGCAAATCAAATTGCTCTGAGCCAGGATAACGTGGTGTGTGAGCTGCCAGTGGAATCAAAGGTACTCCAGGTGGGTAGGTACATCAACGAGCTGGCTGGGAGGGAAAAATTTGACCTCAAAAGAACAGCTTTGGACCTGCTCACCCAGGTGACATCTTGCTGCCCCGTCATTTGGTTTCTTGTGCGCTGGGACCACGAGCCAGACTGCTTCGTGCATGTTTGACTAAGAGCACAGCGCTGTGTTTTAGTGGAATGACTGGTTAATTCACTGGGATTTTTTGCTTCTGCTGGGCAGAAATGCCAATAGTAACCCAATACAACTGTGCGGTGGAAGAAACCCTGCTGCAGCTGAGCTCACTGTGGGCTTTGCCTCTCTACGAGCTGCAGCAGCTTGAAGAGGCACGCGAAGAGAAGCACTGAGGTGGGGGCAGCAGTTCCTCTTCATCTGCAGGAGCTGAACACGTAGCTGGTAAAAGCCATGCCAGGATGGAGTGCAGCAGCCTCGAGATGCTGGTACTCCGGGAGACACTGCTCCTGCCAGGCTGTGCAGCTTGGCACCCCCAGCACAGCAGCTCTGCCACGGCCTTCGCTGTGCCCACGGGCACAACTCGGCCTCGCTTCCAGCCACCTTCTGCTGCATCTCCTCACTCAGAGCAAAGCCTTGCTCTATGGCAGGCTCTCTGAACTCACACCAAGTGCTGTAAGTAACCCAGGAGTAAGTACTGACAGGTAGCATTCCAAGAGAAGGTATGACTTGGGGAGCACTTGTCAGAATTCAGGCTTTGTTGCACATCATGGAAAACAGTCTTCAGCTTCCACCTCACATGTGAGATGTGACACTACGGACTCTAAGGAGAGAGCGCTGCACACGGTTGGTGCTACAGGAATATGAGAAACATAACTCTTGGTTCTGCCATTTACACCTGTCAAGACTGGCAAAACCCCCTGCTGAATTCCCCATTCCCTCTGCCCAGGTACAAATGACTGCAGATGGGGCAATAGAGATGGAAACAAATGCAAATGAAGACGAAACATTTTACATTTCAATAACCTCAGAGATGAGAAGCCAGAGTTGGCAGGGAAGCAATGTGTTTACACATCACCTGAAGATTTCTGTTTCCCACAGCAGGTGTAAGGAAAGAACGAGTTTGTTAAAACACGGGCTTTTTTTGTGCATTCATTCACATCAGTCAAAATGATCTCTTTTAAATATATATTCCTGTGATGAAGAAAGCCTAATGCTAAATTAAAATGGTGTTTTAATGACCGGACTACCGAATGTAATTGCAAAGCAAAAGTTAACTGGATTTTTCAATACAAAAAGCAACAATACCTGACAACATTGCTGTACTCACCATCACGACTCCATTATATGGATTAGTCATTATTGAGAAAACATTTTCCATACCTCATGAATGTAAACGCAATAATGAGCTGTGAGTTTCTTCCTCTACAATAAAGGGAAAGCATAACATTTACGCTCAGAAGACACCTGGCTTCTTACAAAACTTAAAAACTGGCACTTAGTTAAGACCACTAGGATATTGTGTTCAGGGACAAGGTTTCTCAAGCAATAGTTCAAGAGTAGTATATAGCCAGAGAGTTTTAAAAAAAAAATCCTCCCACCAAAAGTCATCATTTGCTTTACAAAGTGGTGCTTTTCCTAAACACCTACGGGATATGAAAAACTGCAGCCGGCTGCAGCGATACACAAAGAACATGTATTGTGCTACAGCTGGAAGACACAAGACTTCGTGTGCATTGCATCTTTATACACATACACATCCTAAGTTTGCCAGCGGTTAAAGCCGGTACCAAGTTGAGCGGCCAGGCACGGCGAAAGCCTGGCTCTCGCTCAGCATCTCCATCAGCCCGCTGCTGCCGGCCCCCGCGCCGCCTCTCCCGGTACCGAGCCACTCGCCCGGCGGGCGCATCCCGACGCAGGCAGCGCTATACGGGGAGCCGCCAGCCCCGTTCGCTCCTTCGGGCCGGCGGAAGGAAGCCCAGCCGCCGGCAGCAGAAGTTTGCTGGCGAGAGACGGGGCTGCCGCAGCAGCGACGGCCGGCGCTCCTGCGAACCCGCGGGAGCCGGAGCGCTGCGGAGCGGGAGCAGCGCCGGTCCCCGGCTCCGTGCAGCGGTGCGGGGGCGGTGGGACCGCGAGTCCCGGGGCGGGAGGTCAGCGGGGACAGAGGGACCCGGACGCGCTGCGAAGCCCCGGTTGCCACAGCAACGCGGCGGCGCCTCTCCCCAAACTTTGGTCGCTATAACGACGGGGCCGGGGCCGCGGCCGCGGCATCCCCCGGACGGGCGCGTCTGCGCCGCGGGGCCGTCGGGGCGGCGCTCACCTATGGTGGAGACCACGGTGCCCACGAAGTAGAAGGCGCCGGGGAAGTCCCAGCGGGGCCGCAGGGCGTCGACGCGGATGCCCGCGGCCATGGCCGCCTCGTAGCTCCGCAGGAAGGCGCGCAGCTCCGGCAGGCTGATGTTGAAGATGCGGCTGAAGTTGTGGAGGGTCCGGTTCCAGCGGAGCTGCGCCGCCGCCTCCGACGGGCTCTCGAGGGCCGAGAAGACGGTGGCGCCGGCGCTCAGGTACGCCGCGATGAGGGCGGCCAGCAGCAGGAACCGCCCGTTGTCCTCGTTGAGGGGCGCCAGGCGCCGCCGGCGGCAGGAGCCCACCGCCCCCCGCGGGGGCATCATCCGGTGCGCGGCGCGGCGGGCGCGGCGGG
>VWPU01015605.1:0-93962 GCA_013398955.1 Callaeas wilsoni | reverse complement strand
GAAAAGGTTTCTAAAGGAGAAGTGTGATTTTTTTAACTGATGTTTTTCCCTCTCAACACCACGTTCAAAAAAATGCGATTTGAAAGTGTAAATACAAGTTTAACTACCATGCAAAACTGTTAATAGCAACATAAGAAGAAAGAAAAAATGCCTGTTTTCAAAGTGATAATATGTTCTTCCTTTTGCCATTTAAGACATCAATATTCAGATAAATACAGATTTCATTACAAGATGGAAATTATTTACAGGCACATACATTCTTCAGAAATTTGATGAGGTTTTGTATCCAAGAAGAGAGCAGAAGAGGTCATGTCACTTCTTGAATTCAAAGTCCAGCATCTAGCTTAATTTAATGACTTAAAACATTACAGAATGACTCTGAAGATCTGGAAAATTTAAAGAACTCATAATTTCAAGGCTAGATTATGGAAACTAACTGGAGAATGAAAACAGCACTTAATACAACTGGTCAACACCAGGAGAGGGCATATCCAAGTTACTTCTCCCCTGCTGCTACCTTTCGGTAGTGACACAAACAAAGCTCGGGTAACTGAACATTGATCTGTTTTACGAAAGTACAGTCCTAGAGTTAGAGATGACAGGACCACCTGCAGGCCACTGATGTTCAGCGTACATACACGAGCAACTGTCTCCTCAAAAATCCACAGGCAGCTCTCCAAACTATAGGAAGCAGATCTCCCTGAGAGATAGATGGATGTGGGCATTTTACAAAAATCTGTGCAGCTCTCCTCCCCAGACAACTGCTTGGGAAAAAATTCCACACTTCTCTGAAGAGCCTGGGAGGAAGGTGGGCCTGCTTATTTGGATCAGTCTGGATAATAACTAGGTTTTTCACATTGCAGTGTTGCCTTCACACATCTCTCTGCTCAGAGTCACCAATTATAATGAAGAATAGTGGGAGGCTGAAGATTTTTAAACTAATTTCAAAATAACCAAAGAAAAGCTGTTTCTCGAACATAAAGAGTTTGCTTAGGTAAAAATATTATTTCCCAAGATCTAGAGAGGTTCAGTTACCCCTAAATGAATAGATCTCTGCTGCAGTATAATGTCTTGGCAAAGAGAAAGACACTTTCTCTTGATGACCTCTGAAGTAATGATAAGAGTCTCCAGCCTTGGTGGAGGAGATAACCTGAGAGTGATGCAGTCTGGTGGCCTCTGGAACCTCAAGGAGGCTTAAAGTTTATAAGGAAACAGTGCATCTCACGTTTATAGACCAGCCAGGCAGGTGGGATTGGAACATTGTGTTACAGCCACATACTAATCAAACTGTTAAAACATAACTCACAAGAGAACGCTTAGATAGAGAGACTGAGATCTTGGGGCAGTACCATCTCGTAAAAACACCCCAAACATTTAAATGTGCCTATAAACATAATTGTAAAGATATTTTAATTCACAGGAAGGAAGACGTTTCAGATCAAAGTTCTGCAGCAAATGACCACCATTCAGATTTACAAAAAACATATGTAATTAAAATGCTCTGTAAGTGACAAAGTAGCAACATTTCTTGCTTCTTTTTTTCTTTTCTCAATATTGATTTCTTGCCAGAAAAAATACAAGTTTTCAGCTGCTTTTCTCTCAGAAGAGCCTCTGCCTACTTTCATTAATTCTCTCTGCCATCCTAAAGATATGCCTTTGCAAGGCATGGAGACTTGTATAATCCCCCAAGTCCTATTAATATCAGTAACAATGATACAAATTTGATTCCAATGAACCAACGGGAATGACTAAAATGGCCTCAAAGCTGTTTTTCAGAGTCAAAATGGTCTGCCTTATCTTCTTGGCACTAAAATGTGCTGCTGCCACAGAAGCGGTCCAGCTCCCACTGCTGCTGACTTCTTGCTGTCTCTCATTTTGTTGTCTGACATTTCATTTGTGGTACAGGAGGAATAGGGGTTGGTCTTTTAATGCCCCACACTGCTGAGAACACCGAGTCATGCAGGAATGCTACTCTGCTCATCGAACTACTGCATAACTTAAGGCTGGCTTTGACTGGAAGGTTTATAGAATGAACAACAAAAGCACATGGAAGGTGTTCAGCAGCAGCATCACAATGTCCCCACACAAATGTCTGATTCGGGTCTAACAGGAAAACAGATGTCTGTCTACACAAAGAGGGGACAGGGAGAGAAAGAGGGAGAGGCTAACATAGAGAGGGAGAGAGAAAGAAACAGAGAAAAAGAAAAGAGAAATAAAGAGAAGGAAAGAAGGAGAGTGGGAGGGAGAGAGTGAAGGAAGGAATGATTTCACTATACTGCTCAGTGAAAGATGTACCTCTTGAACTTTGCAGGACACAATAACTTTTGAATTTAAAATCTTGAATCACCAGATGGAGGATTTAGCCCTCTCTTTTACAATTAATTCCTTGTCAAGCCGTGTTCTACTCTTACAGAAAAACAGGGAAGTCAAGTCTCTTTTGGGTTTTAAAGACAATGGAATAGAAATCTGGCCAGGAGAAGAAGCAAAAAAAGTCACTGTCCTGAGCTATCAACTGAAGAAAATTAACTTTCCCAAAACAAACACCAGAGATATTAAAGATCAGTACTTTAATCTGTCTGGACACCTGAATGTGACATCTAGACAGCAAAATTGCTATTTATTCTTTTCAATGAACATAAACTGAGTCACTTGCACAGAACAAAGAATTTAAAGCCAAATTATATTCCATGTAGCAAAAGTGGCAAGTGTCACCTGTGCCACATCATCCAGATACTACCAGACGATCTGTAGTTCAGATGAAGAAGAAAATGAGAATGACTGAAAGTTTCTTCTAGGCTTTGACCCTGGCATACATCTGAGCAAAAACCATGGCGGTTAAATATCTTGTTCTGAATCACAAAAAACTTCCTTGGCATGTACTTCTTGCCCCTACTTTTTCACTCTCAGTGAAGTGGGACACCATCTTTTTCATAGAGGAGATATCAGGTCATGGCCCCTGGCAAATCAACATGAATCACAGGCCACGTGATTCAAATGTGCTCTAAGAAAGAGAATTTTAGCATCCTGAAACTCCATGCCTAAAGCACTGAACGAGGAAACCTATTGTGCCAGTGTGTTAAGCGGCCAATCCTTTCACGTTTGTTATCAAAAACAGTAAAGGAGGGAGGGTAAAACATTACCCCTCCGACTTTTACCTTTTATATAGAAAAACCAGGCACACTGGCCTGGCATCGTTAGTTTTACTGGAATATCTGCCGGATAACACAATAGATATGCATGCAGGTAAACATAAATACACATACACAATACTGAACTTTGGGTTGGCAGCCAGGCTCTGGTAACCCATGTCCCCTGGGCACAAATCAACTGTGAAGGAACAGGAAAAAGTCCGTGTAATGGTTAACCAGCCCAGTGGGCTATTATTCATCACAAGCAGAGGGACAGCAGTGCAGGCTGCAATGCTGGTCACCTCTCCCTCTGGAATGCTACTGGATGCCTGGAATTAAATTCAGCACTGAAAAAAACCCCAGCAAACGTTAAGAAAGAAGCTGAATTCCCCCTCCTGGAGTTGCAAGTAAGGAGGACTTCTGCATGGAAGCAGAGATTTTCCGTGAAGCCATGTTGAAAGAATGTGACAGATTCCAGTATCAACATTTATCAAATATGAATGCATAGGTTGTGGTAGGATTAATAAGGTTATTTGTATCAGATCCAGGCAATCATTCCCTATACAGCAGCAAGTGATCAATTCTTGTGGCAACTCGCCAAGTGTCAATGTTGGTAGCTGCAACCACGGCACCGGGACTGCAACAGAGGGTTAAAGCACATCTATTTAAGTGAAAGACCACACCAGGAGAATTTCTACAGCCTATCAGGGAAATTCTCTCAAATACTTCCAAATCTTTCAGTCTTTTACGGCAGTGCATTAAAAGTGAACATACCACAACACCCACTGTATTTCTTCCAGCACTACCTCAGTAAGCATTTTGAAGAGAGGCAATACACTACCGCCTGGACTTCAGCTTGAAAAGACAAATTTCATCTGCTTTTTTTCTAGTTTTCAATTACTTAACTTCATCAGCCATGGCAGAAATGACAACTAAAAATTCAGGTTTATTTTCTACTTTTCAACAAAAGCATTGGCTTCTTATTTAAGAAGACCTTGAAATAAATGGTTTAGCAAAAACAAACCAAAAAAAAAGCAGATTCTTGCTTTCCATAAACTCACTTTCCCTCTGAAAGGGTTTGCTCTGTGTGTGGATAATTCATTTACTTTAATTATTGTGAAGTGCTTCTGTTTGAGTGGGTAGGAGTTAAGTATCCACAACACCAAAGTAGGTCCTAGAATTAGTTGTTGTAAACAAAATGTTCTGCTGCAGTGGCCCAAATCTGCACAAGCAGTAAGCCTTGAGTATTTTGGCTTCTTCACAAAGAGTACTTCAGGGGACCCTGAGAGATATGGGACCCAGATCCATGAGAATGTATTATGGGACTTACATTTTATGGGCAGGTCATATCTTTCTAAAGAGGGAACTTCAGTTGTTACCCTTTGTTGGATGTTTTCAGCCCAGATAGCTTTCTGGTTAATTAGGTACACACACTAAAAACAACAAAAAGAAGAGAACAAGCCAAGAAAGTCCAAGAAAAACTTCAGATGGAAGTGTTTGGACATAGTTTTGTGCACATATCCACAGAGAGAAGAGGAGGAACTGAATCTGGGGAAAATACACAGGAGTACCTCTTTACACTCAATGCACACTGACTTGAACAAGGACTCCAAAAATAAACACATCTAACATTTAAATCCCAGGCTGCATATGCAGTGGAACCCTTTCTCTCATGACTGCATGTACACTCAAAACCAAAACCCAGGCAGCTAAACATCTACAGCTTTCAGCTCTCAATCTCATGGCAGAGCTACCACCTAAACGTTCCACTGTATCCACTGGCTTCTACTACCACATTCTGATTTAAGGACAGAAATGCAAGAAAACTAAAACCAAAGACAGAGGAAGCAGTTGAAATTAAGAGTCTGTGCTACCCATCCCTTCACAGATATAAAGATGTGATGTAGGCATCTGGAGGAACAGAAGATATCTCCTCTGGTACGTTTCATTTCACAGGTCTCACCACTTTCAAACTGCATTCCTGTGCTTTGCACAAACTTCCACATACGTTTCTAGCTCTCTGCACTGTTGCCCATAGTTACACCCAGTATTTACAGGTAAGCCTGCAGCCTTGTTCCTCCATGGAGGTAAACAAGAGAGGAAGGAAAATAGTATGAACGAAAGTAGGAAACCATTCTGCACTTACTTGTCTGCAGTTGGTAGCTATATCTTAGGAATAGCTGCTTTAAAATACAAGTTGTTATTGAGGTTTGATTTTAAATCTCTGCCAGTTTTGACATTCAGGTGAAGGTATTGCTGCTGGCTCCAGAATAATTTGCATATCTTATCACTAAATAAAATCTGTGAATTGTGCACCAATCTGATGAAATTATAAACAAGAGTCCACACAAGTACACATGCCTTCCTGTTTGATTTCTGTCCTGTTCACTCCCCTATAATAAATCATATGATCATCTCATTCTAGCCGGAGGTTTAACTGTGCATGTAAAAAGGAAAATGATAGCAGCCTATTCCTACCCATGCTTTACAGCTGAGAACCTGACAAAAATGTGATTTTGGGGAATGAGCGGAAAGCTTATTTTGCTACCATCTACCTTCTCTTTTATTGCTACAAAATTAGTGGGAAATCCCATGTATTTATGTATTTTTAAAAATAATTTCCCACCCTGGAAGTAAATAAATAAATGAAACTACACCTCTTTTACTAAAAAGACAAATATACATGCCTAACTTTATGCCCTGCAATTAATCTCATGTATTTCAACAGGCTTACTCATAATGCTGTAAGTGAAATACATGTGTAAATCCTTGAAGAATCATGGCTCGAATTGCCAACAGTTATATAGCACAATTAAATGCCTAGGTCTAAATGTCTCTACAGAAAGATCAGGAAAAAACCCTTTAGGCATAATAAGTAGCAAAATCTACTCCAGGGAGTGACTGTGGGAGAAATAGAATTGAGGGTGTCGCCTTTCCCTGGGAAATTCACCTGTCTACAAATCCTTTCATGAATTTATCATCTTCCTCTACCTTCACTTATCACTCTGTTCTCTATCACCAAATATCACTCTCCCTTTCCACACTTCCTCTGCTGCTATGTGAGGAAGGAGACAGGAGGTGCATCTTACTCATTCTTTTGCACAGTGAAGCAGGATGAGAGCACAGTCAGGCCCTTACATTAACTAGCATGGTAATAAAGAGCTCATGTGCTAATTAACAGAGCTGGGGTGCACAACTTTGCTCCTTAGCCTGTTCCTGAACTGTTCACATGCCAGTGTCTCAGTGAAAATTGTCTGGGAAACGCTATGGACAACCGTTAACCTATCACTGGAGTTCATTACAAGAAGTTGCTGATCAAAATGTATATAAATTGGGATACCCAAACTGCCCAGCCTTGCCTCCTGAGGAGTAGCCTACCATCAGCTTTCTTCTGCAAATACTCATGAATGGCATATGAGAAGCTACTCGTGATCAGGTTTTTTACTAAAATCCACAGCTTATGCAAAAACTTCTGCTTGTAAATTAACTCAGTTGGAAATATTAACTAAAATGCCAGGAAAACAAAGTCAATCCCTTAAAAGTTCAAATGACTATTTGTCACAAACATTTCACCTCTACTAATGAACTGCAAAAATGAATGATAGAAAATGCAAAACTGTATTATGTTTAGCAGTTAACATTTTAATAAGGAGGAGATTAGCAATTTTTAATACCTCCAGTGCTTTGTTATATACAGTAGCACAATAACTGAATATTTTAATTGCTAATTATTTAGACCTCATTCAGTTCTCACTCAGGCAAAACTCCCATTGAGGGACTCTTGCCTGAGAAAAGAGCTACAGGATTTGTTTTACTGTAATTTGAAAAAACTTTATATATCATAAAAACTATCAAGTTATAGTGAGACAAAAATCATTAAATCCTTAGCAATATTAAATCCTACTGAAAGT
The DNA here is from genome assembly GCA_013398955.1 of Callaeas wilsoni. NCBI lineage: Eukaryota > Metazoa > Chordata > Aves > Passeriformes > Callaeidae > Callaeas > Callaeas wilsoni. The sequence continues at coordinate 86,923 of VWPU01015605.1, read as the reverse complement.
CCCACTGACTCTCAACGCCAATGTTTTCATATTAAGTAAAACAGATAATTGCAGTTTACCAGTTGTAACTTACCTGTATAATTTATGCCCAGATATGCTGGTGGCTCTTAAAGAGGTCTAATAATGTTTTGATTCCTCTTACCGTATCCCTGCTTTTCTCCTGTGGGAAATCTCAGTTCAGATGTGATAAGGAAACAGCATTTCCAAACAATTATGATATCAACACCTTCAGAAACACAAACATTAGCATTTGGTTTTACCTTTTGACTTCGGCCTCCAAAAGGGTTAAGAGCAGCTCTCAACACTTCTTTCTTATGCTGCTGTAAAGAAAAGAAATGCTTATGTTTAGGGATTTGCACACAAAAAACTGTGAGTTTCCATAACAGTCAAATAGCTGGTGTTCAGTGGGGGAAGTGGGTGGAATGCTGTATATATATAAACATACAGCTATCTGAAGGAAGACAAAACAAAGTCCTACACATTCACATGTAGTGCACAGGTGACAAATAAACTAAATGTACTAGTATTTCAAATGTCATGTTATGCACATGATTCAGAGAGGGAAGTTATACAGCTGGACACAAAATGATTAGGGAGCGATTTCTAAGACTCCATGCTTCAAAAAAGTAAATCTCTTTTTTTTCCATAAGTGTAGTTTAATTCATCTTAGGGATAAAAAGAAATGTGTGTCACAACCAAAGTTTTGCCACTTATGTTTGTCATTCAAATGCATTTTGGAAAAAATCAGAGGTAAGTTCTCTAACAGGTCAAGTCTGAAGAGTTTCTTCTTTTTTGTTTTTTTAATGGAAAACATGTATAACATTTTCAACTATAAATGGCTTTAATGACTAAAACGTTCAGAAAACCTCTCCATAATCTGCATTGAAAAAACAAAGAACTAAAAGCAGACTTGGTATCACATACTGTTAATTACCAAAATGTTCAGAAGTGGCTGCCACACAGCTGAGGAAAGCATAAGCATTTTGAAGACTGAAAGTAGGAGATGGGCACTCTCCTTCACCAGTTCAGAATATGGTTTAGGGACCAGATTGTCATAGTCTCCAATTCCTGTTGTAAGAGGTTCACCTAGATTGCAGTGCTCAAATCCATTCCAGTTAGGCTTCCTGCTTCCTTGCAGGAGCAGTGAGATCCCTTTGTTCCCCTCAGGTGCTGACTTTCCCCCTGAGAACCTCTGTCCAAAGTTAATGCCAGCTTGAGTATGGCAGGAATAAGTAACTTAGTTAGTTAGACTACTAAGACTACTGTTATTCTTTAAGAATATAAAACAAACGAACAAAAATATAAAAATATAATTTTAGATATATAACTAAAATAATTTAAAAATTATTAAATTGTTTATATATTATAAAAATAACCTATATATTTTGCTAGTGGGGGCTCTTCATAGCTAGCCATGAAGACATTTTAACTACTGGGATTACAGGTAAGAATAGATTACTATCAGAATCAACTTCTCTTTGGAGAACCTTCACTTACTTAGAAAGAAAGCACACAAAGTGTTTTTTTCTCAAATAAAGAAGATATAACACCAGTAGGCTTTCAGGCTCATTGTTTCCAAGACTGAATTCCCACCAGTTCCTGGCTAGTACAGGGATGCTTCTGCTTCTTTCTCTGAGACATGCTCACAATTTCTTTTCAGATCTTGTAATTTTCCTTTTGCTTTCTGGGTGCTTTCTACTTCTGGTCATTACAAGCAAACGATGCCTCAGCAGCATTTGCAGAAATTTCCCTATGACAATCCCCCAGCCTGTGTGGGTGGGTCAGTCCTGAGTGTACTCAGCATAGTCTGCTGGATGGCAGCTTCCCCTGTTTTCAGGGAAGAAGGTTTATTTTGCTCGATCTAAGGCTGTGCAACAAATGCTTCAGCTTTGCTAAGGCCGGCAGTTGCCTGAACAGAGACAGACTCGCTGGACAGCAGCTGCTGGCACTCTCCAGCATTGCACAAGGATGCTCTGGAACAGTCTGTCAGACCTGCACAGACAATGAATAAAGCAAAGCAGAAGGCCTAGATATTGAGTAATGAGGATCGGGTTTTGACCTTTAAATGCTGCTGGATGGATTGCACGAGGCTATGTTTGATTCAAGCGATGCTATTAGGTACAAAATTGTACTGTTTGCCTAATGTCTACCTCATCTACCAGCTGCACCACCCTGTGCTTGCTGGCACACTACGTGCTGCAGCAAGAGATGGCTCTGCTGAGCGAGCCCAGTAAGAGGGGGTGGTACTGGGGATCCTGGGAGAGCTGAAAAGCATGGAAAGAGCATGGGAAAATCTGATCGCAAGGTGCAAGAGAAAATTTTCTATTTTAAAACCCATTGATCAGTCACACCTCCAGCAGTGTTTAGACTCCTCAAGCTCTGCAAAGGTTTAAATCCAACTCAAAAGTCTCAGTTTCTCTTCTGTGGCCTACTGGCATTTGAAAATTTGTACAACTACTCATGATGACAAGCTGCCCTCTTGTCAGCTGTGATTTTTGCCAGACACTGCTGTACAAGAGTCTGTATAACTGTTACAGTTACTTTATTTTCACAATTATTAATTGATCTTTTCTAAACATTTGAATGCCTGACTTTAATTAGCGGCAACATTTCTGCCACAGTTTTTATAACTATTTTTATACATGATTTAAATTAATCAAGCCTTACACTTGAGATGGTAATTTGTTGGACCAAGTCAGCTGTTTCCAGGCCATACACTTTGTTTTCAAATCCAACCTCCACATTTAAACCTTGTGGTTTAACTTAGATCAACAGCTTATTGGTGATTCAAATTATATCACATAAAGTAATACCCTTAAAATCTGATGCATCTGTATGACATCAGTGGAGTAAAAAACTCTGCATACAACTCAGGAAACCACTTTTTTTTTTTCACCTTCACATGAGAGTTAACTCCATGTACTAAGCAGAGGTGACTGCTTCACAGCACAGGCTCACCAGAGGCTCACTGGGCTCAAAGCTCTAAGTCTATTTGTCTTCAGAGAGGCCCGAGGTAGGTCATGGTGATTTCCTAGAAAAATGTGCTTTTCAGGATGAAGTAAATGAGGTACATTTATTAACTCTGCTTTTTAAATATCTAACCAGAATGAGATCTACCACAAAACTAAGAAATATAGAAATGGATAACTTATATAGTTCTAAATTAAAAATGCCTCTTCCACTATGCTAATTGCTTGTACAGTAACAAAAGCATCCCATACTGCTGGAAATGCAAACAAGAAGAACCATACACACTTGTCCATTTCCTTATGTTGATGCCTCATAGGCTGCATGGCCTTCTGACACTCACTTCTAATGAAAAAATCCTGTTCAGTGACCTATCACCAGATTAAGTGAAACTGAGATAAATACATTCCATTCAAGAAAATGTAAAGAATGTGTCAATTTTATTTACATTTTCTCTCAAGGTTACGGTGGGGGGGTAAATATTGTAGGATGGTAACTCTTCTCTTTTTAAGATTCTACATTTAAGAACAAAATTCAAAGAGTAAGATAAATTATATTAGCATCACTCCAGTTCAATTCTTTCCAAACATAGTCATCGCACATACAAACTGAATGAAAGAAATCACTGTTTCTTAAAGCTAAGAATATAGGAGCCAAAAGGATCTCAGACATGATTCACTGTGAGACTACCCATAAATCTCTTGGTCTCTTTTGAGCTTCAACCTGGCATGAAACTTGGCCAAAGTATATTCTCAGCAAAATGGACAGCGCATCACAACAAAGCTCTTAAAAAAGGTAAGATTTGTGTGAGAATTTAATGTTTGTGGAAAAGTCTTATCTGGCACACTTAGAGCTTGAAATCCCCTCATTCTCAGGGCAGCATTTTCCAGCATTTTCTAGCAGAACAGATTGTCTCACACAGGTTCATCACTACCCCTCAGCTTTGAACTGAGGGACCATGTTGAGCGGTCAGGTTTTGTGGCTGGTTCACCCTCTCAGTGGACTTACAAGGGCACCTCTTACTAACTGTAGTAATGGTTTTTGTGATACGGCCTTTGGCTCACTGAGAACTAGAGCTGAGATCTCTGTAACTTTTCTCAAGAGTCAAGCTTGTCTGTCTGGGGGGGGAAAAAGAATAAATCAAGTGACGAGCATGAAATTTCATGATAAAGACATTGTCTGAAGAATTTCTGAAGACAACTGCCCAAAGCAGACCACTGACCTGGTCTGCAAGTATAAGATCATGAACTAGACATGATTTGGCTTTTTTGTAGGAAAGGAAGCTTTCTAGATGTACAGAAGAAATTTAAAGAAACAACACTGTTACAGCTCCATCCTTCACACATGAAAAAGTCTTTCAGGAAATAATTTAAGTTCCCTGTGCACTACTCAAATCTATTTGAAAAATACTGCCTGCTCATATTTATCTCTGTTGAAGACCTGGATTAACTGTCTAGGCTCAGGACAAAATGATCTTTGAAGGCAACAGTCACATGATGGAGAAAAGGGAGCATCTGTAATGCTGTCTGCGAGGTTCATATGCCTTAGCTTCGTGTACCATAAGTTTACTTAAACAGAAATCATCATCTGGAACATGAGAAGCAAATGGCATTTTTAATATCAGAGGTACTAGCAACAAGCCCTTATATTTCTTCAGAGGGAAATACCAGTGCAGACAGGGAATTAAAACATGCCATGGTAACAGATGAAGACTTCAACTGTCAACAAAATCAGGCTATTAATTTTCACATAAACAGTCTTTTAAAATCTTTGATTTTTAATATACAGTCCAAAGATCACTCTCACATTTCAGCAGCTTTTGTCTTTTAATGCCGATCACTTCCACTGACTTTTCACACTACCCTGTGCTTTGTCTCCCCTTTGGAAAAGGTGAGTGAAAATATCAAATGATATCTTATTCTGCCAAGACCAAAGGAACAGTTCAAACATTCAAAAATATTAGGCAGTGGCTTTACTTAAGGTAGGAAGGGAATGTGATCAGCAGTGGGTAAGGGAGGAGGGGAGAACCAAACTCGAACCCAAATCTCTTCTCTTTCTCCGTTTCAATCTATGCTCAAGGCCAGACTATGTAAAACAACAAGCAAAAATTATTGGACAGAAAACACAGAATTATTTTGCTTCTCATCACATTCTCTTCTCAGGTGACAGATACTGAGATTCAAGGGGAGCCTAGGAAGCTATTGGCCTGTTCGTGACCACTGAGAGCAGAGGTGCCCAGGCTGAGCCACTTGGACTAAACTGTTGCCTGCCGCAGGATGCAGTCTCTCAACGGATGGCTCCAAATGTGGCCGGGAGAGCAACTCACGCTGCTGTGGCCTCTCCGTACCTCCTCCAAGGACAAGGATTTCAGACTTTACAGCTGTCTGTTTACAGCATCTCTCCAGACCGTAACTCACTCAAACCACACCAAAACAGGCATGATGTGTCTGTTACCGATCTTTTCCTTCAAATTTCTGTGCTATTTCTGAAACGGAACAAGGCTGGAACTTTCCTTTGACTGAGATGAACCAAATGTCACCTCATAACGAAGAGAGACTTCTCTTTATCTGGTCACTGGAAATACAAAGTAGGAATCAAAGGTGCTGCTTTTGTCTGAAAAATCATTATCACATTTAAAATTTAATTCCCTTAAAGCACTGGAGATTAGTCTGAAGGAATGCAGAAGAGAAGTGAGAGATGACAATTCTCCATTCTCTCCAGAGATTATGTGTCCCTACAGATTTTGTTTCCTGTGCAATACTTAACTCCTTGATGCCTTTTCTCTCATGATCTCTTCCTTGGCAGAAACTTCTTCAAATTTAAAAATCAGAACATGAGCCAAGTAAATAAAAATAAATAAATAAAGTTCAATGCCTATAAAAAGTACACAGACTAACCTGCTTAATTATTAACAAGTAAACATAACAAATTCTGAATTATTTACTTAATCTTTTTCAGCTACAAACCTCAGACTTTTAGAGCATGAAATACATGCTTTATTTTAGGACACAAACCAGGTATTTTATAAGGCTGTGGACTTTTTTTAGGAGGTGGGGCTGTTTTGAAGAATACACATTTCTTATTAACCCTCAAACACCTTGCTCTCACCAAACCATGCTGGAATTTTAAATACAGAAATAAGAGTTTTAGTATAAAGATCCTGTATTCACATGTCTGCTAGTGAATAGGATGGCTGTTTCTGAACTGCAGCTGAGCAAAAATAAGATTCCTGTGAGGCATATGCACCTTCCCCAGCTTCTGTACATCTGCTAGGAAGATGCTAGATTCAGAGAGAGAACCTGGCGAAAGTTCCAGACAGAAATTCTGCAAGAAAGGATAAAATAGCCCCAGTACAATCACATTTCCTTTACTGAATAAAGCCACCCTGCTGAAGCAAACCTTATCTGTGCCACAAACAGAAAAAGGTCATCACCACTGGTCCGTGAGGTTCTGAGGAGATGCTGTTCTAGGCCGGACCTCCAGCTGGGCCCATCTTTATGCTCTCCCTTCTGACACATTGTTCTGCCTAACGCCGTGCTGATGTGACACAGCCTTCCCAGGCGATATGCTGAAAATGAGGGAAGTTCAAAGTTCCTCACTGGATAAAACAAGTGACACTTCTTTATCTGCTGAAGTTAGCACAGACCCTTTGAAGTGCCCAGCATTCAGTAGTGTAAAACAACGCCATCTCCTCCTCAGTAACCTCAGGCCATCACACAGTCACAACTTTTTGTCTGAATGGTAGTATCATCATCACCATGGCAGAAACATGGTTACGAATCTCAGACAACTTTTCTTAACTAGCATTTCATAGAAATTATTCTGCAATATCGCTTTTGAAGCCCTGGATTAATGACGACATATCACAAAATCACAGAATATTCTGAGTTGGAAGGAACCCTCAAGGATCATGGAGTCTAGCTCCTGGCCCTGCACAGGACACCCCAAGAGTCACACCATGTGCCTGACAACATTGTCCAAACACTTCTGGAACTCTGTCAGGCTTGGTGCTGCGACCACTGCCCTGGGGAGCCTGTTCCACTGCTAATTCACATACTAATATTCCCTCAGCATTGATACAAATGTGTACAATGTGATATCTGGTAACATATTTATTAATCTACTCTTAATTGCTATAATGGTCAAACATAGTTTGTTTTTTTCCCCTGGTTTTAGATCTTAACAATTTTGTCAATATTTATGTACTGTACTTTTTTTTTTTTTCCTACCAAAGCCTTCAAAAGGTGCAATTCAGGAGATGAGACAGTTAATCACAGAGTTGGCTTAGTCTCTAATTTAGGTGGCCTACTTATGTTAGCAACATTTTATTAGCACATTATGCTGTATATTTAATATTTAGTATACTGTGTGAGAATGGTTTACTGTGTACTGCTCACATAAATGACTTACAAATTCTGTTTGACACATAGAGAAGAGTGTATAAGTAATACATGTATTTCTGTGTATATCTAATGCTACAGAAAATAAGGATAAGCAGAAGACAAGTAGAGAAAACACTAAAATGTATCTTTGATGGACTTAAAGGCTAGCTTACAAATACTTCAGTAGACAAAAGATGCAGCATTAGGGATATATGCACAGTGCCCGTGCCTCCTTTAACTTTTGATTTCAAATCTTCCTCTGGAAGCCTCAGCTGAAGGAAAAGGACTTTCATTCAAAATTGCTGCAATCTCACAATGGAAACAATTGCAACAAAACATACAGCAAATCCTCCCAAAACCTTTTGTATTTTACCAGACACAGAAGACAAAGTAGGATCTTTCTTTGAGTTTAGAAGTGCTTTCAGGACATTTTTCAAGAGACAGATAAGTTAGCTATGTCCTTATGAATTATGCAGCCTTTCCAGTGTGTACTTACACAATGCTAGCTGGAAGCCCCTGGGAAGGATGCCCAGTGCATATGAGCAGCAGGTGGTACCAAAGGAGTATGGCTCAGCCAAAGCAGATCCAAGTTTTCCTTAAAGAGCTGGAGAGTAGCTCTGAGCAGGGATCCCAGTGATCTGGCTCTAGCTATAGCTATTTTGGTTGTATTGGTGTTCAGAAGTTACCACTGGAAAGGAGATTTTGACTTCAGTCCTTAGTTAGGAGGAAGAGTATACTAGTTTTCATGCTCCTTCTATTTACAAAGTGAATCAAAGCTATGCCAGCAGGCATCTGTAAGGGCCAGAAAAGGGAAAATCACAGAATCCTTTAGCCTGACAGGAATCAGCCCTATGTCAAAACACCCATAAGCAGTCCTGGTACGATTCTTACACTTGCTTTTGATCTCTAACTAGTGAAGCATTCACATTTATCAGAAATACGCTTTTCTGGTATCATTGGACAGGTGAATGTAATGGAGTGAAGGAAGGATGATAACCTCCCAAGACAAGCGGTCTCCGGTTGACTCTGAAGCTCACAATGCCCCAGTTAAGAAACAAAAGGTCATCAAAAGGCAAGAAAACTTATTTGTAATCAGTTTTAGCTTTTTGTATTTCTTCTGCTGTGTAATTTGTCAATACATCTATCAATCCTTCCATAATGAGGTTGCTAAGACAGATGCTAAGACTTCAGTAAATATCAAATTTCTTTTCTGCAAAAATAGATGATCACAGCAAAAGCTCTTTTTTTTTCTGCTCAGGAAGTATTTTCAGTATTATTACAAAGGACTCTTACTGTTTATTACAATCCCTGACAAAATACCAGTTCTAAAGCTTTTCCCACTATCATACGTTGATGTTTGTCAAGTGACATTCAAAACATTTTCTCTTTTAAAAACAAAAACAAAACAAAATTGAGCCTATTTTCCATTCTTTTTATTCTTGTACTTTACTGAATTTTTCAATATTACTCCAATGCATGTATAAGACTTATATGGCACACCTAAAATGCCTCACAATAGAAAAATTTAGTTCACATTTCCTCTAGGAAAAAACCCACAAAACAAAACAATCTACAAAACCTCTTAGAAAATGTGTCTTTCCCCAGTTATATTCAGTGGGGAACATTAAAAATTCAATATTTGCCACTTTGCAATGACTTCTGGACACAGAACAGCTCCTTCATGCTGCAATAGGTTTGTCTAGTCTAAACACAAAGGGAATTAGAATAAAAATACACTCGAAACAGTACTAAACATGACACCCACAAAACATCTTCAATCCTGACATCACTCTTCCCCTTATTTTTTCCAGTCATTCCTATCATTCATTACAGATACAGTATTTATTTTTTATAAAGATTAATGCATAAAAACCAGTACATAGAAACCAAGTAACAAGAATGGGTCTAATTAAAAATTAATAACATTACAAAAATAACTATTATATTAATCAATATGAAGACTGAGATGTTCAGATCAGTAGCACATTTTTAGTTCTAACATTCATTCTGCTTTAAGGAACTGAGGACAGTTGATTTAGTAAAAGCCTTAGCTAAGATAACGTCAATATATAGCATTTGGATTAAAACCGTGTTTGGAGCTATACTGCAAGCTAGCAGATATCTCCATTACAAGAATGTATCATATCTTATAGGATGAATACAAAGTTTGTACAGATTAAGATCTGAATAAACAACCCAAAAGGGTCTCCTCTTTTTGCTGTAAATTCACCAGCAAAACTGAAGTGATAGTTGTGGATCAAACTTAACTATGCTTTAATCTTACCAAAATCAATAAGATTCAAGGATGAATTTAACTCACTGCTTATTACACAGCAGAGCTTTTAAATTAAGAAAGCTTTAGTACAAATACTTTCCATAGTAAAATCTGTTTCTTGAAGTGATACTCCTCAAAACATGTGATCCATTTGATAATATTTTAATAGGACCTACATATATAACTTCTACCCATATTTTTCTCAAACTTGCACGGTTCTTTCATTTAATACAGGTCAATGGATTATTCAGGGTTTTGTCCTGTTACGTAAAAGGAGACTAAACAAAGTTTCTGAAAGATGTCATATAATACAAAACTATGTTTTCTGATAATAAATGATTTATATCGCGGTAGAGTTTTGAGATTACAGTGAGATTGACCTATTAGGCACTGCAGTGACACAAACTAGAAAACGGTTGTCACTAGAAAAAAACTTTTCAGACAAGCCAGCCAAAGGGTGAAAGAGCAGGAACTACTTTTTCAGATGAGTTGAGACACACAGATTGGAGTTATTCAGGAAATCTGTGACAGAGTACAGTGCTGAACTTTTATCTCAGGTTACACTCCACTGCTTTAACAACAAAGCCTTCCTTCCTCTCTATTAATTATATAAAGCAAAAAATCCCAGTATTACATCTACCCCATTAACTGAGCATTTCCAAACATCATGCTACTTCAGATTTGCATAACTCCAGCATCAAGAATCTCAAAGCACTTTAAAGCAAAACCAAACAGAACTAGGTTATCCTCACTTCACAAGTAGTGAAATAAAAACATAGAGGCATTAGGGTAAAGTCATCTCATCCAGCTTTGGCCATCTAAAAGACACCGTGGCCTAGGCTGATCCCATGGCTGCTGGAACAAGGTGGGCATCTTGAGAGGGCCATTCCTTCTCTTCTCAGATACCTGGCTAAGTCAATCACCAAAGAAGTGTCAGTGTCTCTTCTGCCTATTCCTTCCACCTAGCCTAGACGCCGAGACTAAACGCCTCATGTTTAGATGAGTGAGTTAATATATCCTTATTCCATCACAAAGTACTCCTATTCCCTGTTCTCTTCCCTCTTTCCTATGAGCAAAAAATACCTAGCAAAAAACTAGTGATGGGCCAAGGTCTCTATGTGCTGACTAGTGAGCACAACCCTGTGGAAAGTCAGGTGCACACTGTCAGACTTGTGAGTGTATCGACAAATTACACAAGCAGAACTCACTGCTTCTTCGTGTCCAGGTATTCAGAGATTTCCAGAGGTACTGGCAACCAAACAAATGGCCATAAGTCTCTAGGTCTAGCTGAGAATTTGTGCTGCTGTAAGCTCAGAAGGAACATCCACAATGCTGTCACAATATAAATAATGCTAATAAATAAAACTCACATCAAAATTAGATTTTTTTAAGAAGAAAAGTGGTAAAAGTCTGCTATTAGACTTTGATCACAAGTCCTACTATTCAGAAACGGAAATACCTCTGAATTTTAGTGAAAATGAATCTGTCTGTGGCTGAAATAACTTATAAACCAGAAATGACTGTATAGTTTTCTCTGTCAACTCAAAGATCAGATTTAGGGATCCAAAAATGTTTGACTTTTCTGTTGCAGATCTGCACACATCAGAAAAATCTGGCACTACACTGCATGATAGGACCCTGAAGCTCTGAAGTAACTGTGAAGTGGCATTTCAAATAGCTCTCTCAAAATGAAAACTGGTTAACACAAAATTAGAGTGATGCCTCCTCCAACATTAAAACAGACACCAGGAATGAAAAATTCGTTGTCTTGCCTCTCCCACAAAAGAATGACTTTGACTAACAGCTTCCATTCTATGCATAGAAAGTTAAGTAAAGTATTTCAGTGTTTTTGCCAAGTAAAGCCTGGGAAGGAGTTCTCTAAAGAAATCACAGGATACCAATGGAGTGGCATGAAAAAATACCAGCACTTTCACTCAGTCACTTTCAAAGTTCTAAAGAGAATGAGAATCAGACTTTGCAAATTCAAGCTCCTTCCCTTTCCTCAGTTCCCGGCAAAAAGCACCCATCAGGTACACGGAAAAGCACGAAAGTCTTGCTTTTAAACAAAGCACTGCTCTGTGGCAAATGGGCCTGAATCCTACAGGCTCATCCCAAGCAGAGCAGTTCCCAGGGAGCCAGCGCTAGGAACACGGGTACCACGCTCCTGCCTCAGCCGGTCCCTCTGTTTGAAATGACAGCAGGGCGCTAACAGCAATGGTTGGCTCCTGTCAGCAGGGAACAACCGGCATTTAAGGCAGCAGCCAAAGACCAACCCTCACTGTTTCACGGCGGAGGGGAGAGAAGGCAGTGGGATTCGAAGGAGCCGGGCTCCGGGCGCAGATCCCGCCACCGGGACAGCAGCACGCGATCAGCTCGCTTGTGGAAGAGCAGAAGGATCTTTCAGGGCAAGAGCAGTGGAATGGCCTTTCCCAGGAATAAATTTGCATCGAGGACCTTACCACCTTCTTCCATACATGCAAAATTTATTCATTTGGCCTGCCCATTGCAAACAGAGCTGTGCTCAACAAAAAATACCTATCAAAAAACCACAGTGCCTTTGAGTCTTTCTCCAGGGAACAGGATGAGAAAACAAATGGAAAAGCTCTCAATGATGCTATGATGAATATATCCATATACTGATAATGCTAACACTAATAATTCCTCCTGCAGGTACTACCCTGTCAATAACACTTTTGGACAATTTTTTTAAGGGCATGAAAGTAATCTTAATACTTTGCAGAGTAATATCTTCACATCCATCTACGATGGTTAACTTTCCAAACCAACATTATGCATAGGAATTAGACCGATTGTTAATGTTTATTTTTATAGGGAGGAAGAAGAATATTTTAACTCTGAACTTTCCACTTTTGTTAATGATTAAAAAGTTAATTAAAAATTAACTTTATTAAATTAATAATTTATATGACACACCTAAAATTTATCTACAACACATACTAGCCAAATCTGTTTGTTGTTTTGGGGGCAGGTGGATGGAGTGGGTGAAGTATCCAGAAAAAACAAAACAGTTTCCAATACAACTATATAGAACATCTTCTATTTCTCTGAGAATAACATCTATTATTTAGTGTGGAGCAAATATGTTCAGAGGCTAAATGGTCTCTTTCAAATGACAGAGGTATTTTTTTTCCTCTTTTCATTTAGTACAACATGCCTCTGATATACCAAAATAGCTTTTATTTAAAAGGCAATCTTTATTAGGTAATTTTTAAAATGGGAATTACAATATGTACCAGCAAAAATTGCTTGCCTGTTTACTTACTGATTCTTTACAGAGGCCAATTATTTTGCCAATGGGCAAGATGAAATCTGTTACAAAAAATAAATGAGACTTCTACTTTAAATCCCATTCATAGCAAAGAGTATTTTGTTTTTAGGTCTGGCCACCTAAAAAAAAATTGGGACATTAAATTGAAGGCTGTATCATACTTCAACAATAATAACTGTTGCCCCAAACACTTTCCACCACAAATCTCACTGGCAGGATTCCTACTTTACAAGAGAGCAAAAGCTATCAGAAAAACAAGCTGGGGTGAGATAAAGAACAGAAGAAAATAAAAGGCTTCCTAAGTTCCAGTCTTCTGCGAGAAATGATTAAATTTCTGTTTCTAACCCAGAGACATTACATCATCTCATTTTTTAAAGAAAAAATAATCCTGCCTTTTTAATGTCTCTCTTGTATATCCACCTTTGCATCCATATCCGTGTAAGCTACTACCACGACTAAAATAATCCATCAAATAGGTATCATGGCCATTCAAATCTGAATGTGAGTGCAAAATTTCAGTCCTTACAATATTGTTTACCTGTGTGAGACCACTAAAACATTGAGCATTTCTGTTCAGCAGAGTCCCTCCAATGCCCACACTTAAACAAGCAGCGCTTTCCAGTTATGTAGAGCCTCGCCAGTTAGAAAAAGTCAAGAGTTAACAGCAGGATGCTGTAGAGAAAAAGCTAAACTTATGAACATGTTCAGATTGCCATTGCCCAAAAATCTGAGTAATGTTCCAGATATGTTATGTTAATCTGTTACACAAGATTGTCTGTAATGTGAACATTTTTTTAAAGAGTACTTGAGGGTGGTGTTGGGGGTTGGATGAAGGCATGTGGCCAAAGTTATTATGGAATTGAAGAGGATTATTTTAATTATTATTGGACTATTAACCCTCTGCATGGTCCTATTCAACCAGTGTCATTGTGTTTATGACTCATATGATCTATAACCATTGTACTTGAAATTACTGTTGATCACTGAGCATTTCGGAATAAAAATAGGTATGATTAGATGTGTAAACCTCATTTGAATGCAGTTTTATGCATAGAATGGATTTCTATCCACTAAAAAACAGCCGTTAATAATAAGATATCAAGAAAAACACAGTGAGAAATTATATTTTCTGAATGTGATCTGTGTATTCTAGATACACCTCATAATGAACGTGACCAAATACTGAACACGAACTGAAGAACAAACCCTTTGTGTTGATGCAAAATTTGAGTGGCAGGAAAAAAACATTACAGAAGATAAGGGTTTTCATTCACAATGCAATGTAAATTAAAAAACCATGGATACAAAAGAGTAGAAGCAAGAAAGGTAATATAACAAACTTACATTTCACCCTTCATCTTTGCAAGGATCAAAAGAGGTGCATACATCTTCATTCTAGTCGAATGGCCACTATAATAATAAATTACAGTAGCTCATACAAGAAATAAAATATGAAGGACTCAGTTATGTTTTAAATTGAAGGAATGAAAACCATAACAAAAAAAATAAACAAAACAAACTGTAAAGTCTATGGGGTTTTATTTTTTTTTTTTTAAATGAGGGGCAAAATATACATGCAAGTAAGGTATGTCTGTATTTATGTAATCACTTTTCCATTGACTTCACTGGGAACAACATGAAGCTCACAGACTTCCCTTACCAAGCCTCTTTTCACTCTAAATAGGTCTTGACGGTGTTGTAGCTGTAAAGTCCAAAAAAAAAAAAAATGAGGCCAAATTTTATGTGGTCATGTTAGCGTGGTGGAAAAGCTTTTGTGAGGATTTGCTGCTGTAACTGCATTTGTACATCTGGCCCCCCACAGAGCTTCAAAGACTTAGACATCCATAGATACTTACACGGATTATTAAATGGCCTGTTAGCAAAAAGAGGTGGATTCAGGACACTGACACATTTGAAATTGGTATCTGCAACTGGACTCCGACATTTCATTTGGATACTTAAAGCATTAATGTTATTGTATCCTGAGGACCTATATTAACAAGTTTGACGTAACAGATGGAAGCTTTTTCAGAAAAATGTAAACAGCTGATCTGAGAGCCAGCACTTTCTATAGACAGAACTTACAGTGAAATATAGCACTCTACTGTTTATTCCAAACACATCATGGCATTGTAAGTAGACTACTTTATGCAGTGGAGAAATACAGTTACATGTAAAAGGAACACACATCAAGAATAGAACATTCTCCCACAATTTCTCTGCCTCTGACCTATCAAAAAACCCCCCAAAAATCAAGAAAATTATTGCCCTCTATAAGCCAGAGCAGATAATTTGAACCAAACCTTACTGAGTCTTCTTGCAGGGCTACTCATTGCTCATTCTCGACATCATCACATTTCTGAATTTTGCTAATTTAAATATTGGCTCATTTTAATATTATCTATTAGACTAGACGTTACTGATTGTCTGTAATGTGAGTAGCTTTCTAAACATATACTTGCAAACCTGATCCTCAATTAAAATAAACAAACTGCTTCATAAATAGGATAAGCACAAAAAAGCAGGATTTTCTTGTGGAAATGGGGTTTTAACTGTTCTTCTTGGATTACCCTCTCTGGTCTTTAAGTTGCATGATTGTTCTTGCACATCTATTTTAAGGGCATATTAATAATATAAATGATTAAAAATACAGGACCATCTAGTTCTTCTCTTTCTGTGAGTCCACAACACGCTTTTATAATATGGCTAGTATGCATCAGGGAAGGAATATCCACATTTATTAGGCTTATGACAGTGTAAACACCATTAGAAGCGGTTCTGGTATGACAAGACCCATTTTGCGCTTCTCCATTTCTTACTTCCTTTGTCAATGCTCACCCTCATCCACTTAGCACTTCCATTTATTGTCTCAAGGCCAGATTTTCAGTACTTTCTGTTCATCTCCAGCTCTCTCTCTGCAGCTTTGTATGACAACCAAACTGATTCCCCTGCTGTCATCTGGGATACTTAACTGGGCAAAGTCCACATTCAGTTACTTTAAATATTTCTTGAGTATCTATTCACTCTGTGCCTTAGTGATCTCCAGACTTTAGTTTACATTCTTTAAAATTTGATTTTTGCCCCAAGTCCAGTATTTTTACAATATAACCTTTATATAAAACAAATGTTCCAGTACATGCAGAAGATTAAAGGAATGAAGGAAGCACTCAGCTGTCCTTTAATTTTACATGTGTTTAATGTTATCTTGGAGAAATGTACCTATTTTCATTTTGAATCTAATCTACGAGCTATGTTGGATGATTGTGAGAAGAGTCAGCATGAGAGCTGCTTCAAGAAATAAAACTGAGACAGGAACAAGCACAGGATGTTCAGTGGCAAAATCCACTGGATAACGTTTGCTTACTCTCTTGGTACTTTTGATTTTATTTATCATATTCAGAGGATTGGAATCCAGAGGCAATCAGGCTGGTGGTTTTTGTCTGGCCTCCTACACACAGAAAGCAGCTAGACATTTCCAGTCTGGGTTCAGCTACCCAACTCTTCTAGTCCTGGAAATGGAGATGAAAGCAGGCTGTTTCAATTAGCCTGGCTATAGAGATGATCTGGAACTGTGAATTAATTGATTTGAAGACCAAGAGGGACAGCTCCTGCATAATAGAGGCCATGGAATTTCACTCTGTAATTACAGTTAAGTTCAGCTCCAAATCCAATAGAAATCAAAGGTGACCATATAAGGCCCAACTCTAATCAAACGTGGCTCTTTTCCCTAACCACTAAGTGTAAAATATTCCATGATTCTTTCTATTTCAAAAAGTCATTTGGGTCTAAAGTGAACCTGTGTGGAAGATCATTATTCCTGCATGGACAGGAACAAATTTTCCACTGCTGCATGAAAAGACTAGAACAATGAAAGTATTGGGAAGGGAAGTGGTGGTGGGGGGAGGAAAGCTCTGCCTTTTTGGCAGTACTCACAGAACATTACTTAGGGTAGGTGGAGTCCTGCTGGGTCTAAGCAACTGCTCAGATTCCCTGTAACATTTCAGTGGCCCCAGCTTTACACGATACCCCTCAGAACATGGAGAAAAAGCTCATATATGCATATATTTTAAAAGACACAAAACTCTAGAGCGCGTATCCAAAGCAGATCACTTGCCTTTGCAATATTCTCAAAACAAAATGTTCCACCAGCAGAAGTGATAAGAAGAGCCAAAAAATGGAAAACACTTGCTACCAATTTATTGCAGTCACCCATAAACTATTGCTAGAACATTATGTATTGGGGTACAAGCCAGAAAGCTATTAAAGCGGACTGCACTAGAGTCTTTCCACTATGCTACTGAAGCATTAATAAGTCTTTAGAGAATTGTGTTTATGTTGAAAGAATAATCTTATAATCAAATTTTCACACACACAGAAAATGCAGCTCTTTCTAGAATCACTGTGTGCCTTTGCTCTCTCCCCCACACTGGCTGGTGTCTCCACAAATGCCATAATTTTCTATGTTTCTGTCTGGCCCAAACCCTGACGTACATACTTTGTGTTCCAAGCTGGAGAAATTTCAAGATAAATGGTGCTAATTGACAGTGTTAATGGGCGCAGGATGTACCACATCCTTCCCCCCGTTGTCTCTGTCTAAGTGTCTTTCACGCTCCTTACAGCCATTCTTTGTACAAGGCGAAAAAGAGTTAAAAGACAATGCTTTTACTTAGACACACAAATAATAAACATCCAGTGATATTCTGTGGGGCAGTGTTTCCATCCCTGTTACAGGAAAACCTCTAATAAATCAGAAACCTCCTTTCCCATTTCAGAGACAGCACAATACCCAGCAAGATGATTGTTACCGCAATGATTTACTGTTTTTACCTCAAGAATTGATGTTTTCCTTTGAAAAGGTGTATGCTTTCTTTTCAGCCACTTTTCTCTGATAGCACCCAGGGGCAAACCATATAACAGTGCAGGCCAGGTGGAATTAAGGCAGCTCCTATATCCCTGAAAACTCCTTAAAACAGTACAACTTGAGTTTAAATGTACCAGGCCATCACTCTGGAGAAGATGTAAGATTGTATTTGAATTAAGTAAGAAAAAGACCTAAAATTCCAAGAAGGGAAACCAGGTCCCTTGTATGAATTTATTCCTATTATCCTAAGCAACTAGTTTAGTTAAGAGCTGAAATCTGTGATATTCATTGCTGTCATTGTCACCACCATGATCACCAGATAACCACTTCAACTAATATTCCCACTTGGAGTCCTAGAGAGTGCAGGCCTGGCAAACAGTATTATGTTATGACAGGTTTATGACAACATAACACCTTTCCTGATTTGCCTCTTCAGTTCCTGGAATATCCTTAAGCTTTTAGAGATGACTAGTAAAGCTGTTCTCATTGGGCAGGAAAAGTTAAATTTCCTTGCAAACAGGGAGAATCCTTGGCAATAGAATACCATTGTAATGGCTCTAAGTATTAATTCTGCTGTTTTCTGAACTCGTTGGCTAAATGCCCTTAAATTGGATCAGACAGTACTGATATACTTGACAGCAAATAGTCTAATTTGAGAAACAGTAAGAGCTTGCAGCTCTCTCTGATGTCAATGGAAATTGTAGAAACTTAGTATAATTCCTTGACTTGGGCCTTTAGAATAAACTGAATTGCGGGTCAAATGTATCCCTTAAGTAACTTCACTTGATCCCACGTGTTTTTTACCTCTTGATTAATGACTGTGGGATATATTGCTTGCTCAAGCAGTACATTCATGTGTGGAGGTTTTCTACTTGCTGGTGTAATTAGTTACATTTCAATCAAACTTGCAACAAAAATAATAAGAAATCATTTCTACCTGCACTAATGCACAGGACGCCAGAGAGTGATTTTGCAGGAGATAAACAGGCCACATCTACAACTAAATCTCTCTCTAGAGTTTGCCTCTTCACAGCAGGACTTGGGCTGTGCTGCCATCATTCAGCTCAAGAGGTCCTTTTTGATTCTTCAAAGAAAACAGAGTCATGTACCAGCACAACAGCGTGTCAGAGAGCCATTTTAGGCGAAACCCTTAGCATAATGCTTAAAACCTCTCTCTGTGCCAGGAAGGGGAATGAAAATACTTAATCACAAAAATCAACACCCCAGAATGGCTTTGGAAAGCGCTCAGGTCTCTGGAGGAGATTTCTTCTAGGACCTCTGCAGCAGCTGAGTTATTGCACCTTCTGCTCCAGCCCCATTAGTCCACACGCTTGCAAAAAGTTGTCCACTGCTTCACTGAAAGGTTTACATTAAGACAGGAGTCTGGTGCCCAGGAGAAATGTCCTAGATGTTTTCTATGCTTAAAAGGCAAGATGTGCCTAACATGATTTTTCTGTAAAGAGCAACTGAAGTATAGTATTAATAAAAAATAAACTATGTTAACTTATGTTAAATCCTCCTCTCTTCTCCAAAAATACACAGCTGAAAAAACCCTACCCCAGCAGTACTAATGCACAAGCAAGTCCTCTCCATCTGCCAAATATGTAGGTCATTTCAACGAGTGACAGAGACAAAGAGGCCTGATTTTAATTCATGAAATATTCCTGCTAATAGCAAAGTTATTGAGACATCTGTTAAAAGCCTGACCTGTTATAATGGGGGGATATCTAAAATTACTGAAATTTCTATTTAAATTAATGCTACAGTATTTTATTGGGCATTTTAAAGAGGTATTGCTATTAACAAAAACATTATATAAATTAGAAACAGGCCTACAATAATCCTCCAGATAAAATCTGGTCCTGTCTTCTAATACTATGGTATGAGCTTTTATTTGTGCGTGCACTACGTGTAGTGGTATAGCAAATACGTTTAAAAAAAAAAAGAAAATCTTAAGAGCCACGGCAACCCAGTTTAAAGTTTGGCAGGGAACAGTTGGCAGACATTATAAAAAAAAAAGAAAAAAATTTTAAAAAAGTAAATATGTTTCATGGCCTGTATATAATTGAACATTCTTCAAATTCCTGTAACAGAAATGTCAATACCATGGAAATCCTTGAAATGTGGACACAGACGGATAAATGTGACTGGAGCCAAACACCTCCACCCAGAACGAATAGCAGACCTTCAGACAAAGAAAATTTACGTAATAATAAACTACTCAGGAACTAAACTAAGGTTTTGCCTTTGGGGTAGTGGTGAAATGAGCAGAGGTGGAAGACAGGGGAGGAAAGCTGTGCCAAGGGAAGGACGGCCCTGCGGAGGCAAGGCTCGCACAGGATCTCCCTCCACCATCACCCAGAGAAAGGGAGCTGAGCACCAGGCAGGACCCTCCCACACTGCATGCAGGGCTGGGCCCTGGCTCATGATGAACACAGCAGCTCTTGGGTTGTTGATTCAACAAAACAGGACAATGACTGGTTTTCTTTGTGTTAGGTGATGTGTGAGAGGGTGCATCACACACAACCAGGAGCTCTTTGCTGAACGCTCTTCTTCCTGCTGGCCCACTCCCAAAGGCCAGTGTTACACCAGGGAGGCCAGATTTTCCCAGGCCACAGAGATACGAGTTAGAATGAGGGGCACAGGTCCCAGGTCTTCATCACAGTTCCTAAGAAACACTCAGAAGAGCATCTCAATCCCAAACCAAAGAGAACATGAAGCAGCCCTTCTTCTCTTTCTCATCCACATCCTGGTTTCCTCACAAGATGCTGCATGCCCACATAGGTGGATGTTGTAGGGTTTTCTACAATTCTGTCATTGCTATGGATGCCTTGTGGACTGATGGAATACTGAAGTGTAGCCAAAAAAGTATGTAAATAACCAGATATAACTGAGGAACAAATCCTCAAAAAGCTGCTACAAGACTTTGAATCATGTTGCAGGATAAAACATAGCTCAGAAAGTTTACCAGTAGACCACTTACATGCATTTTATATTCAATTCAAGGTTTCCTTTTTCTGAATCTAAAAAATGCTAGTAGCAGATAAATGTATTCTCATTAAAAATGCCACTTTGTTTCCAAGAGAGAAAATGCAAAGGTGTAACTTTTTTAAAAAGTGTGGATCAGCCAAGGTAAACCCAATACATACCTATGAAAAAAAAATTCTAGCAGGTGCAGAAAATACAAAGTCTAATATATGCTCCTCCACTATGACAAGATATCGTGCATCCCACTGCAACATCCACGTAAGTCATAGCATAAAGCCATTTGATGTACCATGTGAAATCTATTCCTTTTTTATGAAATTAGCTAGACAGAGGTCTGGTATTAATGTTCCTCCTGAGATGCTCAATGAATGTTCATAGTTTTATGAGCATGTCTTTACTTTTTCCTTCCATGATCAATATTTTACCACTTTTCTTATTGTTTTTTTCCTTCTTCTACTGCTGTGTGAGACACCAATGTACGGTGTAAAATACATAAAAGACGGAGGCAAACTGCCTCTCCTGAAGGTCTACCAAACATACATAACACACAGATTCTTTTCTTCAGCACTCAGCTATAAAAGCACTACACACAATTGACAACAGCAAGAGGGAAAAGTGATGATTTTAAGCTGCTAGTCTCCCCTTGGCAATGAAATGTTCAGTTTGACTTCATCACTTGCTAAACTCTAAAAACTTCTCTATGCAATTCTAGTAACTTCTTAACTGTATTTCTGAATGGATTATGAGCGCACCTTAAAAAGCAAATTACCAGCAAACAGTGCCTAGACAGGTTATATTCTACTTTGCTAAGATCAAGGGATATTTCTGTATTATTTCATTGCTCTGTCTAGATTCATGCTCTTCTGGCACAGACAGTGACTTCAAGAAAAATTCTTAAAATCCCTACTTAACTGGGATCAAATGAATGTCACTGAAGAAGCCTAACTGTGCCTTTGCTTGCAGCCATTACGAAAAGAAAACGGAGTAAGAGTTAGATCCGTTCACAAGCATGTAAATATCCATCATTACTCAGTAATACTTCCCATGCTTCAGCCTCATTTAGGACCTTACTTGACAGACCTTTCTCTAAGACCACCACTGCAAACAAAACCAAACAATCCTACAAACAGTACAGTCCTGCTGTGTACTTCAGGTAGGACAGAAGGACAGTGGGTGTACGCTACAGAAACTGAACGCTGGGGAAAATTCCCTGTCAGAGAACTGCACTGCCACCTTCTCAGCCTAACGAATGTTAACGAGCAGAATGGTACTTAAGAAGCAGATTATTAAAATCATTGAAAACCTCTTGTAGAAAAAGGGCTTTCACTTGGAAAAAAAAATTTCTCTGCAAGTTTTTGTACTTAATATAGTTAAAAGTTACAGAATTGAAAGATGCTAGTGGTAGAAACCATTACCCAATTTTCAGTGCATGAGCACTTCAGAGTTTGTGTAATAAAAAGATTCACAAGCTTGTCCATGAAGTCAGGAGGTCCCAGTCCTGTGAGCAGGCCTCCCCCCTCATACCCTGCACTCAGCTGAATTCACTGCAATTCTCTAAAGAGTCCCCTCAAAAAATGTGTGTAAGCTCAAAGGCTTAGTTATTTTCTGTCTCTTTTAGTAGGTCCTTATAAATTAGTATTGGAGGAAACAAAAGTCCTTATTCACTACAATCTTGCTTTTAAAAGGATGTTGACTCTGATCCTCATGGGCAGCATAGTCAAAGCTGTGATTCTATATCTTGTTTTAAAATGCAGTCATTTTATGAAACTTTGTTTTCCTTTAATGCTGAAAGCATTGCTTCAGCATTTTCTGGACCAGAGCAGAATTCTTTCCTGGTTCCAAGAGACTTTGCCATCTTATTTAAAAGGAGAACTTGTACGTGGTTGGTACCCATCCCATGTAAAGTGACTTGATCATAAGGCAGCTGACCATTCTTGTGTTTTAGGTTACAGTGGGGGTTTTTATGTTTGTTTGGGGGATTTTTGTTTTCTGGTTTTTGGTGTGTTTGGTTGGGATTTTTTTGTGTGTTTGCTTGGGGTTTTGTTTGTTTGTTTGTTTTTTGCTTGGGGGGTTTTTTGATTGTTTTTTGTTTTGTTTTGTTTTTGTTTTTGCTTGGTTTGGTTTGATTTTTTTTTTTAATGAATGCTATAAAACCCAGGGAATCATTAATAAAATCTGACAAAACACTGAAAAAAAACCCCAACCAGAAAAAAACCCACTGAAACCAAACTCAATCTCCACTAATGGCAATGCTACGATATATAATCATTAAATATCAGTTTCTCTGAGGAGATCACTTTTTCTAAGTGTATTTGAACACAGTCATTTGCAAGTCCTTTTTCTGGCTACCAAGCTTCACTGGAAAGTTGAAGAAACTTTAAGGGAAGGAAGTATAATTTTCTTTAAAACAGGAAAGGGACTCTAATAGAGGACAGAGGTTCAAACAGACCTTCAGGTGGCCCAGGAGACCCCAGGCTTGGCCCAGCTTTCTTTAACACCCTTGTAAACACAAGGAGATTGAAGCAGAGGGAACATGACAGGAGCAGCTGGGGGAGCAGCTCCCATAACAGATCACCACCAGAACTTTTAGGCATGTCAGAAGTACCACAAAGGTTTATACTGGGCCCAAAGCTACTAAAGCGAATTCAGAAGTTTTCACTTCTGCAGTGAGAGCTGGAATGAGGCCTTGGTTCCAAACTCAGAAGTTGCAGAGCCAACCCTTCACCAACGTATGATGACTGCACAACTGGATTTCCACCAGATCTAATTTTTTCAGCGTACATTCATTTCAGAGGGATATAGCGGAACAAATCAGAGATCAAGTTTTCTGATTTAGTCTTTAAACAATACAGTTGAAATCTCAATTTCTTTTTGGCTTCTTGAAAATAAAAGCCTTGGGACGCAGAAGGTAGGTGGAGAAAATCAAGCACTTAAGCTTTACATTCCTGGTTTGTCTCACACCTTGAAGGATAATGACAACGCAGGGACCAGGGGCCTCCGGTAAACTGCATCCTGCTGTGGCTTTTGCACTCACAGCTGGCTAAGTCTTTCTGATTTCCAGTATTTTTATTTCATAAAACATAGCAAGAGGATAAGTTTCAGTTTCCCCTCTTCTTTCACAGACATCAGGTGCTTCCAAGAACAATGCCTGACCGTATCCTGAACTTGCCCTCTAGGTGTCACCTGGGCAGGAAATTACTGTTCTCAGTCTTGGTCTGTTCCCTTTTACAGTAAGTTCATGGTGTATTTTCACTCCAGAAGGTGTAGGCTTGAAAGGGATTCTGTAAAGGTGCCAAACAGACCTCTGAAGTTCAAAACTTTGTAGAGATTACAACTTTTCTGAAGTTCCACAACACAAATAGGTTGTGTTTTAACATATAAACACAGAAACCTCACTTCAAAGCAGACAAGACTTAAGATGTTTTTTTTCTTCCCCAGGAGTGAGAGAACTGTATAAAAGATTTCCTAAGTGGCTGTGATAGATCTCTCCACAATGGCTTGGCACATGCTGCATATACTAATAGTTTGTCAGAAAAGGATGATCAATGCTCCCAAGCACCAGCCATAGGCTGGGGAGCATCGGGTTCGCCCAGACGCTCTGCACAAATGCTGTGGCAAGTGGAAACCTCCCCATGCTTCAATTCATCTTCTAAGAAATGAAAATAACAGCTCTGCCTCCCCGTCAGCGTTGCACAACCAACCCTGTCAAAGTTCTGTTAGTAAATATGAGGGTGAAAGGGGTATCACTCCGTGCTACTGAAGACTGAACAATTACTTGTTTTCAGCCTAGCTGGTAGGGCTTTCCATGCTGAAAGCCAAGGGTGGTTTGGGATTAAATTTATGGTGTATTGGACAAAAGCAACGGGATACATGCACAGAAGCTACTTATCTCATCTGTGCCTCTCTCTCACTTTTAGAGAAATGCAGTGAAGGGAATACTACAGTTTCAGTGCCACAAAAGTTGTGAGACCTTTGAATATTATGCTGCTCATAAAATAGGCATTTAAACAGTTTCTGAAACTAGAAGAGGCTTTTAGGGAATGGAATGCAAAGAGAAAACACAGGATGCTGGAAGGCAGTATGGAGAAAAACAGATTGAAAAGATTTAACCTGAAAAATTTCTTAATTTATTTTCTTATTTGCACTTTGAGCTCTCATATTCAATCAAAACCTTCCAGAAGTTTCAAACAGTACTTTAAGATTTCTGGAATACAGCCTGAATTAAAAGCTTTTGTCCTTTCCACTTGTTTTCCAACACCATTACTATCCCATATACCTTAAAAACCCCCCACTTAATCCATCAAGTGGGGTTTAATTTATACAGGAAAAATGAATTATATATTTATCCAAACATCAGACATTCCTGTTTCCAAACTCTAGACCAAAATTTGAAGCTAGACCTTAATGTGGGCTTATTGTAAACTTAAAGCTAGCTGGTTTTGGTTAAAACCAAGTACAATGAAATGTAAGAAATAAGAAAAAGTTACATGAGAGAAACCACTGGGGGTTGGATTGTGTTGGATTTCTGTTCATGTTTATTAAACATTTCCCAAGAAAGAAAACATTTTTACCACTGAATGACTTCCACAGGAACCCACTAAAGAACATTCCAACTAGACTAAGAAACAGCAATATGTCAAAGAGGAAAGAAAGCAACTATGCTCACAGGATCAATCAAATCCTCTTTTCTCTTTCCCAGGCAAGACAAGTAGCCCAAACACATATGAACAGAAGGGATGCATATGGGCCAGCACAGAAACCTCACATTTCGATTACAACTCATTTTCAAAAGAGACTTTGGGTATTTCGGATCCCAAGAAAAATCAAGCCTGAAAAAAAAACGCAGAGGGCATTATTTCCTAATGGATGATCCACTACTGAAAATGGATTGTAAGAACTTTAGGCATGATTGAATCTACTATTGAAATACTGAGCTGACATTTGAAAAAGACAAAATAAATGTGTACAAATGGAGAACCATTCTAGAGTAAAGCTTTTGTGAGAGAAAATTTAAGGAGGTTCAAGGTGGTTTTCATACACGATAGGCAGATATAAATGAATAAGAACCAATGGGAAAAAACCCTTTCAAATGCAAACATCAACTACCTTGCATGTAATTTTGTTCTTCTGAGACTACTGAAAAATCCTCCACTTGCTGAAGTGATAATAGTACTGAGCTTTCCATCTCAACTGACCAATGTCATGCCATCCTCAATTTATCTCTCATATAGAAACCAGTTTCCAGTAAAGAACTACTACAAAAATACTGTATTGAGTGCTGTGGTTGTAAAAATCTGAGGGTGCCAGCAAACTCGAAGACTGACAAAGCTGTGATCAACACTGGCAAAGCAAGCTGGAAGACAAAGTTCAGCTCCTGTCCCAAATATAACTCTGCAGGAAAAAAAAAATTATTAACTAACCACAAGTCGAAGTTTCAAGTCTTTTGATCTGGAGTCATCATTCCGTATTTAATTCTGGTTTATGTAATGCCTTCTTCCCTCCACACCCCAATTTCAAATTTATTTTTTTACTCTGGAAAATGGAATTTAAGTATAGTTATCTGTTATTCTTGCTGATCAATACCATCTGTGGCAAAAGACTAGGGAGTTATACTGGACAGATTAGACACTGAAAAGCTCTTGAAATTACCAAGAAATCAAGTGCAACACATAGTTCTGTTGACTGGTCTGGATTAACTCTCAAATTTGGCTGATAGAAAGATGTGAGAATCTTTCCAAAAAGTTAAAACCTGTAGCTAATAAAAGCAGTTGTAATATGAAAAATTAGGTTCTTCTCCCTTTAAATCACAACCCATAGAGGCACTGAAGTAAATCCCTTAATCTCTTTTTAAGTAGCTATTTTATCCCAACTTCCTCTGTGGTTTATACCCTCAAAGCATCTCTACCACAACTCAAGAACAGCCTAGACAAGGAGCTTCAAGTTTCTTTTCTTCAAAAAAGCATCTAAAATAATTTTTTTTTAAAAAATAATAATAAAAAAGAAAAAACTCACAAAACCCACCACCGAAACCAAACACAAAAACCCCAACCCCACAACAAAATAAAAAAAATCTCAGCAACAAAAAGACCACAAAACCACAAGAGCCACTAACCTGAGTTCAGCCTTCCAGATCCTTTAACCCCTTGTCCAACACCATGCATCAAAAAGAAACATTCACAACTCTTAAAGCCACATTATATATTCACTGAGGTGTGCAAATGATTAAAACACTGTATAGATCATTAATCTCTTTTCACCCTTGTAACTAATTTATGGACAAGAAAAGTGGAACAGCAATTTTACGGCCTCAAGTTTGTATCCATGGGTAAGTTTTCTGCTTTCTTCACCACAGTACTCAATAGAGCACTGGGCAGATCCACGGAGATCTGTCAAGATTCAGTGCATGGCAGCCAAATTAACTCAGGATTTCTAGCAAGCCAAGGGTGGATTGAGATGCAGACCCAGAAATCTGCATCTCTTAATCTCTTGCTGAAACTGAACAGCTGATGAAAAACCTTAGCAAAACATTTCAGAAGAAAGATTCAGTAACAAGTTTTAAACGATGATGTTGTTTCTCGGGGAAAACCAGAAAAGTGTATTTCAGATGCCGGACCATGCCTTCCTCAAACAACAGTATTTCCAGAGAGTCATAAATCTATGCCTTACCCACTAAACGATGGCATAAAAGGTGCTGGATTAAGAAGGTGAAAGTGGCTGCTTAGACAGTCTTCAGTTTAATGGTGACACATAAACCTCACCAGGAAGGCAGACGTCATTACCTACCCACTACAGATGGGAAATTCCAGGCAGAACAGTTGGGAAGCACACCTCAGACCACAGGGGAAGTCCTATCAGTTCCCAGGGGAGCAGACCCTTGCCCTCATCCCACATTCACATCGTGCCTCTCAAATTGCACACTAGAGCAGTCTCCATTTGATAACAAAGGTCACTCCTATCTTTCAGTTTTTATGAATAATAACACTGCAGATGTTGACAGCTTGTGGGATCTCGATGAGCCCACTAGCTCAGCAAAGAAAACACCAGCGTAGCAGGGAAGGTTACAGACTGAAGTGTAGGCTCACCAGATTTTAAGGAACATGCCAGAGGCAGATGGTTATATAGTTATGAAAAGAGAGCATTGTAAACTAAAACCACATTCTACAAACTCCTTCCTTGTTTAGACATATGCACCCTGACTATTTACTAAACACATCTCACATCTTTACATTTCATCATCTGCATCAGCTCTGAAATATTTTGTGTTTGTTTCTGCTTAAATAAAAATAAACAGGAATTTTCACACCTGGCGCTCACATTTAAAGTCACAACACAGATAAGGAACCACTCATGAACTGGGAAAGGGACATTCGATATTTGAATTATGGGTTCCCATAACATTTCATTCCTTTGGTTAATGCATTTCTTTGAACTTCTCTGTCCTAAGAGCACAGGATATATGAGCATATCAACACTTTCATGACAGCCCAAATCACCCACTTTCCATTGCAGCAGATTGACATGTCATGGAGAGTGTGATTAGGAGGTCATCAGAGTACACAAAGCACCAGATTAAAGCTCAAAACCAAGACATATTTGCTCCTTGGGTTATTAAAAAAAGATCAGCAGAGGAAAAAAAGCCCTGTTGTAATTGAAAAATATGAGGCTTAATATATTGTTGAAAACCCTTCTGTGCAAGGCTGTTTGGGATTTTTTCAAGCCAACAGTATGTTATCTTTTGATAGTGAAAATATGCATTTATTATAATGTGGCTCTTCTACTTAGGCTGGCATCAGGTTGACAGGCCAGCACCACTTGTTGCTGCACTAAACTCTTAAAAAAGAAAGCAAGAGGGGGGTAGGGATGGGAGGGGAGGAGAGGGGAATGTAAGCAGGAGTATGAATGTTTTCCTACGTCTGAGATCCTTTTGATTCTGCCTGTAGATCAAACTGCTGATTATGTTACAAAACAGAAGATAATTCTTTGGATCGCTGTATTTCTCTCAACTCTAGCCCACTACGATCCAAAGTCTGCTTTTTTAAATACAGGAATCTGAGTCTGCCAGTTTGCTATCCTTTCTGAGAAAATCCATCAGAAAGAAGGGAAGCAGGCAAGCTATCATCATATCCCACTGATGTCCAGGAAATGCCAGCCTAGCAGCTGTCACAACAAAGGAACTTCAAAGTCACAGCAAAAAAACTAACAATTGCCCTTACTAACACTGTATCATTAATGAAAAACTTTGTAAGAACAAGAATCAGCTTACAAAGGATAAAGAAGAATTAAAAAAAAAAAAAAAGGGTAGGCAGAGGAGTATTTGGTTGTTCATTTTTTCCCCCTGTTTTGAAGGAGAGATCCAAACGCCCACATTCTCCATAACGTCCTTGATTAAATTCTTCAAGAAAGTTATCATTCATGCCACCTCTAACCTTATGTCTTCTTACTGAAAATTTTCAAGGAAAAATGCTTCCATCACGTCCTTGGTGCAAGAACTCAAGGATGTGCCTTTCTCATGAGCTCAGAAAATCTTAAACCCCCTTGTATCCTTGGAGGAAGTAAACGGATGTCTGCCAAACACTTGGGTTTACATAATATTTCTTCCTCCTTATTTATTGAAAAAAAAAGTCTTTTCAGAAAGCACTTCATATTTTGAGAACACTGAATGCTTTCTTTCCTTTTTTAAGTATTTTTGGCAAAGTATGTTTTTGATTATTTAAAGATAATCTCTATTCTAAATTGCATGTGACTCACATAACCTCCATACTTTAGAAACCACAATAAAAGTGTCATATATTAGCTATAAATGAATAGGGAGTGAGTCAGTGAATAGTTAAGGACATTCCATGAAAATGCATGAACTGCATACTCAGTTTTTAGAAAAATATTCTACTTAATTTTTAGAATTAACAGTATAGATTAGCTGTAACAAAGAAAATACTGGGGTTTTTTAAATCCCTGATGCAATGTGCTTTATTTTCCTTATGTTTCTTTGTCTACTGTATAAAGAAACCCATAGTGAAGTGACAGAAACAGCGGTGTTTTCAGACAAAAAATAGTCACAACTTGTACATACAAAAGGATTTCTGTAATTATGGGGTTTTTTTAACTCTTTCACTGGGAATACCTCATTTTTTGGCCTTTGCAAGGCCACCTTACAATATCAACTTACAGAAATTACTTTAGGGAAATCGCGTGTTTTCCTCTAGCTACTGAGTTCAAGTGGGTTTAAGTTCAGTGCTTTGAGTATTAAAGAAAAAGAAACAAAAAAGCTGATACTTCTACTTGTCAAGGCTTGTATTCTCAGCAATGTCGTAATACTGAATATATGAAGAAGTTTATTAAATGCAAACTGAAGTTTTCCCTGCACCATCACGTTTGCAGATCCAAACACTGGGGAGTCATGCCCCTTCTGCGTGCATCCCAGATCCAGTAGGTATAAATAACTACATAAAAATCCAAAGCAGGGGACATGAGACAAACAGAATTCTTACAGCACAGGATTATGGCTATAAAGAGAGTCATAATAACTCCCATTCTATCAAACCCATAGCTACTGTCTGAAAAACAAGTTTTTTCAAGATCAAAATCTGACAGAGGTAAAACATTTACTACAGATGAACCTAAGACAAAGGTTCATCTGTCTTTCATCTGTCCATTCCAACTTAAAAGCAACAAAAGCTGGCTGGACCATAATCTGAGCAAGAACTCTGAACATGATGTGGAAACATATCCAGGATAGGGCCTTAGCCATCCTGACAGACATAATTCACTTCCAGGAAAAACCATTAACCGCATAGGTAGTGAGCATGCCGGAGCACAAAGCTAGGGAAAAACAACAACAAACCCTCCCTGTGGTAAGTAAGGAAATGCTCAGTGGGCCCAGGTGTACTAAACCCAAAGGCATGCAATATTCTTTCCTACTACCTTTCTTGACTTAGGCTGCACTAAGTGTTTGGATGGAGAATGCAGGTTGAGTTCCAACAAAATTATCCAGCCACATCTCAGCTATCCCCCTGGAATGGACGAGTAGGCAGCCAGGGATACCCCAAAAGTAACAGAAGATAACATTATTGATTAGTTATTAATCTCACACTGAAAGATGGGGACTGAAGAGAAGAGGCTCTCGTAGCCAGTATTCTGCAGTCATAAATTAAGGTCATGCAGAGCCCTGGGGACAGACCACGTGTTAACCCCAAAGCCCATGTTGGTGGAATCTCACCTTTTTTCAACCCCTGCTCATCTGTCACTACCACACAGGGCAAGTTCAGGGTTCAGAAGACAGTCCACCCACCTATACCTTTGGCTCTCAGCAATATTAAGCAATCCTCTCTGTTAAATGACAGCTTGGGACAGCAGCTCTTTGAGCCCAGTAACTAAATAAAGAACCCTCAGGCAGGTTACTAGTAACAAATCTTAAATCAGCAACTGTTTTCTAAACACGATAAAATAAGGGTTTCCTCAAATGAGGCTGGTGTGGAGATCCCAAACCTCTTCCCACTTAATCCCCATAGGGAAAAAAAAAAAAAAGGTGTTCACCCACAGAGCTACTGCAAATTTTTTCACCTCTGCTCTCATGGAGATGTACCCTCCCCTGACATCTCTGCCAATAAAATGAGAGAAGCGAAACTTAATGAGATATAAAAATATAACTGGATTCCTCTTTGTATCGTTTGCTGGTTTTATTTTTGGACTGTTTACCCACTGAGGTGACATGATCTGTAGCAACACAGCATAACCCCAAAACCCAGCATCCCTCTCGGCAACACTTGCTCTGGTGCATCCAGGCTGAAGCTAAACAACGGCTGATGGTGCAGAAGCGGATCATCCACACTTGGAAAATGAAACAACTGACAGCAGGATAGAGGAATTCTTATTCTTGAGGTTTTAGACTGCAGGTGGCCACATGTGCCAGATAGCTAAGGATGGAAAGGCTCTTCCCAAGAGTATGACTGGGGCAGACAGCCCAGCATTTTCAGTTGGGAAGCTCTCAGTCTTAGCGAGCCTAAGGAAAACGGCAATTGCTTTCTATCATGTAACTTTTTCGAAGACATTTTTCAATAGCAGAAAGACTAAATAGGTCACAGCAAAACCTCACGTGCTGTCAGCAAAGATTGTAGTGGTTTCGCGGAGCTAATCTCCTCTGTAATTGAAAATGGCCAAGGCCTTCAGCCTTCCTCTATTGCCTCTGTCTTACCAAACAGTCTCCCGTTTTGCCCAGCCAGGTACTTTTGCAAAGCAGAACAAGGTCCTTTTATGAAATCAAAATCCCCAGTCTAGCAAACTAAAGGACATTTCAAAAGATATCCGGCTCACCTGGTGCAATTCCCCCCTCTGCTTCCAGCAGTTTAAAGATAATGCATGATTACTGAAGCTGGGCGTGCTCCCAGCTTCGTATCTGGAGTACTATAAAGAATGGCATTTGGTTTGCTTTCTCCTGTACATACCTGTGAAGCAGGACCTCCTTATGTTCAGCCACTCCAGAACCGAAGTATTGCAGTAACCTAATATCACACAGTCTTAAGGGCCTATCCCCAGATGTTTGCTCAGAGTTGTCCAGGGAATTCAAAGCCACAAACACAAACCCATTCTATAGAGAGAAAACCCTTTAACAGAGCTATTGCTTCCCAGTGAGTTACAGTATGCATGCAATGCTGGGTACTGCTCTGAAGTTGGAAGCAAGCACTATTTATACTGCAACAGAGAGCAAGTTTGGTCTTAACAGGAGGGATGCCAGCTTCCCAAGCTGGCATGCAGGATGGTTTTGCACACAGGAATATAAAAATGAGGAACAGAGGGCAGAGGGGGGAGCAAGAACTGTAGTCCTCGCTCCTTCTGTCTGTATCTGTTACAAGTGCAAAACCAGCTGTAAACAGTAAAAAAGTCCCTATTTAGCAAAACTACCATCCCAATTATACATTAGTGGTCATGACAGTTTAATATTTTTAGACTTAAATTAGTCCACTACAATTCACTAGAACCTCCTAACTGAACTAAACATACAGTCTAAATCTGCAGCCTTTATCATAATGAATAAGTACATGTTGATGACTCTGGAGTTGCGGGGAAAAGTCTATGAAAAAACAGTTTTTAATGTGATTGCACCAACTTACAGACATGAAAGAAGAGGATAAAAGGAAAAAGAAAACACCTAACATGTCATGTTAATCCTTTGCCAGGATATTCCAAAATGCTTTTCTTCATTACATTTCCTTGAGTCCTCTGCATATATTCTGTTAGTGACAGCTTGATTCTGCCTACGTTTACCAAATGAATGGGTGCATGTACAGCCATACGATGGAAAAAGGGCTTCTCCATGAAAACAGCAGCTGAGGGCAGCTTGCTGCCACCAGAATGAACCCTCCATGCTGCAGCTCATCGTGCAGGAGCCCTTGGGAAAGCCCAACCTGGGACACAGGTGAGCCCGCCTGCCCAGAGTCCAACAGCCACCGCTGAAGCATCACTGGGTCTCAGCAGCTCTCAGAAATGGGTGGCAGCAGACTGGAGAGCTTTTGTGTGCACCCGTGTGATCTCTGGCCTATGTGAGACTGTTGCTTTTTACCATCTTTGTTGCAGAATATACTCCAGGACTTCAGCTCATGCAAGTCTCAGGAAGTTTTTATGATTCATGCCGA
Source organism: Callaeas wilsoni (assembly GCA_013398955.1). Lineage (NCBI taxonomy): Eukaryota > Metazoa > Chordata > Aves > Passeriformes > Callaeidae > Callaeas > Callaeas wilsoni. The sequence goes on along the minus strand of VWPU01015605.1, from coordinate 53,532 downwards.
AATTTTTCCTTGCTGAGTTTTACCCCTTTGAACATCTTAAAATAATTCCTTTTTTGTCTTAATATTTTACACCCTTCAAATACTTGTAGATTGTTATCATATGTCTTAGTCATCATTTAGTCCAAACTGTACATATTAAAATCTTGTAATCTTTGCTCATATTTCAATCTCTTCAGCCTCTTAACTTCTGTTGCTCTTCTCTGAATTCTCCACTGAATTCTTGACAAGTTTTTGGCAACAGAGTGGTCAGAATAATAGTGTCATGGACACCTTACGGCTGTACAGAGATGAAGAGGGAAACTTGTGCAACACCAAAGTGACATTAGCTCTCCCCCAAAAAACAACAAATATGTCTAATCTGTTGTTCAGGATCACTTATTTTTAGTGGCTACATCATGAAATACTCTGAAATAAAACCACAAATATTCACCTAAAAATACTAACTCGGAGACAAGAGTTTAGTATACTCAAACCTGTGTTTAATTAGTCTTCATGTCATCTGTGAGGAAGGTGACACGGAACAGTATTTACCTGCAATACTCAAGAGCAAATGGCTGAAGGGAAGTCTCAAAAGACAGGACCCACAGAAAAGGGACCACACAGAAACAAAGAATCCAAACAGTTTTTTCAGCAATCAAACTAAGGAGCAAATTACAATCAAAGAGGTAAAGAAACAAAGCAACATTTAAAAAAGGAAATATTTTTAAATAGATATAACTCTTCCAAACTCTGGAAAATTATAGCATACAAAATCTCTACAAAATAAGAGAAAGCATGGTATCTTTCCGTGTTGTATATTGGGATTGTAGAAATATTCTTCATGTAAATCTGATCAGGCATTGGACCAAGATGCATATAATCTAACTATTATCTTCCTAAAAGTTAGATATCTAACTGAAGCCACCATAATCATCTCCAGAGAGCCATTAATCCCATCCTAAAACTGTAATATATTTAGGATGAATAGCTCTCTAGAGGTATTTCTCCTCCTCTCCACTGATAACAGAGAGACTAAATAGCTGTCTCGACTGCATTTTCCTTGAAGATGACTAAAGTTAAGTAACCTGTACCCAAACATCATTTATACCACCTGGTCTCTAAAGGAATTAATGTAAGCATTCAGGTTGTGCAGGCACTTTAAATAATATCTTCTCTGGAATTTTCTAATTATTGCTAAAATAATTATTTTGCTAAAAATAATTTAATAACAACAACAATAATAATAATTTTCTAATAAAAATAATATTTCTAATTATTTTGCTAAAAAAAGGCAAACAACCAACTGACAAACAAACAAAAAAAAACCGAAACGAAAAGCTTACAGATTCATATTCAGATGTCCTCCCAACTTTCCAAGTGCTAAATCAAGGACTACTGAATATCTGCTTGCATGGAAGATTTTCTTCCATACAAGTCTCTGAACATTTGTTGCAACATGACAGGTTCAGGATGACAGAAATCTGTCACTGCCTTTAGAGGTAGGGTTCAAATGTTCTGAAGTGGCTATTAAGTGACTAAAGTTTGGGAAAGAGCATTCAACCTTCATCTGGTTCACAACAGGCTGAAACAGAAAATGAGCTTGAACAAGATAGAGAAGACTCACACAAAGCTGGGACAGAAATCGGGCAAAAAAGTTTAGTTTTAGAGGACAATTATAGGAAACCATATGGTTGCAATGGCACTGATCTGCAAAACTTCCAAAAACTTCCAGAAAATTATGTCTGAGGAAAAGTGAGAGAAGAAGAGCGAGTCTATTAAGACATAGCTGACATGAGAAAATACAAACACTTGCCACAAGGAATGTGCAAGCTAAGAGAAAAGAAAAAATTTTTAAAAAGAAGAAAAGAAGGAGGGGTTTAAAAAGAAAATGGAAATCAGAAATGTAAGAAAATAAAAATAATATATTCATAATAGAAACCACATTTAGGTCAGTAAATTCAGATTACAAAGGAATTAAATGGCTTTTAAGTGAGGTTAGGGTACTTTCCTGAACATTCCAATTCAGGGAGGTAATACAGGAAGAAGGTACAACAAAGAGACCATAAGGAATTAAAAAAAAAAAAACCAAAAACAACCTACAAAGAAACACCTGAAGGATATCAAGGTTCAATAGTGACTACAATTTTCTAGAAGCAAGGCTCAAGGAACCAGTGTTCCTCATTGTCCTCACAGCAGAGGCAGGGATCGGGCAAGGACACAAAGACTAGAGATAACTGCATCACACATGGATACAACTGGCACCTCCAACAAGAGAATTTACTTCTTTGACCATGGGGAATGTGCTCAAGGACAAGAGGACATTCACCTCACACTAAAGGAGGAGGATGCCTGGGCACTAACTTGCTAACCTACTGGAAAATCTTTTAACAAGGACTAAAATCGGCAGGTAGAAAAAAATCTAGCAACCTAGCAGCTAAGTATTAGCAACAATTTATAATAAAATATAACAATAATAATAATACTGTAATGTAGTAATAATAAAAGCACGGGCTATCTTAATAAAGAGGAAAGAAAGAGGATAGCAGAGTTTTAACATCACTACAGTATGAGCTCTTTACTGCTACCAAGACAGGAAAAAAATCCTGAAGAAAACAGGGTATCAGAATACATAAGTATAAAAATTACACAAACATGTAGAGACAAAATCATAATGGTTCAAAGCACAAAATTAACAAGGAATGTCAAGAATAGCAAGAAACCATTCTATTAGCACATTTAGGTAGATGAGGAAAAATGTAGCTCTGTTAATCAATGTAGAGGAAGTTCAACTGACAGATGATGTGAGTAGGCTGAAATGCTTAACACCTTTTTTTACGACCATTCATTCAAAATTTCAAGTGGAGAGACATGGGTAATTCTTCTCTAACTTAATACTCACAAAGAGGGGTATAGTCTTACTCCAGAAGAAATGGCAAACAAATTAGACAGTACTAAGCTAAGTTAAATATTTTTCACCTCATTGGTATATGAATTCATCCTGGTCTCCTTAAAGAATTGTCTGAAGCAGACTTTGAGACTTTGTAGAAGACAACAAAAGACTCAAAGAATAAATCTAGTACCTACCATGCAAAGAGAGAGGAAATTAAACAAAAAAAAAAAAAAGGAGAATGGGGAAATTCCAGACCACAGAATTTAAGCTTAATTCCCAGAAAAAACTAGTGAAGAATGAATCAAACCAGCTTTTAAGCACCTAAGTATAACAGATGAGTAACACTCAACACTGATTTAAAAATAAATCATGCCAAAACAGCCTAATTTCCTTCTCAACAGCAAAAGAAACCTCGTAGAAAGCAAATGTAATGTACCATGACTTTATTTTGGCCTTTGACATCTTATATATTTTTATATGCAAGCTAGGAACAAAACAAGCATATCCATGGTATCACACAAATGCAAATCTATTTTGGATAAGGGAATCCACACATTAATTATCAAAATACAAGAATGCAGCAACTGAGTTTCTGCCCTAAGTTTTGTTCTATTTGACTTTTTTATTAATAATCTAGATGATGGAATAGAAAACATTTTTATTAAATCTGAAGAAAAATGAACCTAGGAGGGCACTGAGTGGCTGAATAAAATTCAAAATTACCTTGGCAAATAAAAGAAATCTCAAGAGGCACTGAATGAGATTCAACAGGCCTACAGGTAATGTACCTGGGCAGAAATTATTAATGACACGAATACAAGATGGTGATAACTGAGCAGGCAGTAGTTTTTCAGAAAAGGATGTAGAGTTCCTGTGAATTATAAGCTTGATATACGTTAGCAATACTTGCCAAACAAGGAGTCAATCATCTTTTTAAGGTTTGTAAAAAGAGACATGTAGCCCCAAGGACAGAGGATATTCAGCTCTATTCAATTTGGGCAAGTTTCGGGATGTAAGCAGACAAATTATGGATAGTGTTTTCAAGGAAGATGTGAAGCATCCACAAAAAAAACTACCTTAGAGACTAACAGAAAGTCTTTAGAACAGAATTCAATACCTTCTAGACCTTTCCACTAGCCTGATGCCAGCAACAAGTCACACCAAAGTAGCAGTAGAGAATTTTTTAAAAATTGGTCATCTGCTCACTATCAGGGAAAGAAAAATGAGTAAAAGGTACGAAACTCCTTGAAAGCAGCAGCAAAGGTAGAGTGCTGGAAAGCAACAGCACCAGGGCACAGTATTTTGGTTTTTTAACAAAAACTTGACGAATTTGTTAAAAACACATTCATCAAGACTGTACTACTGTATTAAGAGAACAGAAAATCTAATAAGTGGGCTTCGACTCCATTTACTTTCAATGTTTTCAAACTCTTCCAAAAGCAATGAAGTTTCTTGGTATCAACACGTTGGCAATGACATCTCCCAGTTCTGTGATGAACCCCAAGTGTGCACAGGTGGAGACACGTCTGTACTGTTCCTTCTTTCCCTTCAAAACAGACCGCTCCACCCTGGCACCTTCCCATCCCTCTAATGCAGATTCTACTTACACCAGCTATTTACACAAATCACTGACCACACCTATCTGCCATGGCTAATCCCATGGCACTGGGCCCTGCCTTCCTCACCTCAAAACCAAGGTCCAACTCCCTCCTCTTACCGCTATCCCGCTCCCTGCTCTGTTCCCTGTGGCCCCTGCCCCATGTTGCCTCGGGTCTCCTCCCTTGTCTTGAGGAGCAGGTGCAGATCCTGCCAGGGTCAGTGTTTTGGCAGCAGCTGCTGGGGCGGAGCAGGCTGGGCTACCACCACCACCAAACCAAGTTACCACCTGCCACATTACTTGCCTGAAGCACTTTTCAGATGTTCGGGGCAAATACCTGAGGAAGAATGTTTATCATGTGGTCAGATAAGAATCTTGGCAGCAGGGCTGGGAGCTTCTAGTTTGAGTGGCTCAAATATCTCAATGGATTGCTCCGATCTGTGGCAAATATCATAAAAGAAGACTGCAGAGAAATGATTTCCCAAGTCAGACTTCAGAGCTTTTTGCTTGCCTAGAAGACGGGCACCTCAGCTGTCCCAATGTATAAGACTTCACACAGCAGTTCGTGTCACCTGGGCTGTCACTCCACACAAAATGCCTGCTGGCAGATGGATCTCCCTGAGCTCAGGACTTCACTTGGAGGCATAAAACCCTGCAGATACTGCTAAGCACCATGGTGTCTGATTCCCAGGATCACACATGGAAGACACAGCTGGCCAGCAGGGTGGTCTGATGCATCTCAAACACGGAGACCCAGAGCAGAAGAGATGCTGCTGTGCTGCCTTTGCCAACACATGGATCGCACACAGCACGGCTGAGAAGTGCAAGTCCCAAACCTCACAGTGCCCTGCAGATCTGAAAAGCCTTCACACAAAAGAACACAAAGGCTCTCCCCATCGATTAAAGTCCACCTACTTGACAGAGAGCTATAAAATAACAACAATCACTTCTTAAAGAGATGTAAATACATAGTATCTATTGTCTCAGGAAACACAGGAAGCTTGCAATTCTCTTTGAGTAACAAATACAGACATAGGTATAAGGCTTACTCCAACTAATGTGCTGGCAGAACAGTTTGGAGAATGAGAACAAGATTAAGTTTTAACATTTTTCGAAGAAATTGAACCATTACCCAACCTCATTATTCAAACATTTCTTATACATTCAGACTATTTCCAAATGCACCACTAGTAAACATGGGCATAAGTGTAGGAGTAGGCACACATATAAACTACTTTGTGTATTTCCGTGGTGACTGCAGCTAACCCTGAAGCCACTGAAATTCAGCTAATGACAAGAGACACATGTCCACAATATAACAAAACTGAAATACCAGGAAGCAAGTCCACGTCATAGTGATTCACGTTTCCGACTCTGTCTAGCTGCTCAGTGCTGTCTGCTTCTACATTACTTGAAACCTCAACTATCCAAACAGCTCTCCCAATGTCCACATAGAAAACTTCAGAAAAATTAAGCCACTTCCTTTCATGTGTGAATCAACCTGTAGATTACATAATATCTAGTGCAAAGTAACAGTGAGATGAAGAGCTTATTAAAAATAAACAAACTAAGTATGAATATCCATTACTAAGTCAAACAGCACTCAAACTGATTGAAAACCTACATTGTTCAAAGACTTGGCCAAATTTGCCATGACAGAGTAAGGTAGGAACTTCCTCCATGGCTCGTTTTTTCCAGACTTGTTCATGAGGAGGCTTTCCTTACCTGCCTCAAAAGCGTTTGGTACTTTCAGAAGCTGAGGTGACCAAAGCATGCAAACAACCTGATTTCAACAGTTCCTGCCTTCCTACAGATACCCATACTTCTTTACTTTCAAGTAAATATCACACACTGCAGTTACACAACTTCTTAAAACAACATTTTTGGCAGAAATGTCATGCCATTTATATGGAATTTCTAAGCTCACTAGACCTAAGAGCCTTCTGGCCAACTATTATCTAAAATTGCTCTTCTAAATGCATACACCTGTAGTAGTTCTCTGCATCCAGCAGCTTTGGCAGGTGCTTCTGGGCATTGAGCACTTTGGTAGAAAAGTGGCTACTTATTTAGAAAACATAACTATGGAATCGGGCAAGTAGGATGAGATAATTAGTTCATTCAAAGCTTAAGTCTTGACAGTTTTAGGATGTATGTTTTCATATGAAAAAACTTCCTCAGAGCAGTCAGCATACTTGAACTAACATCCCCTCTTTGATGCTAGCACGGGACTATCTCCAATGAAGCTTTCAAGTGGATTACTTACTTTCTGTACTAGCCTGATTGAACTAGAACCTACAGATATTTTCAAAATCCATGCTTATGCAGAGGGTTTTCACTGTGCAAATCCAATGTTGTTTAGCATGGAGATTTTATCAACTAACTCACAATTATTCATTAATGACGGAATTTATGAATTAACAGTGTTTTAACCTTATATGTGTACTTAGGAACAAAGTCAAATTAAACAGCTGTAATACAAGTAAGGCTTGGCAAACGTACTTTAAAAGACTCTTCAGAGCACAATCTCAACACACAATTATGAGCTCCTATTTTCACACTGAGCATAGGCCTCTTTAAGAGAAAATGAGTTTCTCCCAAGCAGCTTGTCATTACTACGCTCTCACCGTATTCTGTTCTGCCATCACAACCAAACAAACCCATCCCAAAACCCTCCTTTTCATCTTTGAAGTACACTGGAGTAGTCAAATGTAAGTAAAGCAGAAACAGAACTTGTGAATGCACTTGCTTTTTCTTGCAGTAATTCTAGAATTCATTGCAAATACACAGTATCTCTGACTTTGGTAGGTTTTTTATCGGAATTTTGTATGTACAAACTGACTGTAACAGAAAGCCATCTTCAGTATCTGTGGACGCTTCAAGAACTGCACAGGAAAACAATGGTGTCCAAGGAGAGGAAGGGCAATCAGTACTGCTCTGTCAACAACAGTGCAATAGTTGGCATTATGATATTTCCCTCAAAGCAAACAAGCTATTGAAATTTGTTTTGTTTTGGATCCCCAGTACAGAATTAATTGCTTGGGACAGTTTATCTATCTCTTAAGCCAAGCCTGCATGGGGACATTGAGAATGTTAAGGCAAATCAACTAAAGGTTTGACACCAATGTGCACACATTTAATTGTCTTGAAGCTGTGAGTAGATGCTCTAATTCAACAGCAAAGCTCCCTGTAGCTCCTTATTCAGTTAAGCTACATTGGTCTAAGACTAATTTACTCCTGAATTAAAGCAGTCCCCCAAGGACTCAGCACAACTCATTTTTGCATACTAACTTCATGCACTTAACCAATTTGCCTCAGCTCTTCCTGAATTTCCCAAGCCTTACGGAGTTTTCAGCCTACAGCTGAAGGGAGCTGGGCTACTTCATCTCCAATGCTGGGAACACTGAACTGAGTGTTTTCCTCAACATTTTACTTCTAGAACACAGAAAAAAACCCACCCAAATTTAAAGAGAAATTCCTTGCATTGCTTAGCTGCTTCCTGCTCCAAGGTGACAATTCACTGGATTTGGACTTTATCATTACCTTGCTCCTACTGTCACTCCTCAACTTTGTGGAAGCCAGTTCTTGGGCACTGGCATGTTCAGACATACAGGAAAAAAACAGAAACAGGCAATGAAAATAATGCAGGTGGACACTAATTCCAAACTGGGATTTGAACTGTCACATCATCTTCTTTAGAGGCTTCCAATTGTGTCAAAGCCATAATCTGCTGATACTGGTTTTGTTCATCATGATTTGGAAATGGCAAAGTTCTACTGTTTCTCATCACAACCACTGTTGTGGTACCTCAGCACTCTCTGGAAATGAATCATATCCCATTAATTCAATACTAATTCAGTTCAATACTAAGCCTAAACTGGGGTTGATATTTCTCAGAATAGTCTAATAAAATTACCTATAGAAAGGATCGATTATTTTTAAAACAAATTAGTTGCTTCCTTACTGTGAGAGCTCAGACTGCCATTTTATTTAGGTCAAAATGTAAAGCACTTCTCAGACTATAAGAAGTAAGTTCTATAAGTTCTCAGACTTAAGAGAAGTTAAGATGTCCTTCTTCCATCCAGGGTCATTTAAACTTACCTGGATGGTGGGGAATACTTTGTTTTGGCCTTCCTGCATGGATGTGCAGGTTTCGGTGATGCTTTGAGTGTACCCACACAGACACACTTGTGCACACACTATCCCAAGGCACTTCATAAAATTAAGTTCATTGACTGAGCTATCAGAATGATGAACTAGTGTTAGAGGCCCGACTGTACAGCAGCTAGCTGAAAGGAGTGTTTAGAGGAATAAACAAATATACATAAAGCCTGCCGTTTCCTTTCCCAAAAATAAATTCATTCATTATAAACGAACATCATCATCTTTAGAGACTTCAAATCATGTCAAAGCTGTATTTACTGACACTGGTTTTTGTTCAGCACAATTTGGAAACTGCAATCTTATCACCATGCTCTAACATTTCTCATCAAAACCACCGTTGCAGTAGCCCAGCACTTTCTAGAAATGAACCATATTCCATGGATTCAATCATAGATCTAACACTTTAAAACACGACTCAAGCCAGGCAGCACCAGAATAAACTGGGTAGTAGGCAACATGGGATGCACTGGAACAAGGACTGTTCAAATTTATATTTTCAATGCTAGATGTTTTTAAAACAAAGTATCTAACCTCTCAGTGTCAGTTAAAAAAAAAAAAATCCCAACCCCAAAGGGATTAATAACAAAAATCAGTATGCAAATGGAAGTGAAGCCCTCTGGACAATATTTTCATTGATTTGCTGGAGAGAAGGACCCCTAGTGTCCAGCTGGATTTTAGCCAGCCTGGGGTCTGGTGACTACACAGCATCCAGGATGAAAAAACATCCTAGCTTGTAAAATATTTCCTGCAAACACTTTCCGATCCCTCTTATTTGGAAACCGACTGATGAAAGGAAAAAAAAAAATATAAATACAGTTCTGCTTTCCTAAACTAATTACTTCAAAATATAATCAGGGTATCATGTGATCACCTGGACTCTGAGGATTCATCATTACTGATGAACAGGAATGTGCCTTGGCACAATAGTTTCAGTGGTTGATTATGCACTGCAGACACCTATAGATAAACATCTCTATTTGTAAAAAATGAGCACTGTCTCTGAGAGCAGTTGCTGATGAGGCTTTAAAAGCAGCATCAAAAAAATGTAATGCTAGAAGGATGAGGCTGCCCAGCCCTGTCATGTAGTAGCTTTGCTTTCTAAGGGGAAAAAAAAAATCTGCACGATTCCTTATGATCAGGGTTTTACCCATTTATTTGGATAATCATTCAAATGGCTAAACAGACCTCTAATTTGAAAATAAAAACCGATTGATGCAATCACAAACAAGTTCTGAAATTGTGATTTATAAAAAAAGAGGGGAAATCTTGTTCTAAGCCAAAACACACACACAGTTACCTTTTTCTAATCAGAGCATTCATTTCTCCTCATTATGATCTCACAAGCACATTAAAATCTTATTAACATTAATTACTTCTGAGCGTCTATGCATGAGCAGCGACAGGCTTGCGTGCGCGCGTGTGTGTGTATGTGTGTGTGTCTCTGGATCATATCTACATTTATATACCTTGCTGCACTTTGCTTATAAAACATGTGAAAATATTGCTGCTAACACCAATTAGCTAATTTCACACACACAGATAGTAAGCTGCTGTCTCGCTGCACAGCTTATTATAGACCAGCAGACAGATGGACAGACAAACAGACGCAAAAAAGCATCACGGCTCCTCCTAAATGCAAGATCTAAAATGCCTGGCACCCCCAGGAGTGCGAGTTTCATCCTCGTAAGTCTGAGGGAACAAAACGACAAAAATAATAAAAAAATAAAAATAAAAAAAAATAGGAGACAGCCAAATATCCCATTTTCTACACAGATGGGTTCAATGATGAAGTGATAGAGACAAAGAAAAAACTGGCAGGCAGACAAGCAGCAGGCGCACAGAGAGATAGACAGAGACAGATAAACAAAGCAACAGAGAAAGAGATGAAAGCATATTCATACATGTGAATTTGGGCTAAGCAATAGCAACTTCAGCCCACCAACAAGGTAAGGAAAGAAATGGCAGTGGTAAGAGTCACCATAAGAGTGACTTCACAAGCAAAACCCTGACACTTTACAAAGCTGTTTACAGATTCTATTTACACTGAGCACACTAAATGCAGTGGTGCCGCTGGTGACACTCAGCTCCACCACAAACTCCAGAATTGATGCACCACTATGGAACTGCACCTTCCTCTTCTTCCTCACCCTTTGTTTCCATCTAATTTAGATTGACCTCTATCCTACTTCTAAATCTCATCCTCCTGAACTCTGCTGTCTGCCAGGGGTTACGATACAAACAACATCAGCATCGCTCATCATGCCAAAGCCATGTTTATCCATGCCATGTTTATCCATCATTGGGGAATCAGCCTCTCAACTGGGTCCTTTGCAGAACCCAGGGGGACACTTGCTGGTCATTTTCCTCTCTACCCAAATACTCATCTCTGCTCATCTTCTGCAACTCTGAAAAGGACTGTGACCCTGAACTGGAATTAAAACTTTCACTGACATCAGTGGGATACCAGGTTTAGAAGTGTCCAAATTTGCCTTTCAGCCCTACTACCCTTTGTTCCACTTGTTCCACTGATGACATCATCAGGCAGAACACTATAAGGAGGGAAACAATTAAAGCCAAAGGAGATGGTTTCCTTATTGCGAAATTTTTTGAAATCAACATATCTTAATTTCTCATGGTAACACGTGTGTTTGCATTTTCTGCTCACTCCTCTCAGATCAAGAGAAGTTAAATGTGGCAATAATTACTGTGTTATCCCCAGCCTTTTTTACCTAAAGGTTTCGGAGCACTTCACAAACTGTTCATGAAGCTTCAAGGCATGCAGAAGGTTCTCCCATCACGCTAGTTCACTGCTAGAGAACAGAAGAGCAGAGGTGAACTACCCAGATCAGTAAGAAAGTCTACAGCAGACCCAAAACATCCTCTTATTTACATTTTCCATATCTTCTCTTCTTGCACATGCCATATCTAAGGTCATTAAAAATAGAACCTGAATTTTTAAAAAATAAGTGAATTCAGTATCTGAAGATTGTACTCAGGATCCTTGATTTGTACTTATCTGACTCATGACCTCCTCCTAATGCTGCTTATCCAGAAGAACCTACTCCCATACAAACACAGCACAGCTCCTAAGAAAACTACCGTGAATTCAGTCAAGCAAGTTCGGGATATATTGGGTTTATTCTAAGCATCCAAATCAATTATGGTGCATTCTCAGGAAATCCAGTGATTCCAGAAAGCTTTGGAGCTCTTGAGCATGGGCATTGTTGCAGTTGTCTTGCACTCAAGGGGTGAGCTTGGTGCACCTTGCCCGAATTCTGCCCAGCTCAGTTTTACTGTGCACACACAGCAGATCTGATTACACTGCAGAGCAGGAACCATGGCATATGGCCCCTTCTGCCACAAGGAGCGGGTTCCTGACCTGCTGAGGCAGAAAATAAGGAAGCAAATTGAACACCACTCCATTTGCTCGGCTTACCGTGCTTCTTTTGTTAAGGTTAAATATACAGGCATTCAGAGTAAGGATATAGAAAAGTAAAAGCTTTATAAAATGAGCAAAGAGCAATAAAGATTTGAAGCTTTAAAGTTCTATGCATATGCAGAAGTAGGCATTTTCCTGCATATTTCCTAAAAAATAGAGTATAGACCATTAAAGCCTCTCTTTAATCATGCAGAATTACTTTCTCTGAGAGGAAGCAAGATTCTCTCTGACAAGGCAAGGACTCTCAACCGTTCTGGTTAAGAGAGGTTCACCCAGAAGTTCAGCTCATTTGCTCAGACTTCCCTGAAAGTCTGGAGAAACTGTGGCCTGTCATTCTTCCAGATTTGAAACTCTCCACTGTGTTCCCACCTCACTGATCTTTAGGCACATTGAAACTTAGGTAAACAGGACAGCCAAGAAGAATTTCCCCCTAAAGACATCAGTGATCCCCATCAAAAACCAAGGAAGGGCCACACAAAGATGTGAGTTCAATAAAATGGTTAAGAATTAAGTATCCCCTAGATGTGCTGACCTAATGCCTAAATAGTTGTTGACTCTTTAACTCATTGTTTCCCCAAACCCACATAGATACATAATGGATCGTGGCACCCAGAATGAAAAAATGGTGTGTCCTAGAAAGTACTGCTTTGGCATTTTTGAAGACTACGTACATCCTAATTAAATATGGTAAATGTTGCACCTCAGTAAGTTAAAAAACAAATCCAGAAACTGATTTATTAAAGTAAATGCAAAACACTGAATGTGCTTAATTACAAAAAAAAGTTGTCACTTTTTATTACCACAACAGCACGTAGAGGCAACTGCGCAGTAGAGAACCTTTGTAGAATATCCCCGTGTCTGAATTTTGCATGTAAAGTGGACACAAGTATCCTAAAGACTAAGAGGACTCAAATACAATTGACTTGAGGCTCTCTCAAAGGACCAAGGCTTATCAGCAGAATGAATCTGAGAGACCATTCAATCTAAAAAACAGGTCATATATATGTGAAAGGCGAAGAGGGGAAAAAACTACTCGAGGGATGTAGAGGAGGGAAAGATATTTACTGCCTTTTCTGTACAAAGAAGCTTGACTTGCCTTCCTCAGGTGAGAATTATCCAAGTAAACCCGGTTTCCGTCTACTGTATTCATCTACTTTGTGAGCCTTACTGCGTTGTGTCTGCCAAAAGTTCCAGCAGGCTGAGACAGTATGAGAGTACTTAAGAGGTGCACTTGGCATCCTGACCAGCCTCGAGATCCAAACCCCTTTGTGTCCTTTTGGAGGTTAATAAGACAAGGTTTTACTGACTCCATCCTGGCTCTCATAAGCTTCTTGGGGATTATCGAAATTGGAAATTGCATATGAAAAAGTTGGTTCATCCAGTTTTTAGGAAGGACATTCATCCAATTTGCCCTTCGACCCTTGAAATGTGAGACATGCCTGAGGAGTGTTCTTTGTTACAGTCTCACAAATATATCCAGTGATGGTGAGTCCATATGTCTCTGATAAAGGCAAAACCTTATTGTGCATTCCAGCTTTTTCTTTTGTAAACATACTACACTAGATGAATTTGGCTCTCAAGGAAGGAAGTATTAATTGTGCTGGCTAATAAAACTTTCTGTTGCTGTCCTTCCAATCTGGTCTTCTAAGCATCAACAGACATTAAAACTGGCTCTTGGGAAGTGAAAAAATATTAGAGAGTGGTACAAACCCAAAACTTGTTTGCAAGTTTTCAAGAACTGAGATCTCAAGATCTTGAGAATCTCATTCTTGAGTAACAAAAAGTTAAACGCAGCTATTCCTTGTACAGTTTTCAGGTTGAATATACAAGCAACTCAGTTCCTCCCACTGCTTATTCTCTGAGAGACGCCTCAGCAGCAACACACCTGGGATCTGCCCAGATCCAGCACCTGTGGGCTCCAATCACTGCCTGCATAGACTTTGTCCCCATTGACAAGTTTAAACAGACAAGTAACAATCCTCTTCAAATGCCTGTGCCCAAAGAACCCCTAGGGGCTGTTTCCTTCTCTCCACATCACAGTTCTTAGACGTTAACAGCCGTTGCACATACAGCAGACACATACGCAAGAAGTTCAGAACAATTTAATTATTTGAAGTTATGTTTGTCTTTGTATGTGCTAGGGTGCTCCAGTCTTCTCTTGGTGACTATTTCATGGATCAAGCAACACCACTATGTATTTCAGCCAGATATAACTTTCCCCTTTGATTATTACGGTACAAAAAGAGGTGACAGACTGCTCCAGTTTTTGAATATCTACTTCTTGGACAAAGCTAACACTGGAGCTCATCGGGATATATCCAGCTGAGAGAAATCCAACCATGGGAAAACAAAAAAAGTGAAGTTACTTTAACTCAGTTAAGAGAGTAATTATAAATAATAAGCAAACAAAACAACAAAAATTTCTTTTTCTTAAAAATTCTGCTCTTAAAGACTTTGTTGACATGTTGGTATATTAAATGTACTTGGCCTCAATTTCCAGTTACTGTAGGGTCTTTGTATCTCATTTTGGAAGCAGAAATAAGACTTCAATGGCAAAGAAGTCACATTTGTGTTATGATACCACAATGGTGTTAAAAAGACAAAAAAAAAAGAAGCCTAACAGTCTTTAACATAGCCAAGAATCATCTGAGCTTCCTTTGTCCATGGAACATGGTCTTTACTTTTCCAACTCCCATCTGCATGTACAATACACTGAGGAAGGAAGAAAGAAAGGACTCACTTCCTTCTTCTCTCTGTGCCTCGATTGTTTCTGATTAAAAATTGTAAATAATAATGTTGATTCAGCTACTGAAATTAGGCAAAAATAAATTAACTACTTTCATTAAACACTGTAAGATATTTGAATAAGTTTCTTCAGAAATGCAAACTGCTATTTATCCATATCAGCAGCTATCTATGGCTAAACTGTCCTAGAACCTTTTGTGAGCATTCCCTCCTCCTGCTGAACTCAGCTGATAACTGTTCTTTGTTTTGAAGGACATGTGTAACTCCTTTATCTAAAAAAGCCTGGGAAAGACTCAGAGAGGACTGGCACCTCACTTTTTTGGTGAATGAGAATGAAGCAAACCAAAACAACAACAACAACAACAAAAAAGAAATCACACGGTGTCTCAGGATTAAACCTTTGCAGATGAGATAAAAAGGCATCATTTTGGATGCTAAATTATTTGCTGCCTTTGCCTGAGCATTATGCGAATAATCACCAACACCTCGAAAAGCAAGCCTTTTCATCAACTCCATAAGCTGGGATTTCAAGGAGAGATCTGGGAAGAATCTTATTAATACACCTATGTATGCTGCCACAAGGGAGACAGTAACACAGCAGAAATCAGGTCAAATGCAGCAGCACTGTCCTAAAGAAAACTGTCTCCTGGTCACAAATCACTTGTGGAGTACCATGCATCATCTTTACTCCTTCAGACATATGCCAGCTGCAGCCAGTAGGGAGAAATACAAAACTAAATTCAGCTCTTGGTTCAAGGTTGGTTCTTCTAAATTTCATGGAATTGGTCCACTTTTATACAAATGTAACACAGGGCAAAATATGACCCATAACCATTTTAACAGATACACAGACATTCAGAAATTTCATGTGGAACTTCTTATCCCAAGAGCACAGTCCTCTGAAGATGATTATTGTATGATGATTATTCCAGCTCACTGTTCATAAGGAAAAAGGAAAGGGCTGTGGCCTCGTCCCACCCCTCTCTGGTCCTACTCATGCAGAATCCTGCTGCTAAAATTTTCTCCCTCTCTTGCCAGTGGAACCAAGTTAGCCCCTCTTTTTTCATGAAGTTCAGACTTTTTTGTCCTCATTTTCTTTGAACAGCTCTGCCCCCTGCCTGTGTCTCCGCTTTTATTTCTTCTAGCTGCTCATATTCTTCACAAGCCTCCTTGCTAAATGCTCCATTTGTATCCTTCTACCACACTGAAGCCAATGTTCCATAGTAACATTACTCCAGATTCTAATAACTCTTTAAAACAGCCTACAGTCTATTAAACTGTGTTCCTGCACAAGCAGACGTCACCAAGAAACTCCAGAAAAGTTCATTTTAGCTCACTTCCTTTATGCTTTCAACTTTTTTTTTACTTGAAAAAGATATGGAATGAAAATTATATAAATTCTGGTAGCAGAATAAATTATCACAGGGCTGGATATGGATGTGATCTAGACAAGAGGGTTCTCTCTCCAGCATAGAGAGTTTTAACTGAGCCAGCTCAATTTTTAATAGGAGTTTGGTCAAGACAACCTAGGGCTGAATGCTGTGAAATTACATGGCTCAAAACATATGCAAAATTCAGCTGATATCCAACATAATACAGCCTGCATGAGCAGGGCAGAACAGTTTTACAGTCATCCAAACTACCTAAGTAAACACTGGCTCTTAACCTCCATGAGGTAAAAACCTTTTCAAAAACAAAACAAAAATGCAACCAAAAACCAAACCCCAAGACTTCAGGTGTCAGTTCTAGTCTGACATGCCAGAGAAAGACCACAGGTATTCAGAAACTTCATGGGGAGGCTAAAGGAAAGCCATTAGAGTAAAGAAAGAAGTTGCAATGTACTTCAGGGTGATAATAAGGCACAAACTCAAGAGGGAAGGATAAAACTTGGTAGTATACTTATAACTAACACCCTCCTATTTGCTTTCACAAACTGATAGACATCATTATCTCTATCCTGAAGACAGGTAACTGAGACACTGGGAAATGAAGTGACTGGTTGGAAATGACACAGAAAACTAGAAACAAACTCTGAATCCTGCTTCCCAAATGCACGGCTTATCCTCACCAGTACCTTGCATAAGTAGTGACTGCCCTGCAATCTGACTAAAACTTCTGATACTGCACTATGACTTTGTGCTGACAAAAATATTTAAAAGCTCTGTAAACACACTAGGAAAAAAAAAATTCTCTATAAAAGTATTAAGAAAGGCTTGGAAGGGGATCCAGTCCCCTGTAAAAAGGGACTCAGAGATTGGCAGAAAAAGCAAGTTAATTCGAGAATCCAGAAATGCCCAGCACTAGGGAAAAATAACCGAGCTTTCTGTTGTCCGACACAAAGTTGTGCATAGCAGACTGTACTGCAAAAGCACAACTGGCTTTTAATCTCATTCAGGAGCAGCTGCTTTCACAGCAGTGAAATGTTTCACGATGAGCCTGACTGACTTGGTGGATAAATGATTTGAGGCTGGTATAGCTCAGAAGGAACCAGCTCATTTAGGATATGTCACCATCTTAAAAACACTTTTTCTATCCAATTGGAGCAAGCTTTGAAGCTTTCAAAACTTGGCCGTGGCTTGGAGAGGAAAATAAAAGCAGCATTTTCATGAAATGCGGGAAATTACAAAACAAGGCTTGGACTTCAAACG
Organism: Callaeas wilsoni; assembly: GCA_013398955.1. Taxonomy (NCBI): domain Eukaryota; kingdom Metazoa; phylum Chordata; class Aves; order Passeriformes; family Callaeidae; genus Callaeas; species Callaeas wilsoni. The sequence continues at coordinate 36,073 of VWPU01015605.1, read as the reverse complement.
GTCCACCAGGACAGGCTGGGCCTTCGCTGGGAACTCATGTCGCTTCTAATCACTTGTATTAGTTTAGCACCAGCAAAAGGTGCCAGATTGGTAGCCCCAGGCGCTGTACTCTCTATTTATCCCCAGAGCAGGTACAGCAGGATGGCAGGCTATCACAGAGGTGCCAAGCCCTGCTACAATTCCTCCCATCCAAGGACCTGGTGGGAGGAGGGTGATGAGGTCTCAGTGCTGTCTCTGCTGGGACTGCCCACACAGGGGCCAGTACCCTGCACTACGCTTCAGAAGGGTGGGATCTCAAACTGCAGGGCCTGTGAAAGGGAAATAATGGAGCATCCTCCAAGATGCTGAGATAGAAGGACCAGGGATTCTTTTCTTTGCATTACATTCTAGATGTCTCAAAATGAATGAATACTTCAGAGAGCGACGAGGCCAGAGAGAGTCAACGTACTGAGTACAAATGAGATTTATACATGGCTTGAGTCACTCCAGACAATTAGCTACCCACCAGGCTGCTTGGTTTATTGTCCCTACTGGATAAAGATTTAATAAGCAGTCACCTAGATGGGAAATATGAGACTTGCAGAAAGGAAACTTTTCATTACTCTACATGGAAAACTTGAGCCCAGTCCTGCAACAGCTCTGCACAGCTGATTCCCACTGGTGTGTCAACGGCTGCAAGATGAAACTCTTTTTCATGACAGTCCACATAGGTGGAAAATATGGGAAACACAGGACCGTCTTTTACTGAATAATTACTATGTCAGAAATCTTCCACACATTCCAAATACTCTATGGAAATTAATACAGCTTTTTTCAGTTTTTTCTCTCCAGTACTCAATCTTACCCCGGACTCAGACATTTTTTCATAGCATAAAAGCGCAAAATGCTGGATTTTAAAAACTTATCTACAGGGGAAATATGCTGTGTAGGGAACATATCAAACAATTCAGTCTATGTTTGGAAAAGAAATACAGATTCATCACAACGAGGAAGGATGTTCAAGAGTATCCTGAAAAAACAGCCGGTATTCAAGCCAAAGGACAGGATGAAGTGGGCACAACAGTACAAAGCTGACAAGCAGATTAAACTGACAGTGACAGAAAGAATTGGAAGCTGCCAAAGCCTAAGCTACATTAGGGCTTCTTCAGATACTACATACACTAAAATTGAAACTAAAAGCATCAATGGGTTTTTGATAAAACTCCTTCAGATGAGAAAAAACTAGGAAGCAGCCGCAGCAAAACAGAAAATACAAACTTTGGGAAATCACAGGAAAAGGAACACCTATCAAATGTAAGAGTGGAGAAAAAAGGCTGAATTACAGATTGAACATTTCATGACCTCTCAGCAGTCATGCCTGGTATCCAAGGCTTTAACACACTTCATCAGAAGACTTCTTTTGCTGTTACTACCGCCTGTTGCAAGAGAGCTCAAAGCCATTCATTTGGCACAATTTTTGTCAGGCAGTGTCCCAGAGGGTGTGGCCCGGCCTCCTGGGAATAGTATTTGTTAGTTTTAGAGAACCAGCAGAGGGAGCACATCAGCAATTAAACATGGTTTTCTTGTGTTTGTGCCTAAACAATGAGATTTTTTGGTTGGGTTTTTTGTTGTTGTTTTGTTTTTATTCTCAGCATTCCTCTGTCACTAATGCCTGTGACTCACTTAGCTCTCAAATTGCTGGGAGTTTAGGAGCCAGAGCCACGGAGAATAGCAGGCTCCATGTCCAACCCACATAAAACGACAGTGGACACAAGCTTTTACCTAGCTGTCGTCTTCACTTTCTCCCCATGTCAACCTCCATCTTACACATTCCTGACATCCTGCCCATGAAATCTTGTACTGCCACATGACAATTACTTTCACATTCCTGCACTGTGACCACTAACTTTCTAGTGAGAAAGAAAGGCGTATGGATCTCTAAGGAGGAAAGAGGAATCAATAATTAACTTTCAGTCAGCTGAAAGGACAACTCTGAAGTCCATAAGACAACTTTCCCAGTCCTACTTTTGTATCCTCAAGGGATTGATCACACAGCTATTGATGATTTTAGAAGTAAGATGTTAGAAAGTATGCCTTTTAGTTGAGAAGGGGAAAAAAAAAGGAAAATCAGTAATTCCCATGCTGTATTTACCTCTGAATCAAATGACACACTGTACTTGCTTGCATTTTAAGCTCTACCACAACACCAAGATAAATTCACTTTGAAAGTGTAACATTCAGAGGTCATCTACAGGTGTAACTTACAGAATGGCACCATGTCTGTCCTGCAAAGGATTTCCTGTAGGTGCTCTGCAGGGGGTTGGAAGCACTGCCTATTCAGGTTTCCTTTCTTCTTTGCTGTAGTTACCAACTGGTTTTAATTCAGACTTTCGTACCCACTGGTTTGATAGTAGCTCAAACATTCTGGAAGACACTGTGAGTTCTGGTTCACCTTTGGTACTGTCATTTGCACTTGTGCAAACTGTACATAAAATGTTGCCTACTGACCTGCGTCCACCCACTGCAGAAAAGCACAAGGAAAGAACTACGGCATGAGGTATTGAAGAAGGAAGTCCTACAGACGCTGCCAGCGCTCGGTTAGGTAGGACTAGTTTGTGTTAGAGTCCGTATCTGCCATAAAAGAGCTTGAGGAGCAGTACCTGAGAACAGCAAGTACAGCACGGGCTGCAAATCTGCCCTCCGTGGGGCTGGTGGGGCAGGTTGTCACTGTTGGGATGAGGCCGTTCTTGGCAGGAAAGGCTTTCAGCCTTTGTTCTGGCACAGTCCATGGCCTTTCCTCCCTCAGTGCCACCTAGCACCAACTCAGCCAGCGGCTCGCTTCTCGGGGAGGTGACCATCTGCCCCCTGGAACAGCCTGGGACCCTCCACACTCACTTCCAAAGCCAACACCCAGCTGTCAGAAGAACGGTGGCTTTTTCTCTACAGACAGCTTTATCCCATTAGCCCAGATTCCCATTCCTGTATTCTCCCTGCACGCGGTAAAAGCCGAACTTCTTGCAAACCTCAGGGATGTGCAGCAACCTGCTCTGAGGCAGGGGCAGCCCTGGCTGCCCCAGTAGCTATGGAGGAGGAGGTGGCACACGTCCCTGTGCCTCTGGTGACCATTTTACGAGACCCATCTGCAAACAGAACTCCTGCCAGCGCTGGGCGGTCAAAATGCCGTCATAGCACACGACGGTTCTGGAGGATTCAGTACAAAAGTGTAAGAAAACATGAAAGACATAAGCAGTAGTCATTCTGAAATGCCAGTCTCCTGTTAGAGGAGAATTGGATCAGTGCCGTTAGAACTAAATATTAACTTTTATGATAAATACTAACCAAGAATACAGTCAACACTATCAAAGGAAAAACCACCTGGACAAAAGCCTCTGCCTTTATTTACTCCTCACTGAAAGTTTAATATAACTGTGAAAATCTCTTCAAGTTAAAATGGTACAGATCCTACAAAAGTATCTCAAAATTTGGTGTATGGTCAAACACTACTTTTCCCCAAGAGAAAACTGGCATAAATAGACTATTAAAAATCCAAGTTATTTTTCACAGTTGATACTGTTTGTTTACTTTCTGAAATTTTCTTGGACCAAACTAACAAGAACAGTGAAGTCCGTTTCACTTTAATTTGCCATCATTTTCCCTCCGCACCACAGTATGAACGTCAGACCCTTCAGAGGGAACAAGTTATTCTTTAAAAGTAACTATTTCCAGTGCATTGTTTCATTTACAAAAAAAAAAAAACCCAACAAAACTTTTATAAAGGATTTGTATTTTGTAAAAGTTTTGTTAAAAAAAGAATCTAAGTACCTTGAAGTTAAATTTCAGTGTTTAAATTCTTATTAACATTTATGAATCTCTTTCAGCAGAAGCTCTTTACCGTACAGATCGCAGTTTAAAAAAGTCCTATAAAAACAGACTGGAGTGAAACCAACTGAAATCTATAAGGCCACAGCATGCCATCAATTTCTAAACAGAACTTCTATTTCAATTATCCTGCTTAAAACCTCATATGGTCTGCAAAAATGAGCAAGGTTTTCTTGAAACTATTTAAATAACAATTTATCTAAGACTATAATCTCTCTTGTATGGGATTTGTAAGCCATCCCACAGAATTCTCTAGCAGAGGACACTATTCCCTATTTACATCAAAGTTTTATATAAATAATATTATAATTTTTCTAATATTCTGCAGCTGTTTTCCCTTATGAATAAGCTGGGCCTATGAAGAAAATGTGAAAATAGGAAAACTGTGAGTAATATTTACAATAATGATATATATCAACTCAGGAAATTGCTACAACTGTCTTTATCAAAATAAACAAGATAGATATTTTTTCCTCCTTTAAGAGAAAAGCAAAACCCTCCACTATTAAAAATAATTTGACTTGGTATTTGTTTGGTATTTGGATTTAAATGTCTTATATCACATTTTTGGTTCTGTTAAAAAAACCCAACAAAACCCAACAAAACCTCAGCACAAAAAATAAAATACACGCAAAAACCCCAACAGCATTGCTTCTCGTCTCTCAGGAGTGAGAGCGGCACATACACACGCCATTCAGCCTAAAATTGCTCTAGCTACAGGGCATGGCAAGGCACGAAATAACTGCTCCAGAGCACTTCCTCATGTGGGTGTGTTAGATAACTGTCTGCTCCAACGCTGAAATAAAGCCGAGTGCGGCCCAATGAGCAGCGGCTGCCCCGCACAGCTGCCCGGGCTGCGGGCAGGGCACCCGGAGCACCCCGCGCTGCCCCGCGCACGCCGCGCCAGCCAGCACGGCCGGACCCCCCTGGCCAACAGCTCTGGCATGCCCCGAGTTCCAGCTACATCACCATATGCTGGATTTAAGTTTACTTAGGCATACTTTACCCTTTGCTGCTGGATCCAGATTGCAAACGGACTTTGTGCTATTGAAAGGGCTAAGATTTTTTTTTTTTTTTTTTTTTTTTTGGCTAGAATATAGTTGGGGTTCAAGGAAAATTACATCCTCGTAGTGAAAAAGGTTTTACTGTTAGGAAGAAATCTTACTGGATAATGAAAAATGTTTCTCCTACTGTGACTCTGTTTCTCTGCCTGAATTCTTCTTGCCTGGAGTTTTCACAAAATCAAGAGGTATCTTGTAGTCATTTTTAAAGTTTTTCGAAAACGTTCACATGAGTCTGGGCTTCTGCTAAAAGTACACGCAAGAATCCTGAGGACAGGTCCATGTGCTCTCCTAGGAAAAACTGGTGAGGAACATACACCTGCACTGGTGCAGGAGAAAATGACAGGTGCCTGAAAACCCCTCAGCCATCCCACGAGGAGGATGGCTGCGAACACTCCTGCTGCCTCACTCCAGGCTGACCACCATCTACAGGCATCAGCAACTCCACCTCTAAGACCCCTACATTTTTTTGGCATAACTTCAGCATCCCCTCTATGACCAATCTGAGTTTCAAAGCCTGAGATTCAAACTTTTGGAGAGGAGGAAATACCTCGCTACAGTTAACAGGTCATTTGGAGCAACAAACACATTTAAAGTCTATCAACAAAATATTAATTTCGAAGTTTGAATAAAAAGGAGGAGGAGAAAAAATTAGTAAACAATAAATGTCATTCCCCAGCTAAGAGACGAGCCACCAAATTTTGGCACACTGATATGTAAAACCTTGAAAAGTTTCACTCATGTTCTGGAAAAGCTGCTAATAAAATGGAGAAAGTAGTTTCTGTAGTTACAGTGCCAGTGAATAGATCTGCTGCTTTGGATTTCAATTAACTTAGTTTGTTCAGCGAGGAGGCACTTCTGTAGAAATGGGGACTCGTAAGTTAAAGGACAGCTAAAAAAAAACCCCCAAACAACAGCAAAAAAACCTGTTGGCAGCAAAAGTTCTTTCTGGCTGCAAAATAATGGATTTTTAAGAAACATTTCAAAGGGTTTGAAGGTTTTGGAGAATCTCCTAGGCAGTCTCAGGTGGGTTAGGAATATTGCATTATGGACTTCTTTGTGCTAAAAGGAAGGCCTAATGCATGTTTTTAAGAAGTCCGCCTCTTGCTATTAAATAAATAATTTTCTATTAAAAAAGGTGATTGTTACTGTTCAGAGATCTCCACTGATCAGCGTCCATTTTATATAATTACTTAGGATTCTCCAGAACATTTTATGTAACTCACTTCCACAATCCCTTTTCTTTTTTCTTTTCTTTTCTTTTTTTTTTTTTTGTTTTGTTTTGTTACCAGCAGAGTAGCAGTTTTACTCTCCAACAGAAATGACAAGAGCTCAGATAAAGACCATTTGAAATGGATCAGTTTAAGCAGTCTTTAGAACCCATGATAAATCTGGGCTCCAAAAACTCGACAATGCTAAATGGGCTATGAAATGCATCACAAATCCCTCCCCAGAAAAAAAAAAAAAAAAGAAGGAAAAAAATATCAATTCACAGAAAAGCTTCAATGTTTGAACATATAAACAAGCAGCATATTTGTGGAATGAAAAATGGTAAATAAATAGTTACTATTTCTGGACAAAATGGCTCGATAGATTTCATAATTTGCCACCACTGTAAAAAATATCTATTCCCTTCCCCCCCCTCCCTTCCCCGTCAGTACACACGGAAACACAAGCATAACCATGCATAAAGTGGGAGGGTGGGGGGCAGCCAAGGATACAAACTCCCTCTTAGAAAGTTTGAATTCTTATTAACCCAGTGATGCCTCCATAATGTTACATTAGATCAGCAACATAAAAGTTAGAATATACGTCTCCTTTCTTCCTAGGAAAGGAAACTGCAAAAACACTAATAATGAAAAATAGATGTTAAAAATATCCAGGAGGAAAAAGTACATGTACAATAACCAAAATTAACCCCCTCTGCCCCCACACCAAAGCACATAAACAGCAAAATCTCTGAATAAAAATCCTGTCAGGAAGAGTGGAACCTGCTTTCTCTTTTTTTTGCTTTTATTTACTGTATGCCAAGCATGGACTTTAAACTTACAGTGTGCATATATATAGTAAACAAAGAACGAGAGTCACCGTTAACCCTGGTCACCGGCATTACAGTTAAAAGTCATTGGCAAATATTAATAAACCCCCATTTAGCAGTAAATAAGGAGAACATGATATATGGACGGACAGATGGAACTGCATAAACAGAAAAGAAAAAGCAGAGAGACCCACAAACATACGGAGAGAGCTGTTTTAAAAGAGTGAAAGATATTGATTTACTTGGAACTAGTGTTGGAAAACAAACGTATTTGTTTCCTTCATGATTTAAAAAAAAAAGTAATTAAAGTGAATCATAAGGGGGCACACCCTTAAATAAGTGGGGGGGGGAACATTTGTAGAGGGTAAGGCCTTCTATAGATGTTCCGAATTTTAAGCTAGCAAATAGGTCTGGCAAACTTACATCTCTAAATTAAAAAACGAGGGGGGGGCGGGGGGGGAAATAAAGAACTGCTGGTGGTTTAAGGAGAGTAGAGGCTTTATTCTTTTATGTTTTATAAAAGTTGACTGGCCTACCTTGTTCCCCAGTCCTCAGTTTGTCTCCTCATAGTCGCTGTCTCCCTGGAAGTACAGTGTGAGTGGTAATGACTGCCTGCCTCCCTAATGAGTCCATTTTCCTGCTCTTGATGTTGTGTATATACACACACTGCAACCTACCTTACAAACCACAGAGACGGGAAAGGGAGAGCGAGCGAGAGTGCGAGAGACAGGGAGAGCGAGAGAGGGAGAGAGAGAAAGGCGCACACAGACAAAGCCCTCCTACCAGACAGCAGACAACCCTCCTTCCCCTCTCTAGCAAAATACAACTCGGCTAATGCAGCAACAGGTTCAATACCGCCAGGCTGAGGCGGCGTAGCAAAGGTATACGGGGCTGAGCAGCAGTGCTGGCAAATAAACACTCCGGTGCCGGCTGGCTCCACCTTTCTTATTTATGTTACAGGATGTTGGAATGCATTGTTTCAGACAGTCCATACGATTATCATAAATACATTTTTTGTGCATATTAGCGTGAAGCGCCGCAACGTATCAGCCATTCTGCTCCGTAACCTTATAGCTCTAACACATGCAGGGAAGGTGTAAACATATCTCTTTTGACAGGCAGACTACACAAAGCCCACTGATGATTTTAAAGTCATGAGATCTTTCAAGAAAGACGCTCCTGAAGATAGGTTTCCCCAGACAATAGGGGAGCAGGGAAAATTGATCTTGATGAGGAAGAAGTCTTCCTAAGAGACTGCTCGGTAAACAATTGAAGAGAGAGGGCTATTCTCCCCAGCATTCCCTCCTTTCAAAAATATATATATTGGGAAGCTTCTACCCCTACAGCTATAATAATGTGCTGTGCTTATGTCTGAACAGGTGCAATGCATATAGTACATGGTGTTACAAGGACAGAAATAAATCTCTCAAGTAAAAAAACATTTTCCCAGTTGCAAACAGGCCAAGGTTATTTAAAATACAGGTCTAATCTGAAGAATGTTCTCCCCACTCCCTATATATTTTTGCTGGGGGGAGGAGAGGGGATGGACGGGTAGTGGAAGGTGCGAAGGAGAAGCAAAGATAGGAGAAACAATACATGTAACCAGTTACTATATTTTTATTTTTCCCAGATTCTGTCACATCTGAAGAAGATGTATGCTGCTTCTAAAATAATTTTCACTCAGCCCTGCTTCTCATCAACATAAACTTATGCCGTCACAAAAATTCTGTTTATTTTAATGACAACTACAGACATTTCAAACAAAGTAAAAGAAGCAGGGCAAAAAACATTTTTCACCTGTATTTCATCCTTGGCAAAGGTTCTCCAAGAACTTTATCCACAGGGTATTTTTTAGATGGAGAAAGTAGGTCCAAGGTGAAAAAAAAAATAATAAAAAAAAAATAGGTGATGTTCCCAAGGTTATGCTGTAAATCAGTAGAAAAACAGATGAGAACTCAAATCTCCTGGAGCAAAACAGACTTTGCCTGGAGTAACTGAAACCCACCTAAAAGTTAAGTGTCCTGTCTAAGCCAGTTGTGTAGGCTCCCTCTATTGTCAGTGGAGAGACAGGCACCTCCCAAAAGCAATTCATCCCAGCTTTCTCTCTCTCCCCACTGAGGAGGGAGCCTACACAACTAGATTAGGCTAAGCAGATAGCTTGTAGTTGGCTAAATTAAGTAAAATGAATCTCACTTTTGATCTAAAGCTCTATTACAACATCCTGCTTCCCAAAATACATTTTTATTATCACATTTATTATTAGGCAATATATGCCTAAATTGTAGTGATGGAAAAGGGATAGCCTGCTGACTAAAAAAGACAGGTAAACTCCCTAGATTCATGGATTTGTACCCTCAGGCTGGCTGGATATTCATGATTCACAGAGTCTTTATAATATTAACCAGCCTGGTGACTGGTGAATTTGATTAGTCTTGTTCACTGGTAGATTGTACACATTTTTGTATTTTGCTTATGAACATTCTGGCTTCATCCAGACGTACAGTAAATACAGAAGCATTAAGTAATTTATTTCAAAAGGTTAATTTTCATTAGTTTTTTCATCAAAACACAGCCTTTCTTACCTTAGGGTAAAATATGAAGAGTAAAAAGCTCTAATAGATGACTTAGTTCAACTCCTTCTGTAATATTTAGCTACGTACACACCTGGCATATGTAGAGGCAGTTCTCCAAGATACTCCAAATATATATTACAAAAATTTAGTCATATTACATATTTTCTTCTGTGGACTTTATGACCATAATCACCTTATTGAAGGGTATGTAAGGTCAGGAAAGCAGAAGGGGCATTTGTAGACTTTGCTTCTAACTGTGGTAACTCGATCTGGCTGTGTAAGTACCAATTGAGCAGTCACTGCCTCAGTTTTTCCATCTGTAAAACAGAGTCAACTGTAGTTCCATGAGTAGATGGTACTGTAAATATGTGAAGAGTCTTCCCATCTCGGCCTGGCATCTCTCAGAGTTTTATGATGGCAAATATTATGGGGAAAATATAAATACTTTGTCAAGGGGACATGTATCAAAGCCAGATGATGAAAATCACAAGTTTTCATAGCCTTTATTCAGTTCAAATAATAGAAATAGTCTCTGAATTTAAAATTTAAAAACCAGGTCTACACCAAAATGAGGATATCAGATGTGAATTCTTAGCAGTCTGGAATATTTGACCTGAAACTAACATTAATTCCTTTGTCCTACCAATCTTACACATACAAATCTGAAGAGATATTTAAAATATACCAATTTTGGATTAAAAAAACAGACTTAACCTTTCAAATTTAAGACATTCATGTTGAAATCTGAGTACTGAGTCAGAAACACTAAAGTTTGAGAAATGTTCAGATTTGCAATTGATCCAGATTCAAAATCTGTAATTTGGGAGGTATGTAGGTCCTTAACTTTCCTCTGACTTTCTAGAAATGTCATATATGCACCTGAACCAGGATCACAGGCCAAATTTCCTCAGGTTTTGGGGAAGTCTGAATCTCAGTAAGAACACTAGACCTGAGCCCTGTTCCACTCAGTTACAACGATGCTTAGGGCCAGATCCAAACTGGAACCCAAAGCCACCCTCTCCAAAGTCGCATGGGGTTTGTGTACTCACAGAACTATAGAACTAAACCAAACACTTTCAAACCTCAAGACTGCTGGAAAGCAAATATGGAGTAGATTCCAACTTAAGCTAGTTTTGGCCCTCAATCAGAAATTAATCAAATTAACCATAATCTTTATAAAATCCAAATATATGTCTGACCTGAATGAAAAAACCCGCAAGATGTGATTTGCACAACTGGTTCCTTGCCTGAAAGTCTTTCTTAGACTTAGATCCTAACCATCAATGGCCTGATTCTCTGTTGTCTTATTAATCATTTAATCCATCCAAACCATTTTAAAAAATCCTGAGTGGTGCGATTTGAATGGAGAATCCTGATTTAATGTCTTGCCAACATAAAACTGCCCATTTGCTTGATTCAAAAGGCTCAGTGACAGCCTGCTCACCACCACACCACACTCCTGTGGGCCTGCAATTCCTCCTCTCCATTATATGGGCAGGTCAATGGCTATGCACTTGGACCATCTGCAAGCAGAGGAAGGAGGACATGTGGCTGCTGGCAGCTCTCAGCTCTGTCACAGGACTGGACACAGACCTGCCGTGTGACAGGGAGGGCCGGCACGGCAGTCACACAGCCGGCCTACGCCTGGCCGTGCAACAGAACAGGCAAGCAAGCCCTTGTCATCTGCCAGGACCATACCTCTCCCATGGCAGAGACACCAAATTTTGGTTATGCCACACACGGTGTCACCCCGCGAGAAAGAGGCTGGAACAGAGAGCTCCTGGCTGGCTCAGTAAAAGGCTACACTATCCATCCTGAATGCAAGAACAAGCAATGCTCATCTACACAGTAGATGATACTCTTGGCTTTCTTTTTCTGCAAACTTGTCTTCTCAGTTCAGAGTTAAGTCTCTAGCAACTGTCATTAGGGAGGCAAAAGAGCCCTAACTCCTCTAGCAAAGCCTCCAAAGGAATGAAAAAAAAAGACTAGCACCATAAAGACAGGTGAAAAATTGTTGTGTTTGCTGCAGCAGGGGCACCCATCTCCAGCTCTGCCAGAGAGATGCAGAGCCCTGATTTTCAGTAGTAAGGGGAAGATAGGGAAAACCAAAGTGCCCACCAGAACTGTGAAAGACTTTGTTGCAAATGACAAGATTCTGGATGATGGACTGAGAGGGAAGGAAGGTACTTCGGTGCCAAATAACATATCCTAGACTGCTCTAGTCTCTCCTCTCCACTTTATGTCTCCAAGCGCACCAACATGCTAAGTTTAGACATATCTTGTTGGCAGCCAAAACTGGAAAAGGAGCCACAGCATCATATAAACATGTCTGAGGATAAGAGCTATTTCCTTCAGAAAAAAATATATATATATTAGTCTCTTAGCAGATACGTAAGGGTTGATTTTCCAGTTCTGAAGAAATTTAAGTGAGACCGACTCCATGAACTGGTTGGGTATCTTGTCTATTCCTATGATGGGCTAAAACACTGGTTTTGATGTACTTCACATACTTGCCCTACAACATTTCCATTAATACCTTCAGGGAGCTCTGCATTACCAGAATCCCAGGAACTGTTCCTAGAAACCAGGCTGGTTTAACACCATACTGCTCTTAAAAATCCCAGGCAAGCTTCCATCACAATTCTGTTTCAGATGGTATAGGCAGGACCTAGAAACAGTCACAGCAACGTGTCTGAACTTGATTGCTTCCACTCAGTCCCCTTAACCACACACACGGGTCTCTGAGACTCTCCTGGTGTATCACACCATCTTGTTGCCAGCCCAACAGGATTGGTGATTCACGTCTCTACTGGTGTCCTGCAGTGTCTCTGCAACTTTGTGCAAATGTAATGAGAGAGATGCCAATTAAAAAAGCACAAGAGTCCTGCAGTGTGGCAGGCTGATTCAAATTAGATACCTGTATGAAGTGATTAAAAATAGGTTTTTTAAACCTGAAGGTAACAGGAGGACAGTATGTTTGATTTACATCAGCAGGGGCCAACGAAAAACATAGAAGGACCACACAAAGCTCTTTATTCCTGCAGATTTGCTGATGGTGATGCTGAGGACAGGAAAGGAGAAATACAGTGCACTGCTGGTGCCTTTCAATATGCAAAGAATATCAACTGTTCTCCCATCTCAGCAGTCACTACTTACTGCCAGACCTCCAAATAAGTAATACTTTCCTTTAATATAGTAACTTTGATCCGTCATGCCATAGTTCAGGTGCACGTAATCATAAACAAATCAAATCTCACAACTTCCTTTGGCAACAAAACTACTGTCATTCTCATTTTAAAGACAGCAAAAAAATAAATGGAAAAAGTTAATCACCCTGTAGAGAACAGAAAGTGAGATTGGGATGTTGGCCTTTCCTGATCAGAAGTTCAGGCTATGTTGCCTCTATGAATTAGTGTCTCAGAGAGCTCAACTGATTGGCAAGACTGGGGTGCACTTACTGAACCAGAACTGGCTTTTCTATAGTTGCTTTTTTTAAATTTCAGAATGTCCTAAATAATAAATCAGATGACATGTCTCCAACAGTTTAAACAGATTTGTGTAAATCTGTGTGCGAGTAGTGTATAGCAAGTACCCACTTTCCCTTGTGATGACACTGCCTGTACTTCAGTGGAGGAACACTTTGCACAATGACTGTTCCCCTAGGCCATGTTGCACTAAGGCTGCAAAATGGTGTTTCTGCTGTACAATCCTCCCATGTCATACATTTCTCTAGTACTGTGTTGGATAAATGTTACTGCTACATTAGTAAATCGTGAGATCAAGATCTCAAAACATAATAAATTTTGTCCCAGCAAGGCCAATCCCTTGCTTTTATACTCGTCAACACTGGTGTATATCAATCACCACCTACGTGGACTGAGAGTCCTCATCAGCTCCAGAAGACCAGTATCATACCAACATATCACTTTCCGATTCAAAAACCAAAACCATACAAAACACCCTCAGACATACATGCACACGAACTTGGGGTGTCTATATGTTATTAGCTTTCTGTAGTGAATGTGTAGATTGTGTTGCAATTATTTAACTCCTACCAAGGTGCAGTTATGAGTAGCCCTGGGTATACATACGTGTTCATCCTCTCCACTTACAGGGTGCTGGGATATTACCTTTATTTGCATGGGCAGGCCATTAGTGACCAATTTAGCTGTTGAGCTAACATGCCAGGCCCTCATGCAAGCTGTGGAGTTACAATAAAGTCAGATCTTGTTACAAAGCCCACTGCATGGTATGGTGCACCCTCTATTATATAACTATATGGTTCCCAAAGCTTACCTCTGATTCCATTACAGAGACATGTTGCAGTTCAGCCAACACTTAGGGACTAGAAATTTGATGAATTACTAATGAAAATCAACACTGAATCCATCCCAAACTGAACAAAAAATAGTAAAAAGTAGTTTTACCACCTGGAAGGAGCTTTGGTAACAAACAAATCAGGATGCACATTCATCACTCTCTTCTGCCAGATAACCAGGATGACTATCCAAGATTTCTATTTTTGCCACAGAACGTTAAGGAGCATGCAGAGGATTTGACTGCTGTCATAATCATTTCAGACACGAACCACAGTGAAAATTCTGAAGCTCAAGGTGGCCAGCATTTCTACTTTTACCCTGTTTAAATAGTAGGGGGAAAAACAGCCAACAAACCAACACAAACTTCTGCAACTCTACTGACTGTCATAGCAGTTGAGATGAACTAAGTTTATCGTGAATGAAGATCTGATCTAGATGGAGGAAAAAAGTGAGACACATTACTAGCAATATTTTGGAAGCTGTTATTTTACCCTCTGGGTGCAACTGAATATTTTCATAAGCCTATCAGCGTGAATCCATTCTACCTGGAAAATATTTATGTCAGCATTTTCAAAGATGCTACTCATTCAAGAAGTAATTATCTCCTAGTTGAGAATATTACATCTGAGAATACTGCCCTCCAAATGAATAGCCATTTCTGGAAAAATAAAAACAAAAATGCAATTTAAGTGTATCAGATGTATAAAGATGGAAATTTCATACTTGAACTTTTATTGACTATACATGAAGTGGACAAAAACTCCTCTACAGTAAAGAGACAAACAGTGTTGAAACTTCAAACATCCAAAAACTCTTCAGTAGGTTCTAAAAGTTACGTGATTATCTTAAAAGCCAGGGTTTTTTAAAAAATCTCTATTATGATCAGAAGTATTTTTAATTCTTTTTAATGCAATTATTAAAACTAGAAATTTCTTTATATATTTTCTTAAAGCTAAGGATATATGGCCAAAAGAAAATAAAAAAATCATAGTATGCACAATGATGCTGTAATATTTGAAAGAAGCAACACTAAGTGCCATTATTCATCTAATACTTCACTACGACATCCCTTCAATGGATGTAGGATTATTTTCCTCAAATACAGTCACTGTGAGAAAGTTCCTCTATGAGATTTTTCTCCATGTATTCTAGGCAAGGGTAAACCAATGCATTTACCAGGCAAACTGCAGTTGTAAGTTACTGAAAAGGCTGGACTTTTGCTCAAACCTCTTAAGTCTTGTTTCTCACTTTGAAGCAGTTCAGCCCAAAATGTCACCGTGGGACCTCGTTTCAGCTGGCCCAAATTCCTGCTAAGTCCCTGTCCTTAGTGTTTCTGGATATGTGCCCCTAAAATCCCACTGCCAGCTAACAGAAAACATAAAGCGCAGGGACTTGGGGGTATTTAGGCCAAGTGGCTCTGACCCGTGAGTATAAAACAGTGCCAGATTCTGTTTCAGAGCTAACTAAATATTGCGAGACCATTCAGTAAAGCAATGGAAATGAGTAAAACATCAAGCAAAGGTTTATCCTTGATAGTCTCAGAAGCCCACTCCAACAACAAACTTAACTGCTGAGCCCTCTCTCGAACACACAGGAAACACTAGTAAGGATGTAACCTCTTTACTAAACAGCAATGCCATCAACATGAAGTATAAAAGTTTCATGTTCACAAACCTTGATTATGTGTAGACCGCCTGAGGATAATTTTTGTGTGTATATGGGCAGGATTCATCGGCTTTGAAACATTTAATCAAAGATGTTTCTGAAGAATAAAGAACCAAGATGCACTAGATGTAATAAAGAAAAGGAATGCCCTTGTCTCAATACTTTTTTTTTTTTTAAACTTTATATAAGCTAAGTTCTAATAGAAAAACTAGACTGGTTCCAATTAGTCTTTTCGTTTTAGCCTAAAGGAGAATATTTTTTTGATAAAGTGAACACAGTTAGCTCAGCTGTTTTAAAGGACACATTTAGAGGTGCATTTATTTTCCTGAAGTATTAATTGAAGTTCATTTTGAAAGGAATAGATGAGAGAGTTGATTATTTAAAGCCAAAGAAATTAAAAGCAAAATGTTGTAATAACTGAAAATTAAGCCTCAGGTATTATTTTACACAAGAACAGAGATAAGAACCTTTCTCTCAATCAAACCTGTCAAAAATTGGAAGATCTAGCGAGGTTAGTGGTGGTGTAAGTCTGACATAAATGAGCTTCAATATCCTATAGACAAACAACACTTTTATTTTTCATGTGTTTGAACAAAAGGGTCTTTCACTACAGAACTAGAATGTACAGAACAAGGTGACATAATATTTTCAAAATGATATAATAGAAACAAAGTGTACCAACTTCAATGCTACTCTTCAGTCACATTTTGTAACGAGCCCAAGTCAGATACTATTTTATGGTCAAAGGGCTCCTTTTCTGTAACTTTCTTTGCAAATATTAGCTAGGACTGTAAGATTTGGTATTGCTACCAGGATTATCTATGATTATATAATGAGAGATCCCCTTTGTAATATCTGTGCAATTAGGCATAATTAAGTTTGTCAGAGGAACGTTAATTTCCTGATTTTTGAGTAAATAAAGAATCAATGTTAACATTGCACTAATCAGTACTAACTAACATTTAATTTGTTTTGTTTCAAAGTCAGAGGTCACATTGTGAAACCGTTTGATAATATGCAACAAAAAAACTCAGCAAAATAAACAGAAGTTGGAATAAAGATAACTTTATATTAACTGGTACTTTGCTGTCCTACTGTTCCATTTGTTGAGTTGTCCTGAAGCCAACAAAATATTGGTAAGAATCAGGATACAAAAATGACTTTAAGTAGTCTCTGTTGTAGTCTCAGAATGCATCGACATTTGTTTTCTCCACACTGTGATAACATCACAGATGTTAGAACCATAAATGCCAGTACACCTTTAAGCTTTCTGTTTCAGAAACAAAGGTACTACTGCTACAGCTAAATGGAAGTCTCACTAGCTTCAGGGAACCATTTGAGAGCCAGGCACCAAGCAAGGGAAGAAAATCATGTCTGATAGAAATGCCACATAAATATCGAGCTATACATCACACATCCATCCAACTGAGTAAGCAAATGAGTTTCAACCTGAAATTCCTAGGGATTCCCAGAATAAAGCTGCAACATACCATAAAAATGCACGGGGGATTCTCAGATATGGGATTATGGGGCCAAACTGTGAGCAAGCTGTTAATGGCTACCTGGTGCAGCACAGCTATTCTCAGTCACGAGAGCCGGAACTGCCTGTTTAGGCACCACGTGCAGCTCATGTAAGCATCTTTAAAATAGGTATGAGAAAAGCAGCCATAGGGTTATCATGAAGAGGATTTATGGGGCATTACTCTCCCAAATTGCTATTTCAATATAAACAGTACTCTGGGCTTCAAGTATCAAAATGTGACAATGCTGAAATTCGACATAACAGGATTATCTCTTCTTTTTCTGCCTTATTTCTTGAGAAAAAAAGACAGTAAAGCAGTAAGTAGTTTCTACATTTAAATGACTGACAATAGTCTTCAGAGTCAACACTGCTTGACACATCCAAGAACTCTTGTATTAGGAGACTGACTGGAAACAAACAAGTGTCAGCTCACTTCTAATGCAATCTTTAATTAGAACCTCACAGTCAAGCAGGCTACAAGCTTTTTACGTCCTAAATTAAAGCTGTAATTTTGGAGCACAAAAAGTCAACCACCAGGGAACAAAAGCACCAGTTCTCCACACTGCTAAAAGTCAACTCAGTCTAACCTCTGTTTTAAAATATGAAGGTAAGTGATAAATTACATCATTTTCTGGAGCAGACAAGATATAACAATTGCTATGAATTTTTAGTGTTAGGTACTTAATGATGCTGGAAGTTCTTTGAGATAACTACAGGCTACTCCTCTGAAAAGTTGTGTGCAAGACAAATAAAGCCCAAAAATTTGACTTACAGGTTCTATCCACATCCATGTTACAACACCATCCACAGCTCTCAAAGTTTAAGATTATCCATCTCTATCTACAACAAGAGCTCACTTTCAGAAGAATGAGAATACTTACTTCACAATACCTCAAAGGTGTTCAAATCCCTGCAAGACACTAACACTTCATTCCATTCATTTTAATGGAAAATAGATGTCCAAATTCCCAAAGACAGCCTTTTTACCACTGGGCCTAAAGAAACAGATTACTTGAAAATATCTTTTTATCACAAGAGAAGACAGGAAAAAAAATTCCAATTAAAATTGATGGAATTGATCGAAGAATGAAAGCCATCAAGGAACGAGACAGGCAAAATGGGGAATAAAATAAGGGAAAAGTGCATAAAGTTATCTCAGTCTCCTCAAGGAGTATAAAAAAACTTCCTTGTAGAGCAAAAGAAGATGTTTCCAGTCTGTTTTCTAATAGCTAAGAAGTGTAGATTAAAGACTAGGAAGCGGAGTGAAAACTGTGGCAAAGGCAGACTACAAAGCTGGAAGCAAAACATTGTACCATGAATTACTCAATTGTCACAATTAAATGGCCAGAAATTACTTGAGTGTTTTAGGAGCAGCCAAAAGCACCCCTAACATCACAGGTTTCACTTTGAACTGAAATCCTCCTGCTCAAAAAAATTTCTTAGGCAATGCTGCTTAGGCTAAAAAAGTATTTCCTACAGTCTTTAGGCTTATCATGGAAATCTGCATACGTCTGGGAAGGGCAGTGGATTGTGGCACATAATGAAAAAAGTACAGTAAAACACCCTGGCTGAGTTGCAGCCTTCATTCTCCAACTCCTCCCCGCTAACTCAGCCTTTCAGTCCTCGGTTGTCTCACGTGCACTCAAAACTAGATCAAGTCCTGGGAATTTCTAAGCAGAGCTCTGGGCCTAAGACCATCCCTGTGGACACAAGGAAGTGCTTGGTGGATAAAGAGCCAACCATCCCACACAGTTACCACTCCACACATTCTCCCACTGTGGCCACACTCGCAACCCACAGAAAGCTTCTTGGAATTTCCTGCAGTACCCGATAAGTCCTTCTCACTCTTAAAGCAGTATATGCACTTCCATCTTTGAGAAAACGTCAATAAACAGTTCAAACAGCTACTCGTAAAACTGACAGCTAGATTTTCATTTAAGAGAACTGCACCTAAGATTGCACAGAGAGGGTAATCATAGCATCACAGAATGGTTTGGGTTGGAAGGGACCTTAAAGATCATCCAGTTCCAAGCCCCCTGCCTTGGGCAGGGACATCTTTCACTAGACCAGGTTGTTCAAAGCCTCACCCAACGTGGCCTTGCACACTACTGGCACATGGATGCACACTACTTTGCAGCTGTGGGAGAGACTGAGAAAACAAATTTTAAAAATCCCCAGAGGCCAAAAATAAAGTCAATAGACTATTAAGGACCACTAAATATGATAAATATGAACAAAAGCAGCACAAATTGTATGGTACTGGTAAATTAGCATATTTTTCTTTTTTCAGCAACTGAAAGCATCTGAGTTGCACTGGCTTTTAGAGGGGTGCTCCTTATGCCCTCTCATGTAAACACCAAACCAAAACTCACACAGATGTGACTGGTGAGACAGAGCCCTGACAGACAAAACTAGTGGTGTTTCAAAAGCAGAAACACATTTGACCAAAGATGGCCTGCTCAGCCCTTCACAATAGACTCAGAGAAGATGTTATTACATTTTGCTGCAGGGGTTGCTTATATATAGTTTTGCCAAGAGTCCATGAGTCATGTTACCTATATTTACAATGTCAGATACAGGAACAATCCAGTGCTGACTATTCAGGATCTGACACTTAGAAATGTTTACATGAAAATAACAAAGAATAGGAAGAGGCGATGCTTGAAAAATCAGGCTCTAATTTCTATCTACAAATGAGAAATTTAAACATTCTAAGACTCAACAGGAAAGTGACACGAGTAAAGTGGTTCTGTCTCTCTTAAAAGACAGCAAAAAACATAAACTCTTGCCTTCCTACTTAAATGGGGAATAACGCTTTCAGGGCATGATGAGAGAAGTGCTGCTAGTCAATGGAATCATTTTTCAAATGATGCTAAAAAGAAAATAATAAACGAAACAAGTTTTGAAAATTAACATGAACATACAGTACTTTTAGTATCTAAAAACTTCCATTAAGTAATCTGACTATTGTATAACAAATCTAACAAAAGCCAGCGCTCTCACACAGGTTTTCCATCCTAATTGTTAAATCCAGACTGCAGGCTTCTTGCTCTACTGTTAATATTAAAGACACCAATGTTACAAACTGGAGCTTAACAGTTAACACACATAAAAATATTCATTTACCTGCCTTAAAGAGAAGTTGGAGAAAGCAACAAGTGTATGCATATACCAAAGTAACAAAACCCAAGATAATCCTTTAACAGTATAGTGTAGGCATTGTCAAACTTGTTCAAGAAGTTAGGATGACTTCATATCCATCTCAAAAAATGCAGACAATTTATTTTTGTAGACCCTTGAAGATGAGATGTTCTTTTAAGTGAAACTACTGAAGCAGGACTCTGATGAGTTTGATGATCCTGAAAGTGAGACATTTTAATGCTGTCATTATCATTATTAAACGTAGCTGTAATGATGATTTAAATCTGTATTCCAAACCTCCTAGATGCTCTTACACATTAGACACCTTTGTGTCTTGAAGACCCGGAAATAAGCTTACCAGTTGATTATGCTGTAAAGAAAAGCTCTGCTTAACAAGACAGATGCAACCTTATTTTGTCTTAATGATATTGCCTTCAGTGGAACACAAAAGGAGCAATTGATAGCAATGATTGAAACATTTCTTTTAGAGACTTGTAAATTCAGCTGTCCACTACAAGAATCTCCAAGAGAAGAAACAGGAGGATAATAAAAGAAAAAGTAACAGCATTGAACAGTGATGTTAGTGCAGGTTGGCTATCTGAACATGACACATGATCTCCTAATGGCCACAAGTTTACGGACAGTGAAATGTATGTCTTAATATGCTGCTGTTAAAAAATGAAAACCACAGATATTGGTGCAGTGTTACCAAAAATACCGTCCAGCAACGAGAAATACATGAGAAAGATATCTTTACTATTTGGTTAGACAGAAAAATCAAATTTGAAACAGAATGTTTAAAACTATTTCTTCTGCTTCTGATCTATGGCTGCTCAGTGCTGTATTTCAGCCACACTAAGTGAAAAAGTAACAGCCAAACCTTTCCAAACCTTTACTGTAGAGCCTAAAGACAAATCTGCTATTGCCAGCAGGCTGGATAACTCAAGTGAAAAAGGGTAACCTGAGTGAAAAAGTGCCCCTGGTTCGCAGAGACACTCGCTGTTCCTCTCAGGAACACGTGATTCTGTGTTTGCATCAACAAGTGTCTTGAAATTTGCACTGAGAACAAGAAGGACTTTGATCAAAAAATAGCACACATTTTCCTCTGCAAGGAACTTTACAGAGAGGTACTAAATTTACAAAAGCAGTTGAAGAAGGTTTCAGAGGGACTTGACAGATTACAGGCTGATGACACTACCGGTACAGCCTCAGTGGAAATGTGGTTTGATCTAATTAACAACAAAGAACTAGAACCACTGAAGAACAAAATTTAAAAATTATTTAAAGACTCTTGGAAGCTTTCCATTTCATAGCCACCAGGATGGATTCGAAACACAGACGGATGGGATTAAACCCAGGATAAGACGTCAACATTGGGACAGGCATTGAACATATTCCAGGTATCTCAAATATTCTAAGATTAAAAACTGAAGATACATATTTTGCCTGAAATATGTGATTAAAAAATGGATTTGATTGAACACAATTAATTTAATCATGCAGGTGGAAAATACAGATGTTAAATTAGGGCAGAGAAGATGGCTGAACTTAGAAATGCTGGATTTTAGAACAGATGCATTGCTGTCCAGCCAACTCAGCATCACTTTTTACACATTTTTACTTTATTCATATCGCTTTCATTCAAACTGTGTAACAGTGTAGGTGCTAAAATCAAAGAATCTGGTGAAGTGCACCAATATGCAGAGTTAGATAGAAAGCCTTATAGACCTAAATTTTTCACAGACTACAGAGACTGTGAAGATGTTCTTGTTTTTAAGTAAAGAATCATACATTTCAAATTTTAGGTAACGTGTCTTTTTGTGTTTAAGAGATAAATACACCCATAAAATACATCACATCATTTGTGCGCGCTGTTTCAGTGGATAATATACTGCATTTAAGTGTTTCCTCCAACAGACTTTTGCAGAAAAAAAAACCAAAAAAGTCATGCTGAGGAGAAAAATTCAACTTTGATACCTTGGCTGCTGTTTCCACATACAAATTTTCTCTCCACACCCAACAGAGAACACATACCTCAGCTGAACAATTGTGAGCATATGTTAGCTATGCCAGTATCCTGTGGAAAGTAACAAAAGGCTTTAACTTATTTTTAACTGAGAGAATCACATAACTAAGAAAGTTTTTCCTTGAGAATTCCAAGTCAAGTTGGGATTGCTGTACTTCCCTCTTTGGGAAGTTGTATGATTATGAATCCTATAATTAAAAAAGTAGAAGTTAATGAGGAAACATGTTAACGTCAGATGATTTAGGGCCTATTAATATTAAAAGTGTATTGGGAAAAAAAAAAAGGGGGAAAAGGAAAAACCCATTGTGTAATCCAGTTCTGATGAAATGCTGGACAATTTTGAGACTGATAAAGTGAGTCACTGCCAACTGACTCAGCATGACAACAGGAGTTCATTGTTGCCTTCGGACTGAAGGAAGCAAGCACGCAGTTGGTTCAAACTGGATTTGTTCTTTCACTAAAATGTGCTATTTCCACCATCTTCTTCTCCTCTCACGTCTTCCATCAGACCCTCTGGTGTCTCCAGTATACACTGCATTTATTAAGCCTTGCGGTATTCAGCTAGCATTGGATACAACACACATTAAGCCCTCAGATGCAGCATGTTACAAAATTAACTTAAAAGGCTGGAATGCAGCTCCATTTTTAAGTCCCAGTATATTTATATTTCACATATGGTTTTCGCTAGGCTATTCACAGGGGGGACTATAAAGCATCTCAACATGTGAGGTACTCTTGTAAACCTCACTATGTCCTCAGTTGCACTTACTGTCCTCAGGCACGGGGGATGTTGTACTGGAAGCATTAATATGTATATACGTGCTGCTTTTTACATCCACATTTCCTTCTGCTCCTAGGTTTGGCAACAGCAGGATGGCTGAATTCAGCTCAAAAAATGGAATTCCTGTTTGTCTCCAAGGCTTTCCAAAGATTAACTTCTGCCAGTCACCCCAGCTTCCCCCCAGCACCCTCTGAAGTTAACAAAGCAAGGAGAGCTCAGCAGCTCCCATGGGGCTAGGGATCCTCCAGGGTCTGGGCAACAGAACTAAACAAAATACACTGCCCCCATCCTTGAGATGTCTCAGTTATATGAGAAGGGTTTCCTTTAATATTGCAATAAAGTGGATTTACATTGTTCACATGCACAAGACTGACCAAGAGAAAGGCTCACCTGTTGTGCAACATTGCATGAAGTGCACAGGGTAATGTTACAAAATCTGGTTTGTGGCTCTCTACCTTCCCCATACCATCATTCACTATTTTCTGCTTTCCCAATTAAAGCTGCTTCTCCTGAAGTCTGTCTGAAATGTGAAAGTCATGTTTTGAGGTTTTTTTTACAAGGGATTATTAGAGTCTTAGAAGTCTACTGATTTAACTGTAGCTTATGAAAAACTCTTAGAATTAATAAAATTAAATTATTTTTTAAAAGGAACAAGCAACAAGAAACACTTGTTCAACTTGAACACTTGTTCAAGCAGCTAAAGCATGCCCAGCTATTATAATTTTTTAAAATGTGTATTTTGCCAAAAGGAACTATGCCACATCAAAAATTGTCATGCCAGGTGAGAAAAACTCAGAACTGAAGAATAAGATAGGTAATCAGCAAATATGGGTTATATCCAACTTGAATGTAGACAACTTGACAGGTGACTTGAACTAAGTCAGTCAACATCTCTAAATATGAGTTTATCCAGTGCAGGAGGCTACTAATGCTTTCCTATTTCAGAAGGGTGTCTTAAAGCTTAATTAATTGTTCATAAAGAACTCAGAATCTCAGATGAGAAGCATCAGAAAACACCAAAGTATTATTAATCTCAGGTGCCAAAAAATTATCCCTGCTCTTGCATGAAATAGGTCTGAAATATTTGTAATTTCTGTGATAGCAATATCCCCTGCCCAGTTTGCAAATGATGAGAGTTATCCAAGTAAAATAAATGTCTGGCCATCAGAGTAAACAAAGACATCATTTTACGAGTCCAATCTAAATTGTAGAGATAATCAATATGAGAATAGCAGTGCCCACAATGAAACCTGTATTAATTATGAAGAGAGTTTATGAAAGAAATTAATCATTATTATGGAGTTCGCTGTAGGAATTTAATAGCATGAGCCAATTCTACATGACTCTTATGATGCTTGAGGTCAAATATGCTGAGTTTGAAATAAACTTTAATCTACTCTGAACTAACTTTGTATAAAAAAAGAAAGCTTCTCATAAGTTCCACAGTACTGCCCAAAATAACAAATCTATTCTACCCCATAAGTGCGTGTGGTCTGATATGCCATTCTGAAAATAGAGTCTAATATCTCTCTTCCCTCTCTTTTCTTTTATTTTTGCCTTTTTTTGTTTAGATTGGTGCTATAGGAAAATTATATACACTGATTACAAGAGAAAATTTGATATGGGAGACAAGCAATACATTTTTAAGCTTACTTTGTTGTTTTTTTTCTTTTCCTTAAGTAACCACTCTTCCAAAACAAACAGAGAAATGTTTATGGAAATAAAGAAACAAATTATAACAATTTTAGGTAGCATACCACAGTCAAATAAATACCATTTTCTAATAAAACAAACTGGACGAAAGCCTAATTGAACTTAACCCATAGTAACCAAGAAAGCAGCTCAAGGGACTTTCTGTTCCAGAATCAGAACCATTCTTGAGAGCTAAAGATTCATATACTCTGAAGAACTTCCGAATCCCTTTTGTAGGATTATAAATTCTTCTGTGACTGCAAGTGTTGAAAATGCTCAATGTGGGCTTAATTCCACCTCCAGTCAAGTCCAGTCCCGGTTGCATTCAAAGGGAGGAGAGTGAAACTGATGCTGAGAGCTTTTGAAAGGCCTATCCTTTGCATTTATTTGTTTTTGTGAAGTTCATCTTACACAAAGCAAAAGAAGGGAGACGTAAGTAATAGCCCATCTCACTGATGTGAAGTCCACACACGGCAAGAAGTCCATGGATCAGAAGTAGAGAGGGAATTCTCAGGGGGTCTCTTGTTTGGGGTACTTCTGAGCATGTGTGTGCGTGGTGTTTGTGAGGGGCAGGAAGCCAAACCGCTGGGATGCGGCCAAGACGTAGGGGTTGGCTACCCCTCCATGTGCACAGAGAGATGCAGGAGTAGTAGCTTCTTGCTTTTGCAAAATATGGGATTAGCCATTTTGGAGACTCCTAATAATGTATGCAAAGCTCACAATACGGTCAATAACAATTAGGTGTGCAACAGGAAGAACAATCCCTTAAAATTTTACAAGAACAGCCTCCAATTAAAAGAGTCAAAAAGAGCCCAGTGTGAATATTTCTCTGTGCTTCCTTTGTTGATGCTGTAGGATTTCTTTGTAGTTGTACAATTCTGCTTGTAAAATTCTCTTGGCAACTACAGACTTCCTTACTTCTGATCTCATCACACACAGATGGCTCAGGCTTGTAAAATATTATTAGGGGACGTGTTGGAGTGGCCTGAACATGGGTCACTCCAGCAGTGTAATCTGACTCTCACGATTTCTCTGGATTTGTGTAACCTTGAGTTCTGCCAGTGTTTCCCAACCTGCAAAATGGGAAAAGAGTCTACCTCCTAATAAAGCGATGAGAACGTGTGAGTGAATATACATACAACACTATATAAAAGGAAAAGTGTTACTGCTATTTGGGGAGAGTAAGATAGGGTCATGCGGACTTCAGTTTTATTCTCTTCTCTGAAACAAACACCGACACAGATATAAATAGTGCCTGCAGAAAAGCAAGGGATGTACTTCTGTATGTTTTTTTAAACATTCTGTAGCTTTTGCATGTAAAGTCTGCTTAGAAGAGTTTTGAATAGTTTAATAATTAAACCAAAAATCTTCAGTTCTAAAAGTATTAACATTTACCAGAGTGGATTTATTTTTCCAGTGGTGTCATAAATTCACAGTATTTACCCACCAGTTCTGGTTTTCATAACAAGACTGTGGTTTTTATTTTGATCCCTGGTTAATTTATTGCTGCAGCACATCATTTTGCTTTTCTTTTGGAGGTTCTGAGGAAAAGTAATTCTTTACAGACACTGTTCAGATGGTATTTTTCAATTAAAAACACTTAAAGCAGAAAGGAACGATTGTCTGGTGGGGGACTGAAGATCAGAGTTCAATGCTTGGCTCTACAATAGACTCCCTGGGGAAATTTTCAAAGGCACAAATGGCAGGTTGGCACATCACTCCCATACTTGCTTTAGTGGGAGTTAGTTGTCTCTGAAAACCTCTATTTCCTTTCCCTGGATTATCCCAATCAAATCATCTAATTTCTCCCTGTGTCTTGGTCTGCAACCACAACAGTGGAAATTCTAACATTTTGTTCCCCTCACCTCTCCCCTGACTTGCCTTTTTAACTAAAAGCTTCCTAAGGCAGCGCCTCCTCTACAGCACATAAAACACCCGGCAGCAGTGGATGGGGCACTGATCTCATCTGGGCCTCCCTAGATCCTGTCAGAATGCACACATGCAAATAACGTTAATACTGACTGGGAATCCGGAGTTCGCGTGCTTATCAGGCCAGGTCCAGGTTGTCGTGCTGTCCAGGAGCAATGCTGCTTAGGTGAAAAGCACCACATTATCAGCCCAAGTGAATGGCATCCAGAGAACAGCGGCAGGACAGCAAGGCTGAGTGAATGTCTCCCAGTGGCACCAAGATAAGCCATCATTAAAAAATGGGAATTATTAACCCTTTTCATCTCAGTCCTTGGTTTTTGGTAACTTCACTTTAAGCCAAGCTGTTCCATATCAGTCGACACCCTTTGACCAAAATGTTACATTTTACTGGAACAAAATGCAAAGCCTTAACAAGTGGCCCTGAGGCCTTTCAGAAAGCAAATAATGAACCTGAGTATGTATTTGCACCACAAGAGTACAAGTTCTCAGCCACTGTGGTAACTAAAACAGGTCTTATTTATCTTGCAAGTCAGGATTAGGCACAACAATTTTTGTTTTCAAACCACAAATGTAAAATTCCCAAAAATGTGACATGTGGAACTACTTAAAGGCAGTGAATGACGATATACTGAATAAATGTCCATGATGAGTAAATTCAAGAAAATATTGATCTGTATTTGTTTATTCAAAAAGTGGAGTGCCCCACAGAATTATCCTACTAAAACTAATAATTTTTTTTCTACTCTACTGAACTTAAATTCATTGTGACCATGAGTAAAAATACTAAAAAAAAAAAATCATATTCCATGTGCACTCTTTAATTATCTCCTGTCCTACCAGGAATTACCATGTTTGCCAAATGAGATGAGGCTAGTGCTCATTATATTCCAGAACATCACGACTGAGCAATGACGTCTTTCAGATACCCACTAGTAGTTAAACCAGGCTTTTTATTTTTGTCCTATTGCATAAATTATTCTCTAAGCCATTCATCTTTCTCAACAATTTCTTTATGGCTATAACCAAGATCCTAAGTTTTGTGGACAATTTTTTCCCCTCAAGTTAACGCAGCAAAAGCCAGCAGCATTACAGTAGGAATTATTTTTTATGTAATATATTTATGAGTCTAAGGCATATCTTTATGTTCTAGGCACATCCTCCATTTCTTTCTGCATCACTCAGTTTGTATCATCTATGCAATCAGCCCAGTATGCGATGCAAGACAGAATTCCTACAGTAGATGTAAATAATTCAAGAAAGTTTGTAACTCCTCAGGGAGATTTACTCACAGATCACCTGTTCAGAGAGTTTAAAGGGATGTCAGAAGAGTTCCAGGGTTATTACAGACCAACGATGGGAAGGGTTACAACAAAGTATCAGTATTCTTATAGCGTGGAACTGAAAGTGGCTTTGATTTTGGATACATTAACAAACTTCAAAAGGATTGGTCTAATTCTGCCAGTGGAGGAATGTTATTTGATTGCATCATGTACTGGATTGCTGCTGCAGTTGGATCCAGAAAGAATGACGCATCACAGTCTGACATAGCTCTGATAATAGATAAGTAAACTGTAGGATTGCCAAATGAAGAGGTCAAAAAAAAAATCCCAACAAAAACAAAAGAGCTGATAAAGCAAATTACACCAACAGAATTTGCAGTGCAACATGAACAAAAGAAACCCAAACAAACCCCATTCCTATTAGTGATGGGATGCCCCTGTGTCCCACATGGCATCACTGCAAATGCAATCTGCAGAGAGTGAGAACGACACAAGCCCACAGTCCTGCAGTAACAGCAGCCCACGCAGACTATCGCCACTTGCCAGCTGAGAAACCTTGACCTACTGGCCATGTGCCTCCATTTCCATCCCCCTGATCCACTAAATCAGTCATGCCTTAAGGTAGATCGCAGCCATGGGTGACAAAACCCAAACCTTTTCTGTTTGCAACAATCCTTGTATTTTCCTCCCAAAGGCAAAGCATGCTAAGGACATTCTTTATATGTCCGGAGGCCAACAGCCTGTCACTCTCTTTACACAATGCACCACATATAACTAGGACATAGAAAGGATTATTTAAAACTCTACAGGAGACATTTATACCCAGTACACTTCCAAAATAAGGATGGCAAGTTGCTGAAATAACTTATTTAAAACTTTTTCTCAAGTTCAGAGTGATAGAATTAGAGTAAAATAATCTAGAAGGGGTTGGAAACACTTTCTCATGAAGTCTTAAACATCACTTCGAGTGACATTAACTTGAGCTACACGTCCCATCGGAGAGCAAGTGTCAGCAAAGTAAATGCATTAGTTAAAGCTTAATAGTAGTTTGGTGTTCAATATCCTGAAATATTTAATATGTTTTTTTCCCAAAGTAAACTGTTATTCAGTTTTAATGAAGACATTAACCTGCTTGATTTGTAAGCTCCTGTGGGAAGTCAGTCTAAAACACTGTCACAAGAGGTAGGCAGATGTAACAAGAGCTGTGACAGGAAATCAAGCATATTTTAAATGTTAAAAAAGCAGCCAGACAATAAGTCTCAATATGCTCTTGTTTTCTTTTAGTTTTGTTTATTTTTTAGTAATATGATTTCTGCCCTTTAAAAGATGCCAATTAAGGCTGGCTATAACGTAGTCTGAAGGTAACTGCGGGTACTGAAATTTACGTGTGTCCTCACCAACTCTGTTGTAAACAAGAAGTGGTAGGATACAGACTAAAAAAAAGAAAAAGTTTGGGTCAGATTCTGAACTTCAAGACACTTGCAGTTTCCAGCATTGTAGGATGACAGCTTTAAACTGGAATCCACTGTAACACTTTTAGTCACAGTTTGAATTTTCCAGACTGACTTTGAATACAGTCTACACTTCATGGGAACAGCCGGTCTTGTGAGTTTTCAGCTTGAAATGATAGTGATATAACGAGATGAGCAAAAATGGTGAGACCCCAAGCAATTAAGGTGGGTGTGTACTCTTCCTGAAACGCATATTGGTGGTTTGACAAGGGAGACAAGCTGGCTGCTTTGTTTCACAGTAGCTGTGTTTAGTTCATGCTGTCAAGCGTGGATTCTGACACTTAACAGTATTAATATTGCTATTTCTATTGATATAATTAGCACTTCTATAAATAATAGCTAAGGCTGCCATAGCTAAGTATATTACTGCAATCAGCACCATCAGGCCCTTCTTCGTTACACACCCTCCTGGAAATGCAAGCTGATTGATCTCAACAAGAAGACAGCCACTGAGCAACGCTGTTGATTCTAGCGGCCCAGCGAGGAGCAGCTCCCACCACGTAGAAGTCTCTCCTAAACAACTAGTTTGTATGTGTGAGACTAACATTTCTCACCAGTCTTGCACCTGCCAACGTTTGAATGCTATAAATAGGGACCCTTCTTTTCAGCCACATGATAAAAAAACCCTCACATTGAGTTCAGTGGGTGTTATTCATACGCTACAATGGGGGAGAAGTCCTACAAATTGTTTTGGAGACAATCTGGACCCCACATTCAAACTCCACCTAAACAGCACAAAGATTTTATTTATTTACTTTACAGTTACAAAACAGAAAACCGCTTAACAAAACAGATATTGCTGCTTTTGACAGAAGAACAGCAGCACCTGCCATTTCAATCCCTAATTTCATTCTGGTAGATTTAAAAATAGAGAAGAATGACAACTTTTTTACAGGCCCAAACTTCAGGCACTTCCAATCTGTTTCTCAGAACTTTGCCCTGGTTTCGCTGCACCTAAAAGCCATAACTTCTACATGAGTTTTGACAGTGTTCAATATCTACCTTGAGGTAGTTACGCTTAATGATTGCAACTTATAACTAGCACCAGTGGGAGAGGAAGTGTACAGAACCAGTGGTGGTGGAAATAAAGCCTTAGGGTCTCCAAAGATGCATACAAAAACACAAGCAGTTAAAAATTATCACCAGTTTTGGAAACAGTGGGTATTTTCTGCTTTCTTCATCTTCCATAAAGTGATGTGGGTAAACACTGCACAAAGCTATTCTGAAGGCCAATATTTACAGTGTCTGGAAATAGAAAGTGTTATGTATAAGAAAAGCAGCCTAGATGTCTGACTGGAGTTTGTTACAAAAATGCTTTAAAACTTCTGCTTTCTTAAGTTTTAGCCAAACGGATATGCTAAAAGTCATACGGGAAATTAAGTAATTCATGTGTACAATTACTATTGGCTGTGAGACACGCACATTTTTGAATCCTGGAAGTTCTTCCAAAAACAGTACTTGCTAGCTGCAGTACTTGAAAACTTAGAATGGTAAAGAGGAGACTACAATTCCAAAGAAGCTCTGAACTCCTGTACTACTAATACAGTTCACTTTATATGAGGCCAAAGCACTCAGAGAGCACTATGTCTTTCAGCAGTATCAATGCCAAAATCATTCCTGTATAATTCCACTGATGTCACTTCAGTTATTTCAAAGAGGAAATTCATGTCTAAGCCACCTTCTGTTTTCTGATGCAAACCCAGAATAACTGCACCAAAGTTTATAAAACTACTGACACTGGCATTTATTGTCACACCAAACAGCCAACGGAAAAACTGGCACCTACCACTTGAAATTATTACTTTAGATATTATTTATAACCCGGATGGCTGCATTTTGGAATTCTCCATGTACATACCTTTGCAAATATTCGTGATGACAGCACAGGGTATTATTCCTGTTGTACCGATAGGAAACAAAGACTGAGCAATTTTTCCCTAAAGTCAAATACGCTATTCGTGGCAGAGCAGAGAGCTTCATGAGGCCCAAGTCTTAAGCCAGGAACCCAGACCAGCAAACAAGTACTCAGTCTTCAATATGCTTTCCAGAAAATATAAGAAGCAATAACTGGGTTGGACCCCATATTGGATTAAAAAAAGGAGGAGAGAAGAAGGAATAATTACTTCTTTGAATAAGCTGTTGAAGGGTCATAATAAGACCTTTCTCTTACAAGAAAATTTGATAACAAAATGTCTTATTCTGATATTCCTTAGGGCATCTTTCATGAACATCTGGGAAAATTAGAGTACAATCTGAGATCCATTGATATCAGTAAGCACAAAATGATCTACACACCAGTCTTTTTTTTTTTTCCTGCTCACTCTACTGAGGCCATAAACATGGGACTTCCCAAAGCAACAGAGACCTTCCAAAATACCTCTGGTTGTGAAAACTGGTCAATGGCAACTATTTTGTTCTGTTTCAGATATGCTCAGTGATTCCTCTCAGTGTATATACTGCTCATGAAAATTAAAGAACTGAATTTTGATTTGCTTGGGTTGCTCTGATACCCAAGATCAAGGGTCAGCATGCCTATGTAAAGATAAACAAGCAAAGTTTACTAATAGCTGCCAATTTGAGACACTGTATTTTTTTTTGTTTGTTTATCAATAGTGTAATGATTTGTGCACACTCTCTGCAATACCTCTTCAGAGAGCTTAAACTGCTGGTAAGATTTCTTGGGCAATTACAGATGAATTCTGCTTACTTAACATTAATTTGGTACTTTGAGCAAATTAAAAATAATTATTTTTCCCCATAGCATCTTCTACATTAATATCTGCAGTCACTCTGGAATCCTAATGAGCTAAACTTGGTAAGTTCTGTCCATTCTTGGCTAGAGGACTGCCTTTTCCTTCATGATACACATGCAATCATTTGGGAACCGTTTGCAAATCTAAAATTCCACCTCGCTTGAAGGGATTTACAGCCTCACATGACAAACTATACTGAACAATACTGAGGCCCTGTGAAAAATAAACAGAAAGAACACACTTATTTTCTAATAGCAAGATGGAAATAGTAAGTCTTGAGGGCCGCCTGGAATTTGACCAAGGTTACCCAGCAAGGATCAAATCCTATTTGTCTTAGGCAGGCAGCCCTGCCGAAATCAAATAAGCCTACAGCACAGATCAGTATACTAAGGCTATGGTTTAACCTCTGAGGCA
Source organism: Callaeas wilsoni (assembly GCA_013398955.1). NCBI lineage: Eukaryota > Metazoa > Chordata > Aves > Passeriformes > Callaeidae > Callaeas > Callaeas wilsoni. The sequence goes on along the minus strand of VWPU01015605.1, from coordinate 3,510 downwards.
TGCTATAAATCCTGTGCCACAAAATAGGTGCTATGGATTAATTTCTAATCCCAAATTATAACTCGTCATTGAAGAGCTGAAAACCCAATTCCCCTCACAGATTTACATAACAAGAACAGAACCATGCTGAGACTTTTTAAGACTTTACTTACAACATTTCTAACAAAATATTTTCCAGCATACTCAATTAATGCAGTGACAAATAAATCACACTGAGGTAACAGAACAAACCATACACTATGACACACCATCTTTTTTTTTTTTTTTTTCAGATCTGCCTGCATATCTAGTCATTAATTTACCCAATAAATTAATTCCACAAGTGGCTCTCCGAGTCATCAGTTTGAATTATCAAGTTTCTGCTGTATTTCCAAAACAATGCCAGGCATGCATGTGCGTAGGAGGGATGGGACAATGAAGCCAATAGGTGCAGCTGTGGCCTGGGAGGCAGAAGGTCTGTTCAAACTCTGTCACTGACTGCTCTTTGACATTGGGAAGTCATTTCACCGCTGTTTAATTCAGAGTCTTTCTAGCATGTAACATTTTAGCAACGAAGCCACTCCTCGAACATTTGGAAGGCAGAGACAAGCCTTTATGAACTTTATGAAATCTTATTTTCCACTGAAAAATCAGCAACATGAGGGGAAAGGAGTGTGTGCAGCCAGTGTTGTGTTTGGATTTCTGGCCTTTGTAGTTTCTCCACATGTAAAACAGAAAAAAAATCGACCTTCACAAAGCATCTTTATGCAAGTACAGGTGAAAGACCACCTCTGTAAACTCATATGATCGAATGGGCTAGCTGGTATCTCAGACATCTGGCACTGCTGCTGCACAGGATCTGAACTGCTCTTCTCTTTAACATGAGTGCTGGCAACCCTGATTTTAAAGCGGAGGGCTTAGGTTCCATTCCTAATGTTACATCATAGTAAGACCAAACATTAAATCCTCAGCTAGAAGGATTTTTCTTGTATTTCACTTTTGTGCTAACACAACAAACAGCATACATTTTAAGACTCACAAACCATTTCATTTTGGAAGACACAAGGCATTCATACCTTTAACAACTGACTAGTCACAGATTCCACATGCTATCAGAAAGTTTTCTTCTCCTAGAAATGAGGATTTTTTTTAAACACCTACAGATTAAATGATGAGATTTAAAATAATGCTAAAATTTTCTGTAATGTTCTTCCTGCATTACAAATGGACTATTAAATCAGTGAAGTGCCAATCAAATGCTTTTGTACTTTGAAAGAAAGGTTTAAATAACAAAAGCAGTTTTTCAGGCCTCTCTCTCCCTCGGTAGTCAGTGTCACCTATGCACTAATTACAACATATTTACTCGCTTTTCTAGTAAGATCACGATTGAATAGATTTTTTTAAGAACATGATTTTTAAGAAAAGTTGCAATCAGAGCCTCGTGGATTCTGCCTCTTATTAATCCAGCTTGTCTAAGAAAAATATAATGTTGTGCAGTAAACTTCAAGATATATGACAGGATTGAATAATAACAGCTCTGGATTCAGTCTCTAGCTTTAAAAATCAACTCGCTGCATGACCTCGAGTGAACCATTAATTAACTAGGGCCAAATCCTCTGTGGACTAAACACAATGGAACTAGCCAGTTTGTACAAGCCAAAGATCTGGCCCCAAGTTTCCAGAAGTTTTGAATCGGGCTGGCCAAATACTGGAATTTTTGTGCTATAAAAAAATATTTAGTTGTGTTTCAGGGTAAGAAGCAAAGCTCTCATGTCCTTTGTGGAATAAAAATTCCAAGCAATTCCTTTAAAGGGGGGAAAACAGGGGGAGAAAAAAAAAAAAAAGAAAAAAAGATGGAAGTCTCTAAGGGGAAGATTTTGTTAACTGTGCTTTCTTCCTGTAAGCAGAAAGTAGAATTGACAGAAGTCTGCAAGGCAGGTAGCCATGAACCATCATTTTAATTTTCTGGTCAGAATAATGTAACTTTTTTTTTTTTTCCCAGTAAAACTGGAACTTTCTTGCAGAAAACTGCAACTTCACAAATACCACATTTTCCACTGGGGAGGGAAGGATCCTCCCAGTCAGCTCCAACACTGTGTCCTCATTGCATCCTCTGAACAGCTGAAAGAGCTCTTGCCTCTGAGGGGGTTTTGTGTGTGTAAGAGAAAAGTAACAGTACTTTCTTATCACAGATTTATTTTCGTCTTGAGTTACCATTTCTTGCAAAGCACCCCAAGACTCACAGATGCGAAATCGTTTTTCATTTCCACAACCTCAGCCCCGTAAATTCCAAAGACATCATTTCTATACGAGAGCACATCCCAGCATTCAGCAAGACCCAGGAAGGCGCTCGGATTTCAGGACTGTGATCCAGTAGCTGTAGACAATAACAGCTTTTATGGAGATACTTTTTGCTCCTAAATAATTACACTGCTCAGAGAGCCGAGCTTCAGGCTTTCCACATTAGTTTGCTTTACTCGACAGTGAGTCTTACTTTCTCACGATTTCCCATTTGCCATTCAGCACAGAGGGCTCCAAGGCTGACAGGAGGGCTTTTAACCTGAGTAACACCGACTTGCTCCGCTACAAAAGGAGGCAAATCTGGGAACACGACGGGCAGTGCGGCAGCCCCTTTTCCTCTCAACCCGCAAATCCGTTTCTTTCCTGCGCAACTGACAAACTGGCGAACTGACTGACAAACGTGAGCCCCCTCCCCGGTGACAGGGCTGCAGAAACCTGGCTACACGACCCGGTCCCCTCGGCACAGCTGCCCGGCGCTGGGGGAGAAGGACAAGGCATCGATGGCTCTGGAAGCGCTGTCGGACGCGCGGTGCGCTCGGGTGCGACCGCGCTGCCAGAGCCTCAGCAGGGACAACGGGGAACAACTCATTTGTTCCGTGAGCCCTCGGGGACGGCATCAAAAACGAACCAAGCCCAAAAAACCCCCAAGCAGCCGGGCTCTGCGGTGCGGGAGGACGAGGAGATCCTCCCAAGCCCGGCTCTCACCCCGCTTCCCGCGGGGCATCCCGGGCACCGGCACTGCCTTTCTCCCGGGGGATAACCCCGACCTGCCCTCACAGAAGCACAGCATCACAGGCTGGGCAAGGCTGGAAGGGGCCACACTGGGTCATCCGGTCCAGCCTCTCTCCTCGAGCAGGGTCATCCCAGAGCACACTGCACGGGATTGTGTCCACACGGCTCTTGGGCATCTCTTCCCTCCCCGACCCTCGCTCACAAACGGGCGCCGCCAACTTTTCCCAGCGGCGCAGCTGGAGAAGGAGGAGGAGCGGCGCGGGGGGGGGACGGACAAGCGGGGGGAATGTCGGTGCCAAGTCTCCCTCTCCGGCCGCGCGCACCCTCAGGGGAGTGGCCTCGCCGGCTCCCAAACTTTTACGGGACGGTGAAAAAACTGCCGGAGGCGGCTTGGTGCGAGCCGTGCCCCCTCCAGGAGCACGGGCTCCGCTCCCTCCCGGAATACGAGCTCTCCCTCCGCGCCGGGACGCGGATGCCCCTCGCCCCCCCCACCGCCGC
>VWPU01015604.1:0-13573 GCA_013398955.1 Callaeas wilsoni | reverse complement strand
TTCCCTTCCCTTCCCTTCATTTTGAAATAGATCCACAGCTTATTTTAACATCATTAACTATTTCTGAAGAGCCTAACATATGCAGAGGGCTGGCTGTGGTATCATCAGTGCTGCTGCTAGACTCTACAGAAAATGGGATCCGGGCCTCCAAAGTTTCTTAAATATTTCAGGGACAGGAAATGTCACCCAAACCCCTTGAGTTTGCCCCATGACTTTAAGATTTTGATATACTGCTGCCTTCCTGGGGCAATTCTGTATTTACTTCTTATTCCATACCTTGCCTGGAGATTCACCCACACATCTGGAATGGCCTCTATGAACTCTGTGAACTGCCAGCTCTCAGCTGAGTGGCTCGGACACTGGGCAGACTCCACACAGGTTGATTGCTTGAGTGGCACTCAGGGCCACTCAGCTTCCCAGGCAGGTTCTGCACTCCACACTGGCCTCCACCTCTGCTGCTTCACCGTGCCAGCAGGAAAAGCTGCAGTGCAGGCGTGCCATGCTTACACCCACAGCTGGAGGGGAACTGTGCAGTGGGGGAGTGAACCCACACAGATCCCAGCGCCACCAACCACCCACAGCAGTGTCAACATAGCAAGAGTCACCCCACAGACAGGTGGGGTCAGCCTAATTCATCTGCTCTGCACCTCTGCTAATATTTTTGTCATTTCTGGGTCAGACACTCTACTGGTGTCTGACCCAGAAATTACCAGTTTACTTAAAACCACAAAAGTGGGAGGTAAATTTGGTTGTTCTTCTGTGACAATGTTTTTTCCAGAGCTGAAGCCTCGTAGACACTGATCCCAAAGTGTCATGAGCCCAAGGTCTTCAACAGAAGTTTTCTCCTGTTGATGTACAACCAACATGCACTTACAACACAAGCACATTCCAATGTGTTTCCTTCACATAAACTCTTTGGGATATTCATCAGAACTATTTAGAATAAGTACTACCCTGATTTCTGAAGCAGTTTTCTGGAGTTTACAAATAACACAGTGTTGACTGTTTACACATTCTGTCTTCTGCTGTTGCTGTAAGCCATGAATGCAAAAGGCCCGGTCACCCAGCAAACAAAGGATACAGACTGGAGAAGTGCCAGGGAAATGAAAAGGTTTTATATTCTTTGCAAGAACATTTGACTCACTTGGCCTACTAAAGTGTTTGAGGTGCATTCACTGTTGATTGCATTTGTTTTCCAGGCTCACTGCCACTACATTGCAGTGAAAAACTTTGCAGAAACTGTGGAAAAACTCGAGACCAAGGCTGGCATCCAGAAGATTATGAAACATCTCTGTGACCTCTTTGCACTACATGGGATCTTCTCAAATACAGGAGCCTTCTTGCATGATGGATACACATCTGCAGCTCAAATGGACATGGTCACAGCATCCTACCTGGACCTCCTGGCTGTCATTCGGTGAGCTGCTTTGGCAGGACACACAGAGCTATCCAGTTTATCCCTGTGATAGATATAAAAGGGTGCTGCTGTACCTATGGCAACATCTCCACAGTCAATTCACCTTATTCAGTTTTTATTTTCATTGCCTGGAAGCACTAGAAATTGATTGAAACATCTACTCAGAGCTTGTTTTCATGGCAAAACAGACCCAAGTGTCCAGCTCCTCTGAAATCTCTTAAGTTCTGTAACATGAAATCTTAAATTATAAATGAAGAAGTCATGAACACTTTCTACCATCTGCAGTAGAGTGAAAGCAGGAAAATATGTAGTCAGAGCACACTGGCAGGAGGCAGCCACAGCAACCCATCACACATTGCAAAATCTGCTTAAGCCAAAGCTAATACAGCCTACTCTGTTGCCATGGCTGAGCTGCAACTGGTACCCAAACAATCCTGCCTACAGCTACTTCAGATGCATCTGCTCAACACCATTTATCACCAACTCTGTCAATTCTGAGTTAAGGTTTTCACTTACAACACTCACAGAGGCTTTTCGACAAAGGGTTCAGCTTTCACTACTCAGTGCTGTTTGTTTAGAACATATTAACTTACAGTGCACAGGAGTTGCTGCTGTATGTAAAATTCTACCTAAGCCACCTGGAGAGAAACAAGAATACACTATAAGCAAGGGCTGGACAGGGCTGAGCCAAACAGCAAGGGTTTCCAGAACTGATAGCAGAACCTGAATTAAGTGGTAAGTTTAACATAACATTTTCAAAAGCCTAACATGTTGTCTTCGGAATTCATTGCAAGACAATTCTGTGTCAGTCCATGCCTTGTTAACAGGATTCAAGAATGGAGTATTTACATATTTACAGTTAGTAGAAAGGATACGACCACTTCCTGGTCTGTAGCAAAAACCCAGCCTTTCCCAAACCCTCAGACAGCTCTTCCCCAAAGGAACTGGAAAATGCAAATGCCGACATTTGAGCAAACCACTTTGCATCCTGGTACCTCAGGTGTGAGGTACAGCCAGCACAACTTCCTACTCCCAGGATGATGGGAGGATAAGGAAAAAGAAACCGTCTCCTCCTTAGGAGATGCTGCCTGTGCTCCAGCTCTCCATGCTGTCAGACTGGCCCCTGCACTAGACAGGCCCTTTGATGGGTCAGGGTTGTTTTGCTCTTACAGACATGGATAGAATAGAAGACCTCAACACCATGTGATGAGGTAACAGAAATACTGAAAGGTAGATGAAGGTTGGAGATCAGCGAAGCAACTTCACATCAATCTAGTAGGAACCTTATTCCATTTTATAAGACAAACACATACAGCATTAAGAAAAATGAAACAAAGAAAGACAAAAATCAAAAGAACGAACTGGCAGAGACTACTGAGAAAAAATCTGACATGAGACTGAGTCCTGAATTAGGGACGGAGCCCAGGTGATTACAAGACCCTGCAAACACCCACTCAGCAGTGCAGACAACTCAGGGCATTAGTAGAACATCACAGAATCACAAAATTGTTAGGGTTGAAAGGGACCTCTGGAGATCATCTAGTCCAATCTCCCTGCCAAGGCAAGGGTCACCTAGAGATGACTCTGAGGAATCAGAACAAGCAGGATTTTCCCCCCCCAACTAAAGACAAGGAGGAAAACTGGCACAAGCTTTCCAGAAGAAACCTGGGCAACTGACTTCCAAGTTTATCTTTGATTTATTTTCCCATCTTGCAAAGCAGTACCCTCTCAGTAACAGCAATGTCCCTCCGGTGCTCCGTAGGAAGGACGCTGTTCCACTGGTGGACGCTTTTGACTTCACAGACAAGAGCCTGAACTCTGCGCTCGGCAGCTACGACGGGCAGGTTTACCAGCGGCTCTACGAGTGGGCTCAGAAGTCACCCACCAACCAGGTAGGGATGAGTTACAGCTGGGCAACTTCCACAGCAGCCAGAGCAGAAAGTGCTTTTCTTCTAACAAAATACAGATAAGAGACAAGAGCTTTTAATTCCTCTTTGTATCACTGATTTGTATCACATTGTACAGAATAAGCTAAAATAAAATTTTAGCTTCAATAATATTTACATATTATGGAACAGCGCTAAATGCAGGGTATTTCCTATACACTGATACTTTTACTAGTGCAAAACTTGGGGTTTTTAATAATATATTTAACCAGAAAGAGTATAACTGTTAAACAAGGCAATTTGATCCTTCACAGTCTTTAGCGCTTTGCTTTCTCAATTCATCCATACTGTGGAGTAATGTAAAATTCTGTGTGATGTAAATATGTATTGCCCTGTTTGAAAACTCAGTGGGTCTTGAGTGAGATTTTTACTGTGGTAATCGGTATTCCTTTGGAATTCTACAGCTGAACACAAAATTTGCCTTCAGCAAACGTTCAAGTCCAAGCATATTTTCTGAGGTTAAATAGTATGCTGTCCCCTTTGGGATGAGTGTGGTGTGCTGGTTATGAAGGACAGCACATATTATAGGTAAAAAGATCTTGCACATAGTTGAAGTAGGTGGTGGGTTGTTAGTTGTTTTTTTTTTTTCTAGTGTAGCTTTCTGTATTTCAGAGATTGTTCTTAAGAAAAAAATTATAGCCTTTCCCTTCTTAATTGCCATTAATTCTCTTCCACATTCTCTTTCTGAACAGATGAGCCCAGCCTACGAGAGGTATTTGAAGCCACTTCTGCACAACACACTATCGAAATTATGAAGACCATGTTCCAAGTGAAGGGCACACATTTCCTCCTGTTCTTTGTGCAGCGGTACATTTATGAAGCATCAGTAATGACTAATCAGAATTAATAATCAGTTGCTTACTTGCAGTTACAAGTATCAAAGATTCTCAGCCAGCCGTTTGCAATTAGACAGATGCCAACAGCGCTGAGTGGCACCCGCTGCTGTGAGACAATCTAGTCAGGAATTGTCCAGGGTTCACTGTTTTCTATCCTGAAGTGTCTTGACAGCATCAAAACTCTCTCATTTGGCTTTCTTATTCTTTTTCTAAATCCACTGTATGATGATTGAGGAAAAAAAAAACACCACCGCACAGTGAACCTTCTCTCACTATGTTGTAACTATACAGTGCCTTCAAAAAACCCAAAACAACCAACTTTATTGAAAAATCCATGGTGAAATTATGATCTTTTGAAAAAGTTGTTCTCTTGGATCAGAAAGTATATTAGAAAGTACATCTGTTTTGACAATTAAAACAGCTCTTGATTTGCTCAGTACTGGAATATTCCTGCCTAATGAAGACTCAAACAAAGCTGATGCCAGCTCCAGTCTGCAGAATTTACCTTCCCATTAATAGAGCTGCTCATACTGTCTTTCTATAAATCTTGAGCTCCAAAAAAGTGTATTATTTGGAATACTGCTTCTCTAATTATTATACTTCATAATTATGGAAAGGGCAGGCTGATCCAGGCCAGTCATTAATTTGCTAGTAAATGAAGTGTTGCAAAGAACATCTTGTGATTATAATTCAATGCCAGTTAACACAGATATTTCTCTACCACGTGTTGCAAGAAAGAAACAACTTTTCCTGAGCTTCATCAGTTCTGCTTCTCTTCCCTGCTTGACAGCAAGAATAAAGCTCTCACTGCTGCCTCATTACATAAGTCAAAAACCTGCAATGTATGAACAGGAAGAGACAAAATATGACAAAGAAATACCCCCCAAGACAGGCCTCTAGAGCCAGATATGGGACTGAAAGTTCCCACCTACGTGGGACAAGAACTTCATGGGAGAACAGGATCCACTCCACAAAATAGATACCAACTCCCTTACTCCCAGCTGCAATCATGTTAGAGCATAACCAGAAATTCTATTAAACCAGAAATTCTATGACAAAGGGACCAGGATAAGTAGAAATGTCTGTGAAATTGAGTAAAGCCACAGAACTTGAGTGCCTTGACTTGAGTATCACCATAAAAAGCATTCTGCAGTTAAAATTAGATATCTATAAAGTCACTACATAAAGTGCTGACAAACCAGGTGACTCTATTAGCAGCTACAAGTATTTAGGCTCTGTGTTCCCTCCATCCCTACCCCTTTAGCCTGTACAAATATTTGCCATCTTTCTATCAATCTAAAGCAGTTTTCAGAACACAAGCTTTGTCTATAATGAAGACATTTGAATCAACTGATTAACATAAAAAGGAACAAATTACATCATTAATGGAAGAAAACAGGGCCCTACCAGAACACCCCAATTACTCTGCAGCACAAAAAACCAGGATTTGGGTGGGGGGTTTTTTGGTTGGTTGGGTTTGGTTTTTTTAAGTGTGAGAGTTCTAAAAGACAAAAAGAAAATACAAAACAGTATCCTGTATTTCACATTTTTATTAGCTTCTTCTGGCAGGCATTACACTTGGGAATAATATTGCACCAGGCATTAAAAATATGAATTCTACCACAGGGACATTTTGCATTTAGAATCCAATATAAATATTTGTAATTATATTTCCATGGCTACAGATAATATTTGGTTGCTTGATTTATATGCATAGAAAGAAACAGTTGTCATAACTGTAAGAAACTGTACTTATCAAGTACTTTTAAAGGGTGGGATTTGTTTTCCTAGAACATTACAATACTGTTTATTGATTTAGAAACTAAATTAGTCTACACAATAGCAGCTTCTCCCCAACTGCATTTTAAAATCTTTTTTGTTTCTTGCTCCCAGTGTCATAGCTTTAGATGGATTAGAAACCGTTTAAACAAGAGGTAATTTTAGCACTTTGAGTCGAGTCAGAAAATTGTGTTAATGACACAAAATACCCTATTGTACTGATTCTTCGGACTCCCTCTTTCAAACAAAAAGGTGTCTTGACCGAACAGGCACATGCACGGTTTTTTTTCCGAACTGGACAAAAGAACAGAGCTGCTAGAGAATGGAACTCCTCCAGTCCTCACTGATAAACAATAAATAGTCGTATAAAAAAAGCCCATATTGTTGCTTTAGTCAAAATCCAGACTCTCTTGGGTTCAGTGTCCAATTAAGTTGCTAATCACTGAAGTGGCTCCTGTGGAGTCAGAATCAGTCATCTGTTTTCCGTGCCAGTCTACAGAAAGTCCAGTTATGCTCCACTGTGTTTTCATTGGCACGCTCGCTCATGTGATGGACTCTGGTGTTCCTGATCGTGAAGCCTTGCTTTGTGATGTACTCCATGAGATGGACTCGGAGCGACACTTCCTGGTGGTAATCGCATGGCCCAAAGGTGAAGGACACCTGGCAGTCCCTGGTGTCCATCATGTGCTTATTCCACTTGGTGAAGTGGTTTGAAATGCCCTCCAGTAGTGCGTGGACTTTCGTAGTGATGGTGAGCTGCGTGATGATCACAGCCACCGGGTTGGAGTACTTGGAGAGCTTCCGGGTGCTGGACAGCTCCACCACCTCCTCAAAGGTATCCACGGGATACAGCGGCTTGGGGTCATTAAGACACTGAATTAAGGGCTCGATCTGATAGAAGTCCGCTTCCTTCCGGAGCAGGTCAAACTCCTTGAAGTCCAGTGGCAAAGTGAGCTCTGAGGTCCTTAAAAAGTTAAGAACATAACGGAAAAGTGGTCCATCTCTGTCAATAAAGTAATTGCCCTGAGAGTCCCTGGCAGTGGGGAAGTCTCCCCTGAACATGGCCCCGAGCATTGAGTCAGGATATCTCGTTAGAGTTGTGAGGGAGGTCGTATACATGTGTCCACCCACATTTAGCGTGACTGGATCAGTCATCTAGAAAGAGAGAAATTGCAGAGTTTATCAAGCCCCGACAAGAAGATTCGATCACCTCGCTGACACACACGGCAAATACTGCTGGAAAACTGGAGGGAATCACACTTCTCCCATTCAGCGCCTCTAAGGGCTGTTCAAACCTGAACAAATCCAAACCACCTAGCAACAAGGCACAACTGGCAACTAGACAGGATGATACTTAGCATGCAGAACGCATACTCCAGAATGCTTTAGAAATCTTAACAACTGAGCTACTGTCACAGGAGCAAGTTTTGCATTTGGGCAGCAAGTTTTTTCCTATTCTACAGATGGGGAAATGAGAACAGAGAAATTTCCTGAAGAACAAGTTAGTCAGAATGAGGCCCAGCAATGTTCCTTACTTTCACAATCTGTCTCTCATTCTAGAACAAAATCAAAACCAAAAAAAAAAGGAAAGAAAAAATCAGCAAAACAAATGTTAAGCGTCTTTTTCTCCCTCAAAAGAAGAAGACAATGCAGGTTTAAACATAGGACCAAAAGCTCACAATCAAAATAATCCATGCTTTGGTTCAGAGGCTTCATTTAAAAAGGCAAGGGAAAAAAAGAACTTTCAGATTTAAACTAAAAAGAAATATTTATTAACAAATTAGCATGCTGCATAGAAGAGGGGGGCAGAGCACAAACCAGTCTGCATCAGATTCCAGATAGCACATGAGGAAGCAAGAGAGAAAGGAACATAAATCCCATCTGGCCACCAACTCTAACAACCAGGACTGCAGCCAGCTAGAGAAAAGAGACATATGCATGGCAGCAGAATGAGAAGGGGAGAAAAATAAGATGTGCTTGTCTAGTTTGAGACAAGGTTTACAAGGAAAAATACTTTTCTCGATAAATAAAATGACAAAGTCCTTAAAATGATAAGCATAAAGCACAAACTATTTTCAGCCTTTACTTTAGGAAAACAGTAACAGTGAGCTCAAGGCATCAGTTCAGTCCTGGCTGATTGTCCCTAGGAAATGTGAACCTGGGCACTCCCCACAAACTGCCCAGGAGGTGCAGCACTCCAGGGAAGGTGAGTAACCTGTGGTAAAGCTGTTTTAACAGGCATAGTTTTCCCTCTCTCATGACTGAAGCTCTGGATCTACAGAAGGCAGATCTGGAAGGATTCTTGCTGCAAGACCCTGGAAGCCCAGCTGCAGCGCACAGCGCACACTTGCACTCACCATATATCCCCAGTCTCCATTATCCATCTGTTCAAGTGCTTGAACTGTGGTGTTCCAAGTTTAACAGAAGGCTGCTGAAAGGATACACGATTCCCCTCCTCTTGTCTCCCTGCAGGAAAAAGCACACACAAACACAGAACAAAACATGGCAGACCATCAGTACCTACAAGAACACCAAGGGGAATGCTTTCCAATCAAAGGCAGGCTCTCTGCCAGGAAAGCATTCAGCTACAGAGTAACATTAGCAGGAGAATCTGCAAACCCACTTTTCCCTCCTTCTCCCATCACGGTACCTACAGGACTGTCTCTGGAGCACACGTAACCACTCCACTGGTTGCCTGAACATCCCAGTTTTCTTGAATAACGAGCAATGTCCCTCTGAGGGTAATACATGTTCACAAGCAACCTTTCACCTGGGAAACTGTGAATACTTTGAAAAACAGATGTCGTTTTCCCAATTAAAAAAGTTTATTTAGCCACCTCTGAGGTCACACATGTGATCTGTTAATATTAGTCAACATTCCCATGCTCCAGTTTCAAACTGCTCAGAAGAATAAATCGAGCATGAAAGTCAACGAACACCAAGAAGAAAAAAACTCTAACTGCAGAATTAATAATTCAGTAGTGGAGAACTGCAACTGATAGCAAGAACATTAATCTACAGACAAAGAGTATGAATGGACTTCCCAGACACCTACTCTCAAAAGCAATCTCTGTAGGGACAAGCCAGAGGACATCTAACATGTTGTCAACACACTCCAACAAAAGCAATTTGAGAAGAGATTCATGCTGTGACTTCCCAGAAGATGCTGAACTGTTGACTTGCATAACAAGGGGACTGTCCACACAAGCACAAGGCAAATCCACAGCAGGGTTGTGCAACTTGGGGAAGGGTGAAGTGAATGACCTCAGACACCAGTGTTGATTTGCCAAAGGTGGCCTGTCCAGCATGTCAAGCAATGGAAGGACAGGGAAGCCAGCCGTCAGTAAGCCTTTATCCCTACCCAGAGCCTGCCTCTCTGCTAGAATTGCTGAAAATTTAGGTCAGCCTGTTTTAAGTAGGGTAGAGCTTCTCAGCTTTGTTTATTTTTACATCTTAAAAGACCACACCGTTCCCAAGACTTCTGGTCCCATCCTCTTTACTAACAAACTTCAACATACAGCCACCCAGCTAAAGGCAGCACAAAGATTTAGCCAAGCCAGAGCCCCACATTCCAAAACAACTGAAGGTCCACAGTTAATTCTCAACCAAAAAAAGATAACTTGCCCTTCTCATTCCTAGGAAATGAGGTTGGTTTCATTCACCACAGAACAAGGCAGCACATCCCATCTCTGTGCTCTGCTGCCCTGCACAAATCCACAGCCTGGGCAAAACAGTGTCCAGCAAGTCAGGTCTTTGGGACCCAGCAACACAAGCACAGCCCCAGCTGCCTCTCAGGTGGATTAAAGAGTAAAAAAACCAAAATCGGTGTATGAAAATAGTGAGGTCAGACAACAGAAGACTAAGGAATACTAAGATACAGAACAAGTCATACCAGGATCCTATTTTTACAAATTAGAGACAGAGCATGCCTCAAGAGAGTACATTAAAGCACACCCCCCGACAGCAGATAAACCTGGAACGCCAGCTCTTTTGCCAAACTCTGTAATTATTTTAACTGCTCACAAATCAAGAAGTGAATTCTTTCAGGATTTGTGGGGTGTGGGGGTTTGTTTTGTTTTTCTTTGTTTTGGGGTTTTCTGGGGGAGTGGGGTTTTTTTGGTTTAGTTTTGTTTGGTTTGGCTTGGGTTTGTTTTGGTTTGGGTTTGTTTTGGTTTGGTTTTTTGGTTTGGTTTTTTTTCAGAATTGTCACACAAGTACAGTTTGTAAACTTTTAGCAATAGACCAAACCTTTTAAATTCCAGCACTTGAAGGTGTTATTCTGGTCAAGTACAAGATGAGGATAACATACAGATGCATTAAAACCATATGAGACTGGCAGAGGCTTCTGATACTCACTTGAAAGTGAAATGATGCAGCCAGCCAGAAACCTCGCCAGTAATCATGACAGAAGAGATCTGCAGTCCTAATAAAATTAACTTGAATTAAACATCCAGAATATTTCAAAGACAGAGAGAGATGTCCATCAGTGTTATTTTAACTGGTGAATACGATGTTATTTTGGTCAGCATGTAAGTCCACTAGAGATGAATCAAGACTTCATCAGGGAAAGAAAGAGATGACATTGCAAGCCTGTGCAAAGGCGCGATTTAATCTTTGATCACAGCACTGCTGTGTAACACCAGAGTGAATAATTCACAAGAGCAATTATCTGAAACAAACCTAGCCCTCAATATCAAAAGAGCATGAAGGAATCTCAGTGACCTTTGTGTAAGGACCCAGAACCACAAGGCACACACAGGCCTCCCTGGCAAACCAGTGCTGGAGCAAGATGCGCCACACGAAAGGATGATACCAGGAGGCCATCCTAAAATGCCCGAGTGTAATCCCAACTATTCGCTACTTCCCTCATCAGCCTGGCAGCTCTGAATTTCTAGAAAACTTCACATGAGAAAGTAGCTTAGTTTGGGTACAACCTGAGCTAAGGACTTGCCAACCACATCACAGAAAGGCTGAGGACGGACGCCCTTCGTGCCATGTGCCCTTTCAGTGATGCTTTAAATCTTCCTGAATGGAACACAGTGATCATCAGTGGGGGTGGGCAGACACTCTATCCATCCCCCAGCACAGGCAGCCTCAAGCCAGCTCTGTCCTTGTGTCACACACCAATGGATTGCACGCAGGGACAGGCTTGCCAACGCAGCTACTCCTGTCCAGACAGCAAATTACAGATGACACAGTCATACCCCAAGGCAGCCTACATTTGATAACCACAAAAAATATTTAAAGTGAAGTTCAGTCAGACAAATTGCTGACAGTTAAGCCAAAAGGGATGTCCCTCTCTGGTGGGAGCAGAAGTGCACGGATGGTGTCAAACCACAGTCCTGCTGTCGTGATGCTGCTCTGCGTGCAGGGAGAGGACACGCAGCAGTGACACGGTCACTGGGGCTCCTGCCACAGCCCAGCACAGCCAGAACTGGAATGGCACAATGAGAAGCGAGAAAAGCACTCAAGTCATCACTTTATACTCAACACACCAAACTGGATACCTGCATTTATAAAACGCTCACTCTTATTTCTTATGTTATGACTCAGAGGATTACAAGGCTGTTTATCAGCAACACTGCTGCAACAGGTAGTGCCACTAACTTCAGCAGGGCTTCTCCCAGAACAGAGCTGCAAACCAGTTTGCAAGCTGAAATTCAAACAAAGCATTTAAGAGTCAGATGAATGTCTGCATCCATGAAAACACACACACAGACAAAGACACACACACACACGCTCAGGCCAGGCCAGGGGAGCCAGCAGCACTGGCCAGGCGTTTGCACTGCTGGGACTAGAGGCTACCACCACTCCTGGAGAGACCCCTGCAATGGTGTAACACAGTTACTCAAAGGAGGAGAGAAATACACTCAGCAGTTGTAAGTCAAGAGGCACAAGACCACCTGATTTGCTCTCATTCAGAATGTTCTTCATCTAGTTTTTCAAACAAAAGAATTAAGGGATTTACTTATGGCAAGAGTCTTTCATGGGCAGTTTGATATCAATATTATAGCACGAGCTGTTTAACCTCAAGAGTTACCTTTGATTTCTAGGTCAACAGAGAGATGGAAGGAATTCTAGCAGCGGCAACTTAAAAATGAAAAAGAGCAAGGTAAGACTCCAACATACCCTTGGCATTTCAGCTACTCACCCCCCTTTGTGAGCTCCCTGCCTCTCACACTTAGATCTCACAAGATGAGAAGAAACTCCATCCCCTAGCACAGTTACGCTGTACAGGGACAACCTCTCTCTTTCCCAGCCAGTCAGAACATTTGAAAGGCAAGTTCTTACTGAAAATTATTGGTGACTCACCTGAACTGACAAACACTGAGCAGCACCAGTGCTGACTGTTCTCCACCAAACTACAGCGAGCTGACGGTCTGCAGAGCAGCCCGAGCTCCAGCTCTGTGCCAGCCTAACCAGGGGAGTGAGGAGGAGGAGGAGCGTTCTCAAAACAACCAGTTACCAAATCTTCTGGCAATTCAGCAGATCAACTTCACTCAAGAAAGCATCTCTCTCCTTCTACACATGTCAAGTTTATAATGACTAATGCAGTTTATTAGAACTTAACTTAGTTCTTGCTTTTTTTGAGTTGTTTTTTACTAATACTCAGTCTTTACCTCAGGCAGGATGGAAAAATGCTCACGCCAGCCACTCAGCATTTTCAATTCTTTATGTTTAATTGCTTCACTATAAATTCCAAGCTCCTGAAGTTTCCTTCCCTGCCCCAAGGAGCTCTATGCCATCCCAATTCCAAACCTTTATTTTAATTGCTTCTTGTTGGAAGAGCCCACATCCCAGTACGACTTTGTCCCTCCTATCAGAGACCCAAAGGAAGACTCTAATATCCAGCGTGGTCCTGCTGAAGCAACCCAAGGCACCCAGGCTTCCAGGACCTGTGATAATAACTGGGGTTTATCCATGTACTTTGCTTCTGTGATATTAACCAGTGTTTTCCCAATGAGGAAACACGTCTCTAAACAGTTTTGGCGGCGGGCAGGTGTCAGACACACCGAATCTCCCTGCACACACTGATGGGGCTTAGCACACACACAGACCAAGGACTGACAACAACATGGGACAGAAATCCCCTCAAAAGCCCAGAATGGGGTCCAGGGCTTCAGCAGGAGCCGGGAAGTGCCCGTTTCCATCCCAGAGAAGCCAACGAGTTCGTGGTAAAAGAACTCTCCCCCGGATCACAGTGATTCAGCAAAGATGCTGGGAAAGAACCCGTTCTGCCTCTCTCCTCGCAAGTGACCCAAGAGTCCACGGCCTCAACCCCACCCCAAAACAGAGTCCCAGCTCTGCCTCTTCTCCCCGTGGGGCAGCAGGACCCGCTCCCCTCCCCGCCTGGAGCGAAGCCCACGGGTCCCAGACCCTCCGTGCCAGAAATCACCGCCGGGCACCGCGGCTCCCACCCGGGCATCCCCACCGAGCCCGACCGGGAACAGGACCCCTGTAACACCTGTCCCATCCCCGTCCGAACACGGGGCCTCGGCTCCCTGTGCCCGGCCCGGAACGGCCCCGGGAGCCCGGCCCGGCACCTGCCCCGCTCCCGCCCGTCCCGCCGTGACGCGCTCCCCGCCGCGGCTGCG
>VWPU01015599.1:0-26070 GCA_013398955.1 Callaeas wilsoni | reverse complement strand
CAGGGCAGCCTCTCCAGGCATCAGCAGAGTAGGACTTCCCAATCTGGAGGTAAAAATGGCATTCTAGAGGCGGAGTGGCTGGAGAGAAGCTGGTGGCTGAGCTGGGGCCGGTGTTTCCACGCCCTTTGGCCTCGCAGGGAGCTGTTGCTGTGGCTGGGGACAAAGCGTGTCTCCCACGCACATCTGCACACCAGGTGTGCTCACACTCGTAGGGAGCGTGAGTTTTTGGCTCTGCCTGGTGTGTATTTCTGGCCACATCTGGTACAGTGACAGCTGTGAAAGTCTGGCCGGTGTTAATGTTGGGTTAATGTTGGGTTATAGCCAGGAGAAAGAGCGTTTCTGCTGAGTGCAAGGGCTGCAACCTCCAGAGCGGAAAGCAGGGGAGGCAACAGGGGCTGCAGCTCCTGAGGCTCTGCTGAAATGCAGATTACTGCTCTCTCTGGCCAGTAGAACTTTCCGCAGCAACAGGAGCTTTTTAAATCCCCCCTCGAGGCACTGATGCAGGGCGAGGCTGAGCTCAGGAGATCTGGGGCAGGGAAGAGGCAGCTCTGATGTGCAGCCTTGATTCTGCTGCCTTTCAAACCCCACCTGCGGTGGAAGCAGTGGCCTGGAGAGAAGGCTGGTTGTGTAACACTAATTAGCGCTGGCTGCTGAAGGGAAAACAAGCACCTGCTCCAGGGAGTGAGGAAAGGGAAAGGAGGGAATAATCGGGAAGGAGGAGTGGGAAACCAACAGACTTCCTCTGATTTAGTAACTCTGAAGTTCAGTTCTCTGGCTGAGACTTTCCCTGTGAAGTTTTGATTATCTCTGCAGTGTTTAGCCCCAGCTTTTCCAATAACGTGATGAGAAATAAGAATATTTGAGGATATGTGTGCTTATATCTAGACAAATAATAAAAAAACCCCAGAGCACACCTGTCTTTATCCTTTCTGATGTTTTGAAGGATAATTAAGTGCAAAGGTACCAAGATGCCAAATATCACAAAATCGAGGCTTCAATTTTGGGTTAAGAAGAAGGCAGTTTATGCATGGAAAAGGAAAAATCATCATCCTCTGGCCACATAAGCCTGAAAAATATCTTTCCCCTCAATATAGCACAGCTCTGTGGTACTTAGTGAACCTGAGATGTTTGGCAGGGCTGAGAGGGATTTATTTTCGTGCAATTTTATTTTCAGACTTCTTTTGGCTGTTTTGACACCTCCTGGCAATTTTCCTAAGTGCTTAAACTGCACATTACAGTGAGGAATGTTTTTAAGGAGCTCCACATTGAAATTGGGTGAGGCTTATTTACTGTTTGACTCCTGGCTCTGACAGCATTTATTTCTCCCAACGATTTCTGCTAAATGAGTTATTTTTCAGTTGGATTGAGCAGGTTCCCACACTTGCATCTCCTTTTCCATTTGCATTTCCTTTCTTTCCTGGCGGTGCCAATCACGGAGCTCCCTGGGCAAATGATGATTTCAGGAGCCAAATGTTGCCTGACGTGGTTTGTGCAGCAGAAGGGGCAGGAAAGCAAAGGAGGATGAGGAGAACCTTGGAGCTTTTAGCTCCTGACTGACACAGGCAGCTGGATGAGAACAACGACTTCATTTCATGTCACTGTTTTCTAACAAGAATGTATTGATGAAGCAGAGGAGAGAGACAAAAACCCAAATAATGGCATTTCTACAAAGAGGTTTAGGGTTGCCTTGATTAAGAGCTCTGATGGCCTTTGGGATCCTTATTTCCCATCCATTTCCCATCTTCCATGAGGCAAATGGAGTGGACGGAGATGCTTAAACCTCACTTGAAGGGCAGGATTTAATGGCCACAGAGAGATGGAAGTTATTTCAGAATGCTTCTCCTCTGGGACCTTAGAGAACACCTGATTTGAGCTTGTTTTGCCCTAGATGTGAACTGAGCACAGGGAGCTGGGCCTGTTTATAGCCTTGATTTAGACTTTTGCTGCTTTTGGAGCTCTGAGCTAAATTCTTTACTAAGAATTCAAGTAGGCAGGAGATTAAAAAACCACAGATAATCCACGGTGGCCTTTCTTTGCCTGCCAGCACTCAGGTATTGCTCTTGTGAGGAAGAGAAGGAAGATACTGGGGCTGAAATTAAGAATCTTCAATTCTTGGGCAGTATTTTTGGTCTCTTTCTCCCTTGACTTCAGCTGTTGGACAAGAAATAATTTTGGTTCTCTAGGTTTTGTGTCTGTCTCTTTTTTATCTGATTTTTTTTTTTTTTGTGGTGAGTTTATGTTCCTGCCACAGAATTGCTGAAATTCGGATCCCACGATGTTGATGAAGCTACAACTGTAGAATTTGTTTTTCTTTGCCAAAAGGAATCTGTCCTTATTTATATTTGTGCCTGTCAGTTGAAATACAGCTGAAAAAACCAGAGGATTTTTGGGCTGTTTCATCATTTGTGCTTCAGCTGTGACTAAAAGAGCTTCTGCCTCTTTAAGCCTGCAGAAGAATATTCCAAGTTTTGACCTAGGAAAATTCCGTCAGTAATTGGAAGTTTGCTTCCAAACAATCAATAACAAATGTCATAAAGTACCAGTCTATTCAGGAAATTAATTGGAGATACTTAGGAGAAATTAATAATGAATGTTCAAGTGATAGTTCCTTTTTAACCTTGCAACATTATCAAGACAAAGTAAACATCAGAGGAATTATAGTAAAGCAGACAAACTGTGGGAGAAATTAAGCATGCAAACGAGAGAACTGCATAAATCTCCATGTTATTAATTGGGGGAGAGTTCCTGAAATTATCATCTGGGCTGAATATTAAGTATCATAAATAAAAATGGAATGAAGAGGTGCTCTGTGGGGGGAGAGGGGAGGAAGCGTTGCAGGCATCCCTCAAAGGACTGCCGCTTTTCCTGGTGGTTGATAATGAACATGATGGGTGTGACACTTTTAATGGATGCTGTTTCCTGTGCATGCAAAGAAAAGGAATGATCAAAGCCTGGAACAGCCACAGCAAGGAACTTTTCATTAGAAACCTCTCTAATTGCACGGCTATTGTGTTTTACCTCCTGCAGCTCTGGGGTTTTCTTGAGGGATTTTGGCTCAGAAGAAAGCAGGTAATTGGACTTGTGGCTGGCTTCTGGAAATGGCTTCAGGACATGCTCTGAATGTTCCTCATGCTGAAATTTCAGAAGAGTTTCAGGTATCTAAAGCCCTTCAACAAAATTCCCTGAATGAGAAAACATTTATTGAACCGTCTCCCTCTTTGAGATCGTGGGAAGTGCACATTTTACAGAGGATTTCCACTTAGAAATCACACTAAATAAAGGTCTGGAGTACGTTTTAGCTGATCCTGGTAAAGCAGTTCAGAGCTGTTGGGTGTAACGCTCACAGCTTCACCTCCTCTGGTAGAATTCAGACCCAGGATGCCTCAAACACAAGCTGTGTTCTGGAGCCTTCTATAGGCAACTGTTCTCTTACCTGCTGTGGATGCTGAAATGCTGTTAGCAGGGAAATTTTCTCTTCTTGCATTCATTCTGGGAGAACTTTTCCTTTGCTGTGTAAGCTATGGAAACAATAGATAGGGTTTTTGTAAATAGCGTTCATATCTGGTATCTTCTGACCTTGTGTACATTATATTAGGAAAAAACACTTCTAAGTGGGTGTCTGAGACTTTGACCAATCACCCGAGGAGAAGTGTGAACACTGTTCAATTGCTTTATGGAACTAGAATATATAAATGGTATTGTAAATTTAATAAATAATTCATTCCTCACTCTGACTCCTGCCTCGCTGCATCTCTGAGCCCCTGCTTGGAAGCCCACAACCTGATGGCATTGGGTGCCCTGGAAACACTTGAGAGCACAGTTTAATAGCTGGGAAAGCTCTTAAGATTGAGAGTTGAGCTGAATGGCTCCAAAATGAGTCGTAAAATTGCTGTCAGTTGTCACTGCAGTGAATTTGTTTGAGATCTCCATCAGCCCAGCTGAGGAGTTGGCTAAAAAACCACCAGTGGCAGCTTAGGAGCTGTTTCTGCATCTTCTCTCCATGGATCTCTTCCCTTTCTCCCTCTTTAAGGCACAAAAATGTTTGCTGAAATGCCCAAGGACTTGGATTTATTTAGTTTTGTGGTGAAGCTGCATTATTCGTGAGGCAGCACATCCCAGTTCATCCCTCCCAAACCACGTTCTGCAGATGTGAGGTGTCCCCTCCCGTGCTCAGAATTATTTCCAGCTGCTAAGAGCCTGAAACTGGTCCTGCCTTAACTCCTGAGTGGTGTAGTTAGGTGAGGGTTTAGACTTAGCTCTGAAAATTCAACATTTTTGTACTTAAAATCAGAGTGAGGAGGCAAGTGGAGATTTTCAGGACTGGCCTGAACTTGTATTTGCCCTGAAATAAGTTGTTTTCAGCTTGAATATCACCCTGCAAGTGCTTGATGTCTGTGACGCCTCACAACTGCTATTAAATCTCCACAAAATATGCGTTTTGTTTTCCTTTTCCAATTAAGATTGAAGCATCACTTTCATTCCTCCCAAGCAGTTATTAAAGAACTGAACTTGCCAAATGTATGGCTCAAACTGTTTGGGGACATCTTTCTGGCTTTATGCATTTCCCTGGGGAAACAAAAAAAATAAATTGCTTTTGTGAGAAGTATTATAATTGATTAAACAGGAAATTAATGTGGGGATATGGCATCGTAAGCGTGAAGAGATTAAATTTCTGCTGTCTCACTTTTCATTATGAGCTTGAAAAATGAGGGTGTTGAGATATTGAGGGAAGTGACACCGGGGAAGGTGGGGAACGGAGGTGGGAGGGAATCCAGGAGGGACCCTCTGCTCAGCCTCACTCAGCTGTGAACCCGCTCCCCTCTTCCATCCTTTTCCACTGCTGTCAAACTTCCTCAGGACACAGCCCCTCATCTTCCACCACTGCAACGGGAAAAAGAGGGAAATAACTCAGCAGGTTATTGGCTGAAAGCCATCTCCTGTTTTGCCTTTGCATGTTGTGCCACGATATTGGTTTGTTTCTGCTTTGATATGAGCAGCTCCGAGTGGATATTCTGATTATTGCTGCATCTGCTCAGGGAAGATGAACAGTTCTGGGGTGGCACTCAAAGCTCGGGGGGAAAAGGGGCGAGGCTCTAACTGAGCACCTCGCTGGACAGTGACTCCTCTTGAAGGAAAACACCGGGCACTGCCAACGGAAAGCAGCTGGAATGCCCTAAAAACATCCCCAAACTTCCCCCCACGGCTTCGGGGTGACTGTAGGAGAATGGCTCCCTGAGCAAGGACATGCAGAACGGAGCTACTGCACCACCCAGGTTTCAGGAATTGTCGAGCAGTTTCTCACAGAAAATGGATACTGAGAGCAGTTTCTCACGGGAGCTGCTCATTGGAATGTGCACAACCCAGGCCTCAGCAACCTTGATTATCCTTAATAAGCAAGAAAGAAGAAATAAAGTCACTGGTAGGAAAGTAACAAGATAGGGAGACAAGATGGGAAAACAGGAGCATGTAACCATAAGAGAAAATAAAGAAAAAGCATGATTGTTTAGCTATAGCCAATCCGTATTAACTATTGTACATGTGATAATAGCTTTTATCCAATCATAAGAGAAAATAAAGAAAAAGCATGCTTGTTTAGCTATAGCCAATCCGTATTAACTATTGTACACGTGATAATAGCTTTTATCCAATCATAAGAGAAAATAAAGAAAAAGCATGATTGTTTAGCTATAGCCAATCCATATTAACTATTGTACGTGTGATAATAGCTATTATCCAATCATAAGTTACAAAGTGGCACACGAACAGCTGATTAATGTATATAACCAGACCTATGATAATCAATAAAGAAGAAGAAGTTAGGAGTTCCACCAATAACTCTCTGAGTACGTGTGGTTCATCTGGGCAGCTCTCCACAGGTGACCTGTAAAATGTAGACTCTGCGGAATCTTCATTTTGCTCCCAATTCCAGGCATTAAAATTCAGCAGAAGATGATGCAGCAGGAGTTGAGCTCTGATGGTGCTGCCAACACCTTGGAGAAGGCACCTCTTAGTTTTCCTTTAAGGCCATGGGCCTGGAGCCTTCCTGGGGGGATGGAGGAGTGGCGGAGCGGATATTCCTGCGGAACAAAAGCTTTTGGAGTTGAAAGATAAGGGGCAAAACATTAATTTTACTAAGGATTTGCGAACTGAACATTGGAAGCTCAGGTGCTCTCTCTTCATGTGCCCTAATTTTTGTCCAGTGGCAGCAAAAGTAGTTGAGTGTTTGGTTTTTTTTTTTCCAAGAGTGGTAATTTTCTACAGCTCAAAGAACTGGGTAATTAACAGTTTCAAGATTGGGCCTGAACACCTGATACTTCCCTGCTGCACAGTCAGAACTGTACATCTGCAGCTCTTAACAGTTCCTTTGGTTTTCCCCAAGAAAATCTGTTTACATCGTGGGAAATTATTTCCTTACGTGTTTTTATAAAGGATGAGATCCCCTGCTATCATTTTTGGGATAATTGGCTTCTCCTGTGACTCCTCTGACACTGAGTGGTTATGGCAAGGCTGAACCTTTCTGTCCCAGCTCCAAAAGTGCTGTTTCCTTCATGCTTTATTTGCCTGATATCCTTTTTTACTCTTGAACTTCGTAGGGATGTTGAATGTCAGCTGATCCCTTCAGAGTCCAGCTCGTTTGAGATGTGGCCCCTGGTTTATGCTGGGTCTGAAGGTAGTTTCTAAGGTAAAGTTGAATGGTTTTGGGTTTTTTTTTCCTACTAAAAATTGAAACATCATGCAGAGGAAAGGAATGAGGGATTTGTCTTTACAAACACATTGTGGGTCTGCTGGTAGATAAAATTAACATTGAGAGATAAAAGTAACAGTGGTGAGGATTCCATAGGAATTCCAGTGATTAACACAAGGAAAAGACAAAAAAGGGGGGGTGTACATTGAAAAAGGGTCTGAGGCGTTCCGGGCAGTCTGTACCTCTCAAGTACCTCAGCCAATGGGGAAAGAGGGAGGGAAAATGTGGTCGGGAAATTAGGATAAAAAGGAGGCTGTGTCCTCCAAAAATTGGA
Organism: Callaeas wilsoni; assembly: GCA_013398955.1. Lineage (NCBI taxonomy): Eukaryota > Metazoa > Chordata > Aves > Passeriformes > Callaeidae > Callaeas > Callaeas wilsoni. The sequence continues at coordinate 19,051 of VWPU01015599.1, read as the reverse complement.
GAGACCCCAGGGGAATGCCCCATGGCCTCTCCCTTTATTGGAATAAAGTAACGGGATTCCTCTGTCTCCTTTTTGGACATAAACCTCGGGTGCTGGTGGATTGATTTTCCTGACAAGGCTGAGGGTGATCATGTGCTCGACCCTCCACTCTGCTCCATCCCATTTTTTTTTTCCCTAGAAAAACTCAGAGAGTTTTGTAAAACTGCTCCTGAGTGGAGCTCTGCAGCGGAGAGATGCAGCAATAAAGGAGATAATTCTCGAGTGCTGCCTTCCTGCTGCATCGGAATGCCCCTACGGAACAGAAAACAAAACCCCTTCCCTTTTCAGAGCCTTTTCCCTAAGCTGTTCTCCCAGTCCCTTTGCCGGAGGTGTTGGCCTGTGCAATCCATCCCCGAGCCGCCTTGCTGGAGGTGAAAGAAGGGAACAAAAAGCGTTTTAACTGCTCCACACGCTGCCTCTTGCCCCCTGTGCCCCAGCAGCAGCACCTAAACGTGTCTGCAAAGGCAGAGGTGACCCAGGGCTTGTTCATTTAAGTCCCTGCTTGATCCCAGCCCGTGGCAGGCTGCAGAATCAGGCACGAAGTGCTGCCTGTCTGACGAACCCTTTAAAATGAGCACCGATTAAAGCATTAAGCCCTTGTCCCGAACGTTTTTTTTTTTTTTTGCTGGTGGTGGTTGTTAAATTGAAGGTTGCAAGAAAAGCAGAGCCATTAGCAGGGCTTTGTCGTTGCTCCTGAAAAGGATGAGGGGGAAGGATGGGGTTGGAGAAGCAGGGAGAGATGCCACGATTTCACACTTCATTGAAATGCTCCGCGTTAGCTGGAATTGCTTCGTAATCCTTTAAAAACAGCAGAAAAAAAAAAAAAGCTCGGTCACAGGTGGGTTTTGCCTGATTTTTGAGTGGGGGGGTGTGCTGCACTGCCTGCTGCTTTGCTCTGGCTTGGCCTGTGGGCCCAGGCAGCCACCCTCACAGGAGAGCGGCTCTGCACCACACAGGGGCACTTCTGGCCCGCAGCCGTCTGCAACAAGCAGTCTCTTGGTTTTAGTTCGGCAGGAGTAAAGACAAGGAGGAAAGAGTTGGAATTTCTGTAGTTTATTTTCTTGAAGGGGAGCTCTCAGAAAGACCCCTTAACTCTTTGGGTACATGTTTTTATAGGGTTACAAAGTGAGAGAGGTATAACAGAGACAGCCAATCCAAAGGCGACACGCGTGACAAAGAACTAAAAGAAACATCTCAGGGGAGGAACTCAGCCTAAGTTACAAATGGTAGCACAGCTAAAGTTTATCTAGAATCACACTGTCCTGTGAGAGGCCTGAATCTCTGAAACAACGAGAGGAGGCAGGCACAGGTGGCCTCAGGGGTTAAGAATTTTTATGCTGTGGACTCTTCTTTGAACCTATCCTCTGAGGCAGAGTCTGGTGCAGTGACATGAAGCCATTCTGAACCACCCAAGATAGCCTGGGTCACTGCAACAGGGGTGCAAAACACATTTAAAAATAAAAATGTGAATGCCTCAGAAACTCTGAATTGCCGAACTCCACCAAAAAAGAGCCGTCAGAAACCAGTGGGAACCAACTCAGCAGGCACAGAACAACCAAGAAGCTGCCGGTGGTGGAACCTCCCTGATGGCCCTTTCTGTTGCTTTATTGACCTTGCAGGTGCTTCAGCGTCCGCCTGCAGCCGCGAGGGGAGGAGGGCTCTTTGTCCTTGTCCCCAGCTGAGGTGACATCTCTGGATGAGCCGAGGGGAGGAGGGCTCTTTGTCCTTGTCCCCAGCTGAGGTGACATCTCTGGATGAGCCAAGGGGAGGAGGGCTCTTTGTCCTTGTCCCCAGCTGAGGTGACATCTCTGGATGAGCCAAGGGGAAGAGGGCTCTTTGTCCTTGTCCCCAGCTGAGGTGACATCTCTGGATGAGCCAAGGGGAAGAGGGCTCTTTGTCCTTGTCCCCAGCTGAGGTGACATCTCTGGATGAGCCAAGGGGAAGAGGGCTCTTTGTCCTTGTCCCCAGCTGAGGTGACATCTCTGGATGAGCCAAGGGGAAGAGGGCTCTTTGTCCTTGTCCCCAGCTGAGGTGACATCTCTGGATGAGCCAAGGGGAAGAGGGCTCTTTGTCCTTGTCCCCAGCTGAGGTGACATCTCTGGATGAGCCAAGGGGAAGAGGGCTCTTTGTCCTTGTCCCCAGCTGAGGTGACATCTCTGGATGAGCCAAGGGGAAGAGGGCTCTTTGTCCTTGTCCCCAGCTGAGGTGACATCTCTGGATGAGCCAAGGGGAAGAGGGCTCTTTGTCCTTGTCCCCAGCTGAGGTGACATCTCTGGATGAGCCAAGGGGAAGAGGGCTCTTTGTCCTTGTCCCCAGCTGAGGTGACATCTCTGGATGAGCCAAGGGGAAGAGGGCTCTTTGTCCTTGTCCCCAGCTGAGGTGACATCTCTGGATGAGCCAAGGGGAAGAGGGCTCTTTGTCCTTGTCCCCAGCTGAGGTGACATCTCTGGATGAGCCAAGGGGAAGAGGGCTCTTTGTCCTTGTCCCCAGCTGAGGTGACATCTCTGGATGAGCCAAGGGGAAGAGGGCTCTTTGTCCTTGTCCCCAGCTGAGGTGACATCTCTGGATGAGCCAAGGGGAAGAGGGCTCTTTGTCCTCGTCCCCAGCTGAGGTGACATCTCTGGATGAGCCAAGGGGAAGAGGGCTCTTTGTCCTTGTCCCCAGCTGAGGTGACATCTCTGGATGAGCCAAGGGGAAGAGGGCTCTTTGTCCTTGTCCCCAGCTGAGGTGACATCTCTGGATGAGCCGTTTCCCTGGCAAGGCTCAGCCCCTGCTGCCCTTGCAGCCAACCTGTGACAAACACAGAAACCCATGCCAAAAACCCACTGATGCTCGACTGATGTCACTTGGTTCGCTCTGACTTTTTATTGCTCTCGCTCGGATTAATTTTCAGAGGGAATGCTGGACAACGAGGAAGGAAAGAGGAGCTGCTTGATTTTTTGGTTTTTTTTGTTTTTTTTTAAAGTTTGGTTGCAATCAGAATTCCGTGCCTTGTAAGAGAAAATGAGAACCACACCCATTTTCCAGGCACTGCCTAAATCCTGGATCAAGGTGTGTGGGGGGTTTCTCCCTGTGCCTCTGTGTGGGCGTAAATAAATCCACGGCTCCCCTAAATACCGCCGTGCTCCTGTGTTCACTTCCAAGAATGTGGAATTTTCAGGAATTTTTCACTCTCCCCTGGAAAATCAGGCAGCTGAGGCAATACACATTGCTGGCTGAAAATACTGGGAAAATCTGCTTGCGGCCAAAAGCTCCATAATGAGAGAGTGGAGTTGTTCTGATGGGTGGCAACTGAGCAGGAATTTCTAATTCCAAACAACTCTTAATTTGTGACTGCTTGGAAAATCTTGGCAGGGGCAGGTTTTGTTTCTCTTCCATTCATTTCTTGTGTGAGATTGATTATTTTACGTTTTTTTTTGTTGTTGTTGTTGTTGGGTTTTTTTGTTTCTTTGTTTGTTTTTGTTTTCATTTTTGTTTTGGTTCTGCAGCTGCCTCTACCACGGTGTTTATTTGGGGAAAAAAAAAAAACAAAACAAACCCCAACAATTTACAAATGTGCATTTGCACAGAGCAAGTCTTTGTGGGTAAATAACAGACCTGAGCTTGCTTTTCCTTTGCTGACACAATATCTCAGAAATAATGGCCTGAATAAATGCTATCGAAGCAGAATGCTTAGCTCAGGCCTTTGCTGCTGAAGGAATTGATTACTGTAATGGTTTGTTTGGGGGATTATATTGTGTTCTACCTCCTTTAGTCTCTCTTGGCTGGTTACTGGTTCGTTTGTAGTTGGTTTTGGAGGCTGTTTAAATTCAACTTTGCTCTGGGTGCCTGTATTTTCTCATTTATGTTTCTGTGTTGCTGTGTAAAACCATTCATTCATCAGAAAATGACTTTGCTGGGGTTTTTCCAGCAGTGCTGAGAAGAGCCTTCTTCAGAACAGGTATTTACTGTTTCCCTTGGCTTCTGAGGGGTCTGGAAATTCCTGTCTGGAGCCTGATCTAAAGCCACCCTGAGCAAGGATTTATTCGGAAATAATGGTGCTGAAAGCCCACCGGGAGGGTTTGGACTCCTGGCTGCCACATGGAGAAGTTCAAGGGACTGGGAGTGAAGCTCTGATTCAATAATTCTGAGGAATTATTCCCCCTCCCCAGCCAGGTTTGCCTGACTTTTCCCCTCTTCCTGTCCTGTAAATCAGATTATTGTGCCCATGGACAAGTTCCTCTGCTCTGGGTCTGCATGAGGGAATAGAATTCTAGGGATATTCCCATTCTTTCTCCCTCAGCCTCCAGGATTATCCTCGGAGTGAGCTCAGCACTGAAGTGGAACCGTGCAGGTGCTGAAGTGTTGGCAGGGGAGCCCTTTGAGTTGATCTGCTGGGGTTTTTCCTGTGCCTTCACACCCAGGGAGGGCAAGAATCCATCAATACCTTTAATTCTCCCCCTAGAGAAGAACTGCAAGGTTGAATTTCCTTACATTTCATACAACAACCTTGTGTGTTTTATTCTCTATCAGCTAAAATGCAGAGCACTCCCCAAAAGTAGAATTTCAAATTCCCTTTAGGCTCCTTGCTGCTGTTGTTTCCCCAACCAGTGTGTTCTTTTGATGATTAATAATGGTTCTTATTGTCTTAAAGCCAGATGGGTTTCCACACCTGCTGTGCCATCCCGAAAATAAAGCACCTTTCTTCTGAACTTGTATTGCTCCCAGTTTGGTGGGAGCTGGAGCTGTAATTTTCCTGTTCCGAGGTTATTTGGTGCTGAAATGGCTTTGGAGCTGGTGGCACATGTCTTGGTGCTCAAAAGCAGAGATTGAAGGAGGAAATGAAAGCCCAGAACGAAGAAGAAAATGAAACCCCCTGCTTTGAAAATGATTCTCTTGTACGCCTCATGAATACGACTCGTTCTCTCAGGGTCCTTTCCCTGCCAAGATTTCCCAGGCCCTGCTCTCAAACCGGTGTTTTTCTGCCTTTGTCTCTCTGAGCTGACAATTAAGCTGCAGTTCAATTTCCTGAAGGGTCTCCATCCCTGACCTTGCCATGATTGCAATGTCAGAAGGGAGGCAGAATATGAAAATGAGCGCTGGGTTTGCCGTGGCAGCTGGGCCAACCAGCACTAAGGCTTTCCAAACCGGGAAAACGCTTCCCACTCCTTCAAGCATCACTCCTCTAACATTTCACTCACTTCAGATTTTACAGGCATCTGGTGTAGCTAACACAGCTTTTGAGAAAATCACCTGTGTCTGTGAATTACCTGCAAAAACCACCCGATTTTCTGTTTATTTGTGCTGGTTTGAAAGCAAAACCAGTGAGAAATTCCACTCCAGTCAGAAGTACAATTTAATAGGAAAATACTAAAATAAATGCAATAGCACAATAAGAAACCACTGACAGAGTCCGGATACAACCTGACACCCTGTCAGTCAGGGTGTTGGTAGATAAAATGGTGGCTGCAGTCCTCCAGAGTGATGGTTCTGTTGAAGCAGTGATCCTGTAGAAAAGGTCTGGTCTTCACCTGAAGGTCCAGTGGTAGCTCTTGTCCTCTGGGAATCCAGTAGGTAAGGGCTGGCTCTGGTGTTCAATCTTAGCTTATATCCAGGATGGGATGCTTGGTTCCTCCCTCTGGGCAGAGCATCTCACAATGGGATGGTGTAATTTTGTCAGTCATGTGGTGAGACTGGATGGCCCATTAACAGGAGATATCCCCCCAGAGGGAGGATGGGTCAGGGAGAGATAAGGAACCCTGCCCCACCTGGTTTGGACAGCTGGCCCATGAACAGGAGATAGTCCAGAGAGAGGACGCAGGGGACCCAGCCCCACCTGGTTTCGACAGCTCCTGAAGATAGTAATAGAACACACTGCAACCCAGGACATTATTTTAAGCCGCTTTCACTTTTTTGGTGTCTTTCCCTCCAGGTATGAGCTGCTGATGCAGTGAGCTGGTGCTGCCGGTGGCAGACCTGTGGATCCTGGGCGTGTGTGCCTCGTCACACGCGTGTTCCAGCTGGCTGTGAAGTGCCAGCTCTAACCCAAGGATCGCACAGGGGAAGCTTGGCTTCAAAGCCAAACCGGTTTCCAGCACAAAAGCCACAGCAGCTGCTGGTGGTGCAAAGCTTTTTTGGCTCTGGTCTCGCGCGGTGAAATCTCTGCTGAACTATTTGGGAAGGTCTGAGCGATGGGAAGACTCTAAGACAGGGATGGTGCCTGATTTGCTTCATTAAAGTGTGGGCAAGTTCTGCTCTCTTAAAAGAGGATGGAACCTGAGGCCAAGGGGTGAGGAGGCAAATCTTTGCTGCCCCTGCAGAACTACAAAAAACGTACTGCAAAAACCTCCAGCTGCTGCTGAAGAAGCCCCTCCGTGTCACGCAGCCCAGCTGAGCCTGGGTTTTTATCCGTACAATCCCACACTTCCCTGTTGAATTCCAGTTTGGATCCCCCGTGGTGCAGGATGGACACATCCCCTGCACCCCAGGGAGCAGCAGGATCAGTCCCAGGCCTGGTTGCAGGAATGTTGGCTGGGAATTTCCATGGAATGAGCTGAGGAAAGAACCCCTGGGCCTTCTCCCCCAGGCAGCTGCTCAGCTGGAGAGCTGCAGCTGTCCCCTAAGAGGGCTGCTGTCCCAAATTTCATATGCAAACCATAATAAATGCTCTGAATATGAATTCTGTTTAGAGCTGGCTTTAAAATTATCTCTCTTTTCTGCTGCAATGGGGAAGGGAGAACAATGGAAGTGAAAACCATCGTTTTCACAGAAAATTCTTTGTGAATATCTTTGTGGCTTTAAAGGAAAACAGAGTACAAAAAGCATAAACACAAAATGCTTTGATTTTGAAGTGGAATTGACATTCATTTTTTCAGATGTAAACAAAAAGGGTAAATATCGAGAGAAAACAAGTTTCATTCCTTTTTCTCCCTACCAAACGCTTTTCACTTGGTGACATTTCACCAAGCAATCTTTTTTCTTCCTTGAATTTCCAGTAAGAGAATCTAACGTGTGATTGGTATTCTTGGAAATTGGTCAAGCAGCCTTCCCAGGCAAGTTGGGTGATTCGAAGTGAGCTCAGCTATTAGAGACTGACATTTCTTCCTCTGAGAGCTTGGCTGTGTGCAGAATTGTATCACTTGAAAGTCTCCCAGGGCTCAGATTTCCAGAGAAGTTAAGGTCGAGGGAGAAGTGGTGAGGGAGAAGCCACATCTGTGACCTTTGGGGTTATTTTGATGAAAAATATCTTCATGTAGAGGACTTTAAGTGCTCAACTCTGCCATTCTTGCTCATGATGAAGAATAAGTAAAACTGGATTCCTGGCCCAGAATAGAGTTGCCAAGTGTTAAATAAAATTTCCAGGGATAAAAATATCTCCAAGTGACCCTGAGGTGTAGGAAATAAATTCATTGCTGCCTTTGTCCAGCAGAAATGATGATCAATAAATCAGAAGCCAGCTGTGTGATCTCCTAGGAGGGAGATGGGATTCCTGTAAAGTCCTTCTCCAGTCAGACAAAACCTCCTTCAGTTTTTCCAGCTGCGGCAGCTCAGTAGGAAAATGAGAGCAAAGTGACGGTGGCTGGAAGGAGCAAGGATCAGGGGGAAAGGGGAAAGACAGGGATGGCAGTGCTGAAAAGAGGAAGGAGCAAAATGAAGATAAATGAAGATAAACGAGGAGTGGAGACAAAGAGAAAACAGCAAGTGTGGGGGAAACTTAGAAATTGGAATTGCAGTAGAACAAGGTAACTAATCTTAGCTGGGGGTTAAACACTACCCCAGCACTGAGAGGTACAAAATTAAACACAGCTCCTTCACTTTATAAAAATCCCCACGTTTAGTTCACCCAGTAAGAGAGATGAATTATTCTAAAAGGTGCCCGGTCCTGTTTTTCTAAGGAAAAATGCAGTTTAAAATGGAAGGAAAGCAGACTAGTGAGAAAGCTCCTTAGTTCACACTGTCCAGCAAACCTGAAATGATGAACGACGAAATCAAAAAGCCTTTTTGCAGCAAAACCTTTCGTCTCCAGCACTGGAGGAGCTGCAAAGCGTCCCTCCCTGTGAGGAGCTGTCTGTTTGGTTTGGAAGTGAAGGCACTGCCCCGGATCCCAGTGATGCCTTGGAGAGGCTGCCCTGGAGCAGAGTGAAAGGATAAAGGGCAGGGATTTATGGAAAGGCCTTCCCAGGGCGCACCTTGGGCAGGGCAGGAGTCTCACAGAGACTGCACCCACGATGAACACAGTCACACGTTTTTGGGACAGATAGAAGTTCTGTCCATTTGCATATCAGAGGTTCATTGTGCAATTCCAGCTTCAGGCAGTGCAGTCCCATTCTCTCAGTTTGCTCCCCCCAACTCACTTTTGTTTCCATTTCCCTGACACAGTGAGGTGTCCTTGATTCTCAGGCCTGGAGAGGAATTGTTGTGTCTGACCAAAATGGGAAAAGCAGTTGCTCACACTCTGTATGGAGCTCAGAGTCACACACTAAAGAATTGCAGGATTACAAATACATGAAAATATAAAAGTTAAAATCCTAAGGCATCACCAGGAGCAGGAGGTGGGCAGGGACAGGAGATGCCAAAGGGCTCCTTGGCACAGCTGTGGTGACACTGCTGGTGAGGGCTCAGCACGGGCCGCTCCAGCACAGCAAATTACCCAACAAGGGGAGAAGCTGCCGCGGAATTCATCGCTACCCGGAAAACAATTTCATGCTAGGCTAAACAGGGATTAAAAAAAACTCCCTGGGCTGCTTCACGAGCCAAGACTTGGGTTTAGAAAGGAATAAAACAGTTATCTCCACGTGTGACTACAAACCTGTCCTGTAAACAAGACCTGGTTTGGGTTGGCCGGACCCCGGGGAAGATCTGCGGGACACTTGGCTACTGTCAGGAAAATCAATCCACCAACACCAGGGGTTTATGTCCAAAAAGGAGACAGAGGAGTCCCGTTACTTTATTCCAATAAAGGGAGAGGCCATGGGGCATTCCCCTGGGGTCTCTCCAATTTTTGGAGGACGCAGCCTCCTTTTTATCCTAATTTCCCGACCGCATTTTCCCTCTCTCTTTCCCCATTGGCTGAGGTACTTGTGAGGTACAGACTTCCTGGAACGCCTAATTCCTAAGATTCCCTTCTAATGTATACCCTCCCTTGTCTTTTTTTTTAATTCCTATGGAATTTATGGTTCTCCTCATTGTTTCTTTCATCTTTTGATATTCAATTTCATTTATTAGCAGACCTACAGTTTATTAATAAAGACAAATCTCTCTTTCCATTCATCAATCAGTGGAATCCTTCTCATTGTTTCTTTTATCTCTTAGTGCTAGTTTTTATCTACCAGCAGGCTCACAGCTTATTTGTAAAGACAAGTCCCTCATTCCTTTCAGCTACTGATTATGAATTTATTATTTCCTGCAGTATTGGGCAAATCTACAACTCGAGTGGGTGGGAAAGGAGGGACAATGGGGGAGCATCCGGAGGGGGTGAATGGGAGGATTTATTAGTGCCTTGCAGCTCAGAGTGTAATCCAGAGTCCAGATGTTTAAAACTAAGTTGATTTATCCTGCAGACTGTTTTAACCTGTGGCTGGATGGTTTTCTTTACAATCTGCGCTGACCTGAAGGAGCACACGGACAGGGATCTGAAATGCAGCATTTCTGTGGATTAAATATCCACTGGGAGTGGCCACTTTGGGGCTATTCCTGGGTTTGCTGGATGGGAATGGCCAACAATCCATCCAAACTTCCTGGCTGGATGGAAATAGCTTTTCCTGAAGGAGTTAATGGGGAAATATCTATTTGAATCTCAGGTTCTGTGGTGAAACAGCAGCTTGAAGTGGGTGCTTGCAGAAAATGTTTTGTTCAGGTAGAGCAGGAGGCTCTAAAATTTGGGAATTCCCTGCTGTGCTTTACATTCTTTCTGGCCTTAGGCAAGGCACTAAAAGAGGGGTCTGGAAAAGCTTTTAATGTTACGTCCTAAGGCACTGCCACTTCTGGAAGGTAACTGGGAATCCAGTGGAGCAGAAACCACTCAGCTCCAGGTTGTTTTTCTCTGTTTGAGCCAAATCCAGTCAAACCAGTAGGAAACTTGTCTAATTACACAGGATATTGCAGGTGCCCGAAGGGTTGGGTGTGTGCCTTGGTCAGCACAGGACAGAAGCCCCCAAAAACGTTCTCCTTCGTGTATTTGCATCAAATGTGCCTCAGCATCCCAGGTGTAAAATCCATTCGGTGCCCTGACTCCCAAGGACTTTCCTGTGGGAGCACACGGGGTGACAGGAGAGGGTTTGTAAATAAATAGAACAGCTCTGAGAACCTGCTGAAACACTGTGCCCTGCCCTCTGATCGTGATTATTCCTTCTGTTAAAAAATAATAATTAAAAAAAAAAAAAGTAAGAAATGTTCAGTGAGAAGCACCAGAGTTTAGAAACTGAGATTTTTTTTTCGTGTCTCACTTGGCAGAATTTTCCAGAGCCACTTTCTCCATTAGAAGTGCTGCCAATCAGAGATATGTCCCCTGTTCAAATTTCTTCCCTCTTTTTTTAGCCTATAAAGTGGATCTTTGAGGGAAAAAACTTAAATGAACTTTCAGGCAAAGCTTAAATGAACTTTTTAGTGCAGCTTGCTGAGCGACAGTGACTCACCAGCACAGAAAAAACCCCATTATATGGAGCACGGCCTTTGTTCCAAGGAATAGGTGATTTTAACAATAGCTTTAGAGATTTCTCTACAGCAAGGGAAGAAGTTTCATCTCTTCAGTTCCCTGGATGCAGCCCTGGTGCCTGTGCTAAAACTCCCCCTGGAAACAGGGGTGAGTTCCAGAAATTCAGCTGACAGAAGATATTGCAGCGGAAAAAAGGATCTGAAAGATGCTTGGAAGAATGGAATCAGCACGACTGGGCCAATCTTTAGGTTTTCAAGTGCTTTTTTCATAATTGCTAAAGCTTCCTGACACTCTTGGAGCAGGTAAAAGTGAGATAAAGAGCCTGTTCAAGTGTTTAAGCTTGGAAATGAGAAATAATGATTTTTGGGCACGCTGTGGAGAATAAATCAGTGGATTTAACACTTTTTTCCCCCGCTCTTATCAGTTCTAGCAGGTGCAAGGCACCTGTAATTCAAACTTAACTTGTGCAATGCTGGCTCTGTAAAACTTCCAGGGGTAAATAAACATCCAAGCACCTTTGTTCAGGGCTGCAAAATGAGTCCAAGCCACAAACCCCCGAAATCGGGATCATATAGGCTGAAAGAAGTGAAGGAGAGTATTTCCTGACAGGAATTCAGTTTTAATAAATGCCCTTTAATAAAATGCCTTTAAACTTTAGTTGCAGTTAGACATTGTGAGAATATTTAACATTCTCAGCTTTCAGACGAGCTCCTGATGGGGCCCAGCTGGCCTGAAGTTTTTCCTCCTGGGCGGACGGGTTGGTTTCATCTCTGCTGTCCTGTCGGAGCCCCTCGCTGCTTTAATCTGGATCTGAGCATTCCCCTGGAAACATCTCTTTTGTCAGGGCTTTGGGACAAAGAGAGGGAGCGATCATTAAGCGCCTCTGATGGGTTATGTGAGGTCCCTCCATGTAACACTTGCAGCTTTTGATAAATTACCAGCCTGATGTTTTGAAAGCCTTTTTCTCCTCCTGTCCAGAACTCCTTTCAATCGTTTCATATTCTGTTGCTGGCACTCACTTCGGGCTTTTTCTCTTTCTAGACTCTGGCTCTTAAGCTGCCAGCTTGGCCTTGGAGACTTCTGCCACAGACCAATTTCCCTGCTAAAATCTTCTGCAAGGTCTTGGCACGGCTTAAAAAGAGTTACTTCTGCTGCTGCTGGCTGACAGAATTGATCCTGGTTTTGAGAGGATGTACCAGGCTTTAAACCTCTCTGTCCCCTGCGAGAAGAGGCTTTTTTTGAAGGGGCAATCGCGACACTCACAGCAATATTTAAATCTGTGGTGGTTATGCTGATGCCTTTGTTTTGTTACCTACTCCTATGATTTTATTAATTAAGATTAGAGGCAAATAAATAATGTCAGTGGCAGGGGGCACTTTGAAATGAAACTGCAATTTTATTGGAGTCAGCAGCTACCTCTGCTTTTCTGCGGTGGCAGCAGTTTTGTTTGCCAATAAAATGCAGAGCAGGGTCTCTCAAAAGAAGATCTGGTGCTGGTTGGAGCCTTAAACTTGTGATATTTCTGCACCGTGTGCTAATTTATCAGTGGATGGAAAGGGCTGGGTTATCCAGACTCCAGTTCTTGGGTCTTGTGAGGATTTTTTGTGTTTTTAAAGGTTGGCCTCGATGCTCTGGGAGGTCTTTTCTAACCCGAACGATTCTGTGATTAAATCAAAGGCTGCGTGTTCCTATTGCATCAAAGCTGCGTGTTCCTATTGCTATTTACAGACTTTGGATCCTCCTGGGGTTGTGGCCAACACTTTTTTGGGAGGAGGGAGGAGAAACAACACCCTGGCTGTCGTATTCTGACCCTGGTGTTCCTGCTCCATTCTTGGGTATTCCTATGAAGTGGCCACATTTCCCTGAGTTACCTTCTCCTGTTCCTGTTTCTAGTCCTGTACAGAAGAGATGAATTTACAGACATAATCCATATCTATTTTCCAGAGTGGCGTTTCCAGATTTATTTCCATTTATTTTCATTATTTCCGTTTAAAATGCAGCCCACTGTGGCCAGGCCATGAGAATCCACACCCGGGTAAAATTCCTTCCCTACAACTGAAATATTCCTTCACCAGTGCATCAAACTCCTGTATTTACAGATGCCTGAGGGACTTGGATAAAATGGATCTATGCTTTTTTACACCCCTGCTGTTTATTTTGCCCATTTTTCCCTCTCCATGGGTTGAATCCATCTGGGCACTGGAGTGTGCAAATATCTCATGTGATGGAAGTAGAGTAACTGTGTAGGTCTAATTCTTTAATTTTTTTTCTGTAATTCAAGCTGAAGAATTTCTCAAGGGTCAGTTTTGGGGGTGCCTCACTTACTCTTCTGCTCCAGTTTTCCATATGAATCCTCCATAGTTTTTTTTATTTTTATTGCTTGAAAATAAAAGCCAAGCCAAAATAATTTCCCCCATTCCATGCCACAGTTCTGCAACAAATTTCAAGAGGGGTTTTTTTGTTGTTGTTGTTGTTGTTTTCAAAGGGTTGGGGAATGTTTCTTTATTTGAAGCTGGGGGTTCCCCTTTGGTTTATTGCTAACAGCAATCACGGAATACTCTGGGATGTAAATATGTGTGTTGGTTTGGATATAAATCTAGGAGCAAACAACCCGAGAGGGGTGTTTCTCTCTCTCTTTCTTGCTTGTCAGGCAAGCAGGCCCTGGTAGCACTTTTTTTACGGGTTCGGGAAAATAATTTTTTGAGAGAAAGTGAAAAAAACTATTTATTTAACAAATAGAGTTCTTCGTTGTCACGGGGAAAAAAGGATATTGAAACCCCCTCCCCTGTCCCCTAAAAGAGGACTGTGGATTTTAGAGTTCTTTCTGTAGGTAAAACCTGCAGTCCTGAGCTGGGCCGGGCCAGGCAGGGTCCGACGATCCCCCTTGGAGGGTCCCGCCGAGCAGGGCCGGAGATGGGAGCTGGTCTGGGATGAAAAGCAAGNGCCGAGCAGGGCCGGAGATGGGAGCTGGTCTGGGATGAAAAGCAAGCCAAAAACAGTCCAAAAAGGAACAGAAGCCGCTGAGGCAGATCACAGTCCCTTCTCCGCTGAAAGCCGAAGAGACTAGAGAGCAAAAGTCCTCTAACCAACAAATGTTGTCAGAATCGGGAGAGAAAAGAATGCAAAACATTTTACTTACAAGGTTAAGTCAGTCGTTTTGAAGAGTTCTCTCGGCTTCTCTCTCCCCCCTTTGCAATTTAAAGGTTCACCAGAGATCCAGCAGGCGATGGGGAATACAGAATGGTCATAGAATCACCCCAAGACAATATGGAATGGGGAAGGTCAGCTGGAACAAATAAGCAGGAAACCCTTCAGTGGCACAGTGTGGTTTATCATCCCAGCCTGACAGCAGCTGAGATGGGATTAATCCCTGTGCCCAGCCCTCACAGCTGGTATTTGGGCTGCTTTGGTCAGCTCAGCCTCTCCTGGTCCTGAGCTGCCCCAGGTCCGGAGGTCTCCTCCTGCACTGCTCCTTTTGCTGGGCTCTGTGTCAGATCTGGGCACTGCTGCCTGCCACGATTCCAGTGCTCATCCCAGGGAATTCCCAAGCTTCTCTGCCTTAGGACAGGACACAGCAAAGCATTGGGGCCTTTGGAGCTGGCTCAGGGAGAAGCCAAACAACTCCACTTGACCACAATGTCCAAGCAGGGACTGAGAGGTTTCTTGGCGAAGCTGCAGAAATTCCTGCGTTGTATCTCCAAAATGCTGGCCGTGCTGCTGCTCTCATTCCAGCCTGGACTGTCCTGGCAGACAACAGAGCTGGAGCCAGCCTTGTTTATTTATCACTCTCCATACCCAAAAAATGCCTCCCTTGCCCCCTCTGGCAACCCTCCACACATTTGTCTCGCTTCCTCCAGCTATTTCAGCACCAGCTTGCTTTGGGAGTGAAGCACTGGCCCTGTTACTTTTTTGAAGATTTTATGATCCAAACCTCCTGCTGTAGTGGAGGACTCAATGTCAGTAGTGTGGATTGAACGTCAGTAGTGTGGATTCACCATCGGTGATCCCATTTTTGCCTATTTATTTACTTTTCAGTAATGCACAAGAGGCATCCGTGCAGCCACTTCCCCCTGAGCCTTCCAGCAGTGGAAGCTGAGGGCAGCATCAGCTGCTGGGGGGGATTTCGGACGTTCTTTTTGACAGCAAAGCAGGGGATGTTAATCAGACACCGAGAATTATAATTGCTGCTGGGCACAACTGGATGTGAAGGGTTTTGGGCAGCAGAGATCAAAAGGAACTGAGCTTTCCCTGCCCTGCTCATGAAGGACAATAAGAAGAAATATGAGATTTTCAGCAGTGTCGCAGTGTAGTCTTCATTAATTGCAGTATAATTACGGGATCAATTTAACAAATGTTGCTTGAATCTCCTCAGGGTGCAGGAGGCACCAACAGAAATACATCCTGTGTTGAAGTGGGATTTATAAAATTTTGGAAGCGTTGCGTGCCTTGTGACAACATCCGGGGACAGCCCCGTCCTCGAGGCTAAAATGCTTCAGCTTTAGCAGAAGAAAATCCCCAGTTCTGGGAGGCTGCACCAAGGAAGGGTCAGTCTGGTCCTGCCCAGCTCATAAAGGAAGAATTTTCTGCTCACCCCGCTCAGAGACAAGTGGGATAAATGCTCTGGTATCACGAACAGCACTTAACAGAGTGTTTAACAAAGTTCGATTTGCAGCGGGGCAGGAGACAATTGATCAATCAAAAGGTGCAAAGCAAACCGAGGGAGTCTCGTCTGCCTGAGAGGGATTAATGAGCGCTTCTAGCAGCATTTGTCAGCGGAGCTGTGAACACCCGGGGCTCAGACAGCTCTTCCCAGCCCCGCTCCGGCAGTGAGTGCCTTTGTCTTGCCTCTGCCACTGCATTTCGGTGCTGGAAGGGTTTGGTGCTACAGCAGCTCCTTGTTATTTGTGGTGTGTTCCACCTCTCTCTGTCAAAGCCGAGTTTAATGTGACTATACCTGATACAGGTGATATGCAGTGCTGTCAAATCTTAGCCCTGTGGAAATCCAGGAATGTTTGGCTGCTGGATTCTCTCCTTCTACAATTCCCCCCTTGTTTTTTGCCTCCCCTCCTGCTGCCTTGCACTCCCCAGTTCCATCAGCTTTCCATGCTGTGCTGCTGGAAATGTCTGGGAAAGCTGTGCTTCATCTAAATTTTCCTGAAGCTCTGATTTGTCTAATTTTCTGTGTTATACCTGTGGATGCTGAAATGCTGTTAGCAGGGAAATTTTCTCTTCTTGCATTCATTCTGGGAGAACTTTTCCTTTGCTGTGTAAGCTATGTAAACAATAGATAGGGTTTTTGTAAATAGCATTCATATCTGGTATCTTCTGACCTTGTGTACATTATATTAGGAAAAAACATTTCTAAGTGGGTGTCTGAGACTTTGACCAATCACCCTAGGAGAAGTGTGAGCACTGTTCAATTGCTTTATGGAACTAGAATATATAAATGGTATTGTAAATGTAATAAATAATTCATTCCTCGCTCTGACTCCTGCCTCGCTGCATCTCTGAACCCCTGCTTGGAAGCCCACCTATATCATTTAATTTTTCCTCTGCCTCGTTTATTGCCTTTGCAAATTCAGTATTTAACAGTGCAAGCTTAGTAAGGATGAGTTTAACATGAATAATAAAGCTGTGCTGTGATTTTACACTGCTGCAGTTTATTCCAGAAGGAGAAAAACTTCCAGCTACATCTTGGTTGTGTGTTGGCATCCTGGTCATGTCACCTGCGAGGCAGGGGGTTGGAACCAAATGATCTTTCAGGCTTTTTCCAACTCAAAATATCCCTGACTTTGCTTTTTTCCATATTAAACCTACTATTTTTTGTTCTCTGTGCTCAGCTCGCTCTAGGACTGCCCAAGAGGAAAGTGGCCTGTGTTTCACTGCAGCACATCTCAGTAAATCCGGAGGGTTTTGTATTGGTAAGTGGTGGTATTTTGTGAGATTTGGTAATTTTTTTCTCTCTTTGTCGTCGGGATGAACACATGGGAAGCACTGGAGCTGCCCAAAATCCCACAGTGGGCTATGGATGTGCTTCATGGGTGGCATCAGAAGGGACTTGCAGAGTTATTTTTTTGTGAGAGGGGTGAGTATTTATACAAATGCCTGCAGGCAAGATGTAGCCCTGACTTCTAAAAGGACAGTTTTAATGTATTAATCCACAGAATTCTGTCTGTGTAATAAAAATAATTTTAAAAAGGAGGAAAAGGGAGCGGGAAGCACAGGAGAGAAGGCTCCACCCTCACCCATCACTGCCATTTTATCAAAGGGGTGGTTTGAAGTTGAAATGTCCTTCCTGCTGCTGCACAAAAAGTTTTGATCCAAAATCACAGATTTTTCCTTTTGATTTGAAACCTCTGTGAGCTGTTGGTGTTACTGATATTTCTATCTATACAAATAAGTAAGGAAATCATTCCCAATGTGATTTCCAGCTCCTGCTTTTTCCCAGCTTTGAGCTGTCTCTGTGTCCTTTCCCCACGTCCCCTTTTCACCTCCACACTCGCTGTGGGTGAAATGAGATGTGCAATTTGGGGCATTTGCATATTTTTCATTTAGGAAAGGGATATTTTATCAGGTCTGATGGCTGAGGAAAACTGCCTGTGTGGAAGTGGAAACCAATTTCAGGATGAGTGATTGTAGCTCCCTGCGAGGTTCCAGGTCACTCCTGTCCCTTCCAGTGCGTTCACATCCAAAATTCTTGCTCTGGGGAATTCCTGCCCTTGTGGTGCTGCTGATTCCACACCTGGGAGCTGCCACTGAGCTGAACAGGATGAATTTTTGGGGGTCAAATCAAGAAAAATGGTGAAGGACTCAAAATATTTCAGGGCTGATTGGTTTCTTTAGGATTGACCAAACAGTTCAGGAAAAGTCCGAGCTTTTTCCAGCCACAGTCAGGACTGCAGGAGCAATAGCAAGAGGAGAGATGAGCGTGTCAGTGCTGGAAGCTGAGCTATTTGTATCCCAGAGGGATGAATATGCTGATGCTTGGTCATCCTCCAACACCTGCACGGAGAAGAAGACATTCCTATTTATTTTCCTTGCTGGAGCCACACTTCCATCCCCGTGGATCGATTTATAATTCAATCCGTGTCCATTTGTTTGCCAACAGGAGAGGATGAAATCATAGCAGCTTTTCTTTATAGCCAGGAAGAGAGAGCTGTGACTCACTCTCAGAGGGAAGTGGAGGGGTTTGGGGATGTTTGGGATGAATGATGATGCTGCTGCTGCTGCTGTGTGGAAGCAAATCCCAAAATCCTGGAGTGAGTCCCAGGTCGCTGCTGCCTCGCAGGGCTTGGATTCTGTGCTTGAGGAGAAGCAATCAGGGCAGATTTGCCTTGTTGCTGGCTCCAGTGGAAGTGGGAAGGCTCAAAATGGGCATGGATGAAGTGGATCAGGACCTGCTCTGAGAGGTTTTGTGCTGGGAACTGGGAATTAGGAATTCTCGGCGGGGCTCTCCCTGCTAAGGGTGCGACATCCAGCGAGTCAGGGCCCCCAGAGCTGCAGGTGGCTGATCAGAGGAAGGACAAAGCAATATTTCATTCCTCAAAGGAGACCACAGTTAAACAGCCGACCCTTCTCCATGCTCCAGTACTGCCACAGGAGGGAATTTGACCTGTGAATTATCTCTGCATAAATCTGAGCATTCCGAAGTGCAACAGGAGGGAATCTGACCCCAGAGCTATCTCTGCATAAATCTGAGCATTCCGTCGTTAATTAGGGAACTGGAAACCAGACAAAGTGAATCAAACCCTTCCTCTTGTCTTTTCTGCCTCCTATTGCATCTTCCATCTTTTCTGAACTTTCTGAAGTACAAGGGACAAGCAGGTCGAAAATGGGAAGAGAATTAGAAGCACTTGGGCTGGTGCCTGCCTTTACACTGTGTTGATTAGGTTTTAATTGGCAATTCTTGCCTGTAATATAAGATAATTGCAGAGATTTCCAGGAAGAGCTGCAGAATAGGAAGAAAAGCCACATCTGAGTTCTACTGGAGGAGTTTAATTAAAGACTTTAAAAAGTGCTACAGATGGTGCTGTGCTGGGTGGGAAGAGAGGTGTGAGGCCTCTCTGTGGACGTGATGTGATGGTCAGAGCTTCTCCTCCCTGCTGCCTGGAAATGTTCTCCATCACCTGCACAGAGGGACTTGGACAACTCAAGGGTAATGTACAATTCACGTTTTGGTCCAAATTCCAAAGGTGTTTGCTCAGGAAGTGAAGTCAGGCAGCCCCAGAGGGAAATTCCTCTGTGCGTGTGGCAGGGCTGCCCTGCCCTGCTTTTTGCTGTCACTGAAGTCATCCTCAGCTCCCTTCCAGAAGTGAGCAGAAAAGGGGCAACGGCTGCAGACTGGGAGATAGAAGGTTTGGATGGGATATCGGGAAGGAA
>VWPU01015593.1:0-18507 GCA_013398955.1 Callaeas wilsoni | reverse complement strand
CGGGGCAGTGGTCACTGTGAGGTGGTGGTGGCAATGCCAGCAGGAGGAACGGGGCAGGGGTCACTGTGAGGTGGTGGTGGCAATGCCAGCAGGAGGAGTGGGGCAGTGGTCACTATGGTGTGGTGGTGGCAATGCCAGCAGGAGGAACGGGGCAGGGGTCACTGTGAGGTGGTGGCAGCGGTGGCAATGCCATCAGGAGTCCAGGAGGAGCAGGGCCGGGGTCACTGCCTGGTCACACACAGGTCAGGTAGACCTAAGACGGGTTTCTCTCCACACCTTTACTGATACATAGATATTTTTTAAGAAATAAAAGGTAGCTGCTGCTTGGAGCTTGCCATGGCGTACATCTAATAAATAAATAAATTAACCTGCGCCCTTCCTGTAACTTGAGCTGCTACGTCGGGCTGGGTCGGGAGGAGCTGTCCCTGGGATCGCTCTGCTGGCGGCCCCCGGCTCCAGCCTGTCCCGCTGCTGCTGCCCGGTGTCACCGCGTCCCTCGGGGCTGGGCCGGCCGCTCCCTGCCGGGCGGCTCCGCAGCTCCTGCCAGAGGGAGCAGTTCAGCCGGAGCCGGCAGCGCCATCCCTGCCGAACGTGCCCCGTCAGTGCCTTTGGAAGATGGAAGGGCTGGGATTTTCCGAGGTGTCTAATCCCGGCGGGGTTGGAGCATCTGGATTCCTCGGGCTCCTCGGCAAACCCTGGCCCGTGCTAAGGAGAGAGGGGTCGGGCGGTGACACTTGTCCCGTGAGCTGCGAGGGGCTTTCTCCGCAGAGGAACATCATCTCCAGTTTAGCTTTTTTGTTTTTTAAAGTAAAAAATCCCAAACTTCATTGCAAAAGGCAGTGCTCTTTGGTGGTTTTTTTCTTACTGGTTTTGAGAACTGGTGACCAGAACCCCTGTCTGGATCCTCATGTCGCCCTCCCATTGCACCAGCTGTTGAGATGCACTATGCTTGATTGCAGATTGTGTTCTAACGTTTATTTTGTTGTTGGTTTTTTGGGTTTTTTTTGGTATACAGTTGTTGCCTTTATTTGTAAAATCCTGTTATAAATATATATATTATATAAATATATTAAAAATTAAAACGTTTCAGATGTCTATTATTTGTATAACTACTTGAGCATAAAGAAGTGAGAAATATGAATGTATTCTTGTTTCTGGGTTGTCTTTTTTTTTTTTTGAAGAGAAGAATATTCCGTTTTTCTCTCGGGAGAGGTACAGTGTTTATATTTTGGAGCCGCCTTCCAGGTGGGATATTGTACATATTTTTATCTTGAGTAAATGTTAAGTAGTTGTTTAAAAATGCTTAATAAAATAATTCTTTTCCTGTGGAAGATAAGGGTTTGCCTCCTGTGCTTTGAACTGTTTGAGCAGGGTCATTCCACTTGGTCTGGTCCAGCAGGGGATGAGCAGGAGATGGCACAGGGGGGAGCAGGATTTTGGGATGCAGCGGGGCTGAGGGATCCTGGAGTGCAGGGGGGAGTGGAGATCTCGGGGTGGAGGGAGGAGGGGGATTTCGGGGTGCAGCTGGGAGTGGGGATCTTGGGGTGCAGGGAGGAGGGGGATTTTGGGGTGCAGGGGGGATGAGGGATTTCAGCATGCAGGGAGGAGGGGGATTTTGGGGTGCAGGGAGGATGAGGGATTTCAGCGTGCAGGGAGGAGGGGGATCTCAGGGTGCAGGGGAGATGAGGGATTTCAGCATGCAGGGAGGAGGGGGATTTTGGGGTGCAGGGAGGAGGGGGATCTCGGGGTGCAGGGAGGAGCAGGGCTCTCCTTGCTCCCCCCACAGCTCCTCCGCCGTTGGTGTCCGAAGGAGCTCAGGGTCCCATTACCCTGTCACCAGGGATATTTATTTATTTTAACTCCCTTGGCACCTTCAGGGATTTTTTTTTCCTTCCAGACTCGAGGGAGGTGCCAGGAGAGCCTGGCTGGCTTTCCTGCTCTCTCCTGATGTCACGTTGTGCTCCCTGTGTCTGGCATTTGGCTCCTGCACCCCAAGCTCTGCGGGGAGGAGGCAGCCCCTCGCCCCGGAGGATGCAGCGTCTCTACAGGCTTTGCCCAGTTCCTGGGGGAAAATGCACTGGTTGCAAACTGGTTTTACTTCAGCACCCTCAGCCTGTGTCAGAGCTGCCGTGGGACTGCCAGGGATGGTGCCCAGCAGGCCCTTGAGGCTGAGGGGTGCGAGGGTCAGGTCCTGCCTTTGCTGGGAGAGATCCCTGCCACCCCCACGTGTCCCGGGTGTCCCTGATTTGGGAATTCCAGCTGGCACTGTGGGTGGCGGAGCAGCCTGGTGCCTCTATTCCCAGTGCTGCAAAATGAGCCAGAGGGTACGGTCCTCGTCCCACCACGGGTTCCCTCCCCGCCTCTCCAGCAGCAGAGCTGGTTTCTGGTCTCCACATGAAATGATGATCACCCCAAACCTGCCCCAAAGGCAAAAGAGGGGTGAAGCAAAGGAATGGGTGGGAGGGCTTGGTTTCCCAGTGGTGCTGCCTGTGTGTGGATGGGGCACGGGCACTTCTGAGGGGATATTTCAGATTTTCACTGTGCAGACAAATCACAAAATGTGGGGAGTGGTTTAAGTGTCTCACTGGGCCAGCACTGCTCAGTCCTGGGTTGAGCATCTCCAGGACCCCACATGGAGAGGCTGATGCTTCTGTTAGGCTGTGGTTAGAACTAAAGAAACCTTAGCTTAAGTAATGTTAGAAAAAAACGCTGCTTGGTTTAATGTGTTTGGGGCTTCCACACTCCCCAGCGTTCATGTTATGTTTGCTTTAATTAGGGTTAAATATTGATCTCACTGAAGCCAACTGTAACAACCGCACTTGGGGACAGCATTTGGTGCTCAGTGCAGCGGTGTCTCCAGCCTCAGGACCCCCTGGATTTCTGCTCTTTCTATGGCTCTCACTCCCCTTTGGCCTCTGCATTCTGACCCCCCTTGTCCTATGGTGGGACGGCTTGCAGGAGTTCCAGATCCTCAGTCACGGAGGAAAAAAACTGTAAAAAACGTGGAAGAGAGAACATTTACTCAGGAAGCAAAAGATTATTACGGGCCGGGAATTTTCTCTGCCACTCTGGCCCTGCGCCAGCGGGACAGGTGAGTTCTGTGGGGCAGAGTGGGGCACCTGTGGTGGCACCGGGTGGGGACCTGCCCGCGACCCCAGCGCCGGAGCAGCCCCTTCCTGCCCGGCCAGAGCTCCGTGCCCTCCCGTGCGCTCCACGCCGGCCCGGGAGGAGGGCATGGATGGATGGATGGCAGGATGGATGGATGGATGGCTGGATGGATGGATGGACGGACGGATGGATGGATGGATGGACAGATGGATGGACGGATGGACAGATGGATGGATGGAGGGGCGACCCCCGGCACGGCGCCAGCCCGGGACAGCCCGTGCCGCCCGCCCCGCCGGGGTGTGCTGAGTTCCCGGGACTTGTTTTCATGGTCTCACCCAGCTCTGACCTGCCTCAAATGTTGACACAATGTCACGTTTCCGACTGCAGTCTTTCATGTGCAGCCGGAGGCTAAATACGGCTGCTGGTTCCTGGAAAAAGACGTGCCTGGCACCCTTTCAGCAGAAACCCGATCCCCATGCAGGCTTGGCACAACAGCTGAATAACACGGCAATAACTCTTTCAGCAGCATTTCAACCCATAAATAGGGCTTCCCGAGCGACTCCTTGAAGTCAGACAAGGAGGATACAATGATTTTTAGCAAAGGGGAAAAAAAAAAGTTAGTGTGCGTGAAGAGCGGGTGCGAGGGGGTGGCGGGGTCAGGCAGATTCAAAGTGTGTCGTGGAGGTGCTGAGTGAGGTTTGCTGAGCGGGAGCGCAGGATTGCCTCAAAAGGAAAGAAATGCTCCTGAATTTTTTAATGTCTCGGTCCTGTTTCATACCAGCCCTGTGGAGGCACGGGGAGAGCCTTCCCGAGAGCCAGGGCCTTTCCTAACCCCAGTGAGGACACACAGACACATAATTTTAGCTTTTCACCACCTGTTTGGAAAGCTCCCGTAGCCGAGCGCTGTGGGACTGGGTGGTTTTTACAGGCATGTACCCCGGGAGCTGCTTATTTGCATTATGCATGGACCAGGGCCTAAAATAATCTGCAGTGACGCACATTTTTTGCTGTGATTTCCCCCCCCCCCCAAACCCTTATTCCAGGACTCCATTTTTCTGAACGTGCCGTGACTTTTGAGGACCACGCATGGTTACCCAGCCCCGGGGCTGCCGGGGCCCTGATTCAGCACGTCCGCCCGCAGCCGGGGGGAGCTCCCCCGTCCCCCGGCCGTGACACACGGAGGGAGAAGTGCCCTTGTGCTCCGCCTTGGCTTTCATCTGCAGAGCGTGTAGCTGCAAGTGCGGCGTGTTTACAAATGCAGGCATTGCAAGATCCCTTGAACTGTGTCCTAGTACAAAAGAGGCTTTGAAACGAGAAACACGTTGTCATGGCATGTTCCAGGCCAGCAGCACCAGACTGAACCAGATAATTGCTGTTTCTGCTTCAGCGTGGAAAAAGCAGCAGGTCTTGAGCAAGTCTTTTTTCCCCCTTAGACATTTCGTGTGATGCTCGGGATGGAAGGAGAGGGCTGGGAATGCCCGGGCGGCGGGGGCAGAGGCGGGATGATCTCGGCAGGGCTGCAGGCAGAATGACTCTGCTGGGCTCAGCCCGTGTAACCGTAGCCCGCGGGGCTGGTGACACTGACCCTCGCTATGTGACACGGGGTGTCCGTGTTTTGTAACCCTGGCGCGCCGGCCGAGCCAGGAGATGTGGCTCTCACCGCTCCCTCGTGTTCCAGACCTTTCCCACTGCCCTTCTGCGGGCGGTTCACGGCACTTGAGAACTCTCCCGATGCCTCTCGGTGCCAGCGAGAGCTGCTAATTGCAGCGAGCGTTAATGGCCCTGGGCAAGGCACCTCTGTGCTGGGAGCACTGGGCACGGCTCAGGGGGTGCCTGTGCCCTCGTGCCCACACTCCTGGGGCACCGCCGTGCTGAGGTGTAAGGAATGGAGGATGATGTTTCTACCTATTTTGGAATAATTTATTTCTTGGACATTTGTCTTTCTCCCAGGTGTGCTTCTGCCCCAGGCACATCACTCCATGGAGTCAGTTATTGCCATCAGGCAACATTGCCTTTGGAAATGGTCAAACAGAAAAGCTCTGCCTGGGAAGGGTTTTTCACCACATGTGCCTTGTTAAAAACTGCAAACAGAGCAGGCTGGGTAACACCACACAGCTGAGAGAAACAGGAATGCCTGGAAATAAAAGGCAGATCCCCCAGCTCCTCCTGTGCTTGTTGCTGCCCTCGGGATAGTGGGACCTGGGCTGGTAGCCCCCAGCATCCAACTCTTGACACCGCCACAGAGGCAGGGCTGGATAAGGCAGGTGGGTGTTTGCTGTGAGGTGGACCCTCGGTCATTTCAGCTCTGCCCAAGTCCATGAGTGTCTCTGTAGGGGTGACAGTGCTGATGGGAAAGGGCTGGGTTGGCCATTACAGCCTTGGACTTCTGCTCTTTATTCCAGCACCCAGGATGGGCTCCCAGTTTGTTGTTGTCTGAACAGCAGCTCAGCCCAAGGAGTGATGGCCATGGTCTGTGGCTGCCAGAGGAACAATTGCTTCTCTCTGCAACACAGCTTTATCCTTCCTTCAGCCAGTGGTGCTGCTGGAAGTACAGCAGCATTCCCTCCTCCGTGTGGCTCTCTGGTCGCCTCCGTGCTGTGGCAGTGAGAGAAAAGGCAGAGATCTATCCTGCTTTGAAAGGACTGATGAATATGCAAACTACTAGGGCTGAAATATTGCTTATCCATGTCACGGGGTGTGCACGGAGCTCGTGTTTGTGCTGCTGCCTGAGGATGTGTACACCACCAGTGTGCAGCTGAGCAGCTTAGGGAAGATTTAACTCTTATTTCTATTCTTGACATCGAATCATTAATAAGGTTATGGCCATGTTGGGGGCCTTTCCCAGTGCCCTCCTCTCGCTGTGGCAGGGCCTGGGGGCCTGCTGGTGGAGTTTGACTGCAGCTATTGATCCGAGTAAAGCTCCATCCCGAATGGAAGCAGTGGCTGATGATTATCTCGTGGTGTTAGTGCGTGTATTGTGAAATTGGTGTGATTTGAGATGAAATGTGACCTATGGGCATAGGCAACATGTTCTAATGTATTCAGCAATGCCGGGGCTGACGAGCTATTGCTGCTGGTACCACACTGATTAAAGCCCAGCTCGCTCTGCTCCCATTGAAATCAGTGGGAGGTCTGTCATTGCCTTCCGCGAGTGCTGGACTGGATCCAGACTGCACTTCATGGGATGCATTATTCCACAGGATTAGAGAGGCACAGGGAGTGGGATTCCTCTCTCTCACTGAACTCTGCTGCTTAGATGTTTGCCTTGGAGCTGGCTGGGACACGAAGCACCCGGCCTGGTTTTGGTGTCAGCCCAGGGAGGAGATGAGTGGTGTTTGCTCCCGAAGGTCAGCCAGGGCTGGGGGGCTGCTCTGGGGCCGCAGTGAAGCGTGAGGGGCTGGGCAGCCCCCCGTGATCCAGAAGTCCTGGTGGCACGAGGACACAGGAGGCTGGGTTCTCATCGCTGGTGGACCCACCAGTGCTGGAGTCCTGGTTCAGGAATGAAAAAGCCCAATCCCCCCAGAGGGGCCTTGGCTCTGCACACGCTGGTCAGGAGGTGGCTGAGGAGGGGTTTTCTCAGGTTCTTGATTTGAGACAAACGTTTGACCTCAAGGAGGTGCCGGCTGCTCCAGGGCTGAATTCCCCTGTGGCGTGGGAGGCTGCTCGGAGCACCTCTCATGGCCCGTCCTGCCAGGGCCCTGCCATCCCAGCCCTGCCACACCGGCCCCTGGCCGAGCCTTTGGGTGGAGGATGACTCAGGGCCCCGTGGAGGGAGGGGGTGGCGGTGACCCCCCCAGTGCTGCCGGGGAACTGAAGCAATCTGTTTATCATGGAAAAACTGCTCTTTGCAGCAATTCAAATGGAAACTTCCCAGAATGAGTGTTGCAGAGCTTTCCCCTTGAATCACCGGGCCTCCCAAGAGCCGCTTTCTAAGACGATGCCCTCGGGAAAGCTGTCACCGGCCTGGCCGTGCGGGGCCGCTCCCTCCCGGCAGCACAGCCGCGCTCAGTCCCTCCTCGGGCCCGTTCCCAAGGGAGCCGTGCCTTTCCCCAGGCACGACAGGTATGGGACGGGTGTCCCACGAGCCGCTGCTCAGCCCCGCCACCCCGTGCCGGGCGCTGCAAGGCTCTGGGGTGATGGCACCTCCCAGCTCGGGGACCGGCCCGGCGCGGGGGCTCCCCCGGCAGCACCCGTTGCCATCTCGCCAGGCCGTTTGCCTGCTTTCCCTTCCCTCCGGCTGCCCATCACCCTTTCCGTGGCTGAAATGAGTGTCCAAAGGTCACGGGGAATTCAGCCGCTGCCTGGAGCTCACGCAGCCGAGTGAATAAGGAGTGCGCGTGTGACGCCTGACTCGCTCCGCTGCCCAGAGCGCTTTGCATCCCGTGCTACCGCGGCGAGCCCTGCGCTGCTGCGGGCACGGAGCCGTGCGGTGCCCACCGGGCCGTGCCCGCCGCACAGGCCCCGGCCCGGCCCAGGGATGCTCCGGGGCAGCGGGCAGGGCAGCGGGCGAGCCGCCTCCGCCGCGGGGCGTTTCCGGGCCAGCGCAACCACAGCTGTGTGTAAGCCCTGAGCTGTCAGCCTGGCAGATTGGGCAGAGATAGGAACGGGCTGGGTGTCGCAAGGGCTGGGAGGCCACCGAGCCAGGGAGGGACGGCAGGTTACGGCACCCTGGTGATCCCAGGGCCACCCTGGGAGCGAAGCTGCTGGGGATTTTATACTTTTATTCCTGTCAGCCCCGCGGTGCTTGTCCCCATAGTAACAGAGCAGGCTGGCACCGCAGCGCTCAGTGACATCCCTGGTCCCCAGGGAGAAGCCAAGGACCTGCGTGGTCCGCATCCCCAGCTCCTCGGCGGTTCGCAGAGCCCGGGGACAGCTTTCCTGCTCCTCGGAGCGTCTCGGGGTTTCACTGTGTCTCTGCAGCCCCGGGAAAGCAGAGAACTGTTGGCCAAGAGGGCAGAAGAGGCAGGTGTGGGGCTGGGCCAGGACCTGGCAGGACCTTGCTGGGGTGAGGGCTGGCTGGTGGCAGATCCCTGTCCCCGGTACCCGCAGCAGCGGCCGGGCATCTGCTGTGGCAGGGCCAGGCTGTGCCGCACGTGTGAGAAGCACGAGCCCGGCTGCTGTGTGCGGGTGAGGCAGGAACCACAGAGGGGTTTTCCGGGCTCCAGCGAGCACCTGGGCACTTGAGGTCAGGAGGCATCTGCAGCACGAGCTTTTTGAACCCAGCAGCGAGGCAAAGGTGTTTTGAAGGAGATCGGCAAAACAGAGATCTCTGTTCAGATCCTGGAGCCGCTCAGAAGATGAGTCAAAGGATTCCTGAAACAATTAGAGCTGTGAGGTGCAGCAGCAACAGCACATCCACCGTCAGCAGCTCTGCCAGGCGCCCTCGGCCAGCTGTTCGTGCTTTCCCTTTAATAAGGCATATTAGGCAATTTCCCATTTAAAAATGTTTATGGGAATATATAAATATTCACTTATACAGAACTTGCCTGGCCCTTTGTGTGCAGAGCGGCGGCGAGAGTGACTTGAATTGTTATAAATCTATCGCGAAAGCTTGAGATGGAGCCTTCAGCATGGTGAGACGGATGTCTCGGAGCCCCCCTGGGGACTGAGTCCTCCGGGTGCCAGGATGGGACACCTCGCTCCGTGGGACAAAGTGCCCCACCGAGCAGGCCGGGGCCACCACAGGACTGCGTCACGTCCCTCGGTGCCCAGCCACAGGCGGTGTGGGCAGGGTTTTCCCTCGTGTGATTTCCCGATGGCTGCAGGAAGAACTTGCACAGACCCGATCTGGATTTAATCAAAGGAATTTTTTTTTTCATTTGCTGTCTTATGCGCTGACCACCAAACCACATCCTTCGAGCCTGAGCCCAGCACAGTGAAACAAAAACTAGCAAAAACTAGGCCAGGGCTTTTTGCTATGTATTTTTTTCTTTTTTTCCCCTCAGTGCATCAGCTGGGTGCAAAGCTAGCACACACCTCTCCTCCAGCCCTCTGTTCCCACACAGCCCCTTCCCAGGGCAGCCTGGTGTTTCCACCACCCCTGAGCCAGGCACTTGCAGCTCCACGTGAAACCTGGGAACTATCCAGATTATGTGCACTGAGCACAGCGCCAGTGGGGAGCAAATACAGAGGAATAATGACTAATGGCCTGCTGGCAGACCATGTCGGGACCTAATAAGGCACAAGGTGGGGACTGTCCTTGGCTCTCACCCGATGCTTTAGGCAGCAGTGTGGTGCAGCCTGGCTGTGGGGTCAGAGCAAAGCAGAGGGGCCCTGGTGATTCCCCCGGTGCTGGTGGGAGCAGTGGCCGTGGTGTGACACCGTCCCTGGCAGCATCCCACAGAATCCAGTGGCGAGGTGCCTGCGCAGGGAAGTTCTCACGTTTACAGAGCAGAGAGCAGCTTTATTGTTGTATTTTGCAAACCAAAACCAGCCGGGAGTTTCTGAAGCGTCTGCCATCCCCGCAGAGAGCTGTTTAGTCATGCCTGGTGTGTGTGCATGTGAGACAGTGAGGGGAGGGAGGCTCGAGGACTTTGCAAAGATTAAAGATTTATGCTGACCCTTGAATCTGATCCAAGGCTACTAATCTGCCCTGATCCTATCATCTGCTCAGGGTGGATCTATTTCACTTTCCTTTATGGTACTCCTGACTCATTCCACTCCCACTCCAGGCCAGTCCAGTGGGAATGGGAAGCGCTACCACATATTTGTTTGGGTTTGCATTTAAAGCTCTGGACCTGTAGTGGGTGCAGCTCATAAAGGAAACCAGTGTGGATAAGATATGGGTGAGCTGAATGCTTGGAAACCACTCCCAAACACAAGCTGAAGTGGTTTGAAATCAAGGTGGAGTGATGTACTGAAGGCACAATACTTGGCAGCTACGCCCAGCGTGTGAGAAAGGCATTTAAATCCAAGGTGGTGCGGTAGGCAGGGCATCCCGCGCGCTTCCGGCGGGACAGCCCGTGCCCTGCGGGGTGTGCGGTGCCAGGGGGCAGGGAACTGGCTACCCGCCCCTCCGTCTGCCCACCTGCCCTCTCTGGCTCTGTCCTTTGCACCCCGGTGAGCCCCTTCGTGGGCCTGCAGGAAGCGGTGCCGGGGTTCTGCTCCTGCCCTGGCACTGCTCTGCCTGGGGAAGGCCTTGTTGGTGCTCCATCGCCCTGTACTGAAAGGCTCCCAATGGCTGCTGGGGCTTTAGTGTCAAAAACAACGTGCGGAGGAGAATACAGACCTGATTTTTTGGAGGGCAGAATAAATCTCCTCTGCCTTCACAATAAAAAATAGTGTGGCAGAAAGAGAAATAGGAGCTTTCCACCCCCCAGCTCTTCTCTGCTGCAGCCACACGTGTCTGGAGGAAGGCTGGGGATGCCACAGCAGCCTGGCCCGCGTGCCAGCCGGGCTGGGGTGGGTAACACCCACCGGGCACCGCCGGCAGTCCCAGAGCCGCAGGCAGACAGGCGAACAGGATCAGTCACACGGGCCTGGCCCGTGGCTGAACTGACCAGGAGATGGAGTGTGGTATATCCTATTTCAGATCCCCTGGGACATCCTGTTCTCCTGGTAACTGATGATATGTAAATATAGCAAATGCAAAGCCAGGCACTTTCCTAGGGTGCCCGGCCCAGGCTGCATATAGAACAGGGCTGAGCCCCAGCAGCGCACTTGGAAACACCCATCTGCAACTGCGACACAGGCATCAGGCTTTATTTTTAGTTTAAAACGAAGTTCCTGTTTGTAAGGCCAGAAGGGTTACAGGAAAAAAAAAAAAAAAGATGAAGTGGGATCATTTACTGCTATTTTCTTTTCACGTGTCCTTCCTTCCTTCCTCCCTCCTGAGAAATGGGATGTAGCACATCGCTATTCCAGGCTGCAGCGTTCGCTGGCGGGAGCGCTGGTTCCTGCTCCCTCCGAAGAGGCCCATTAAGCCTTGAGTAACAAAAGGCTCCGTCCTCCCAGCCCCGCCAATTACCCCCGATTTCTGTAGATGCACGGAGGCGCTTATCTCATGGAAACGAAACGCCGGCTTCGATGACTCGCGCCTCCTTTCCCTCTCAGCAGAGGTTTGGGCCGCCCCTGCCAGGCGGGGTGACGGGCAGGGCATGGGGATCCCTCCCCGGCTCATCAATCCCTCTGCTCCCCGCGCCGCTGGGCAGACCCGGCAGCCATGGGACTGAAGGAAACAATGGGAAGTATTTGGTCAGGTCAGGCGAAGGAGCCTCTTTAATGAGCAAAGCCGAGCACTAATTAGTCTGGCGAGCAGCCCCTTGCCCCAGCCCCATCGCCGCGGGTCTCCTTCAGGCGGGGTCAGCGAGCGAGGGGAGCCGCAGGGATGAGTTTGGCAGGTGCCCACGTGTTTCTCTCCTTCCCGTGCCCTGTTAGGGAAAGGTAATCCCGAGCTGACAGGAGGGAGGCTGCGAGCTGCTGACGGGAATTCCCAGCTGAGAGGTTCTGAGAGCGGTGGGAGCTCTGGTGTATGGATTAGGTTGCTTATATATACTATAGTGTGAAGGAAACGGGCGGTTTTGCTAATTCCCTTGCACTTTGGTTTAATAAAGTAGGATTTGTCTGGTGCGAAAGTGTAACAGTGGGATTTAAGCTGTGTGAGTCTCATGACTGGTGCTCGCCTGGCTGGGTGGGAAGCAGGGAAACATCGATTGCATTCTGTCTCTCCTGTGTTCTCGTGTTTTTAAACATGATTTGAGTGCCCACAGCTTTGGATGAGCTTTATTTGGGATTAGGTTTATTTAAAAAATCCATATGCAGATACTTGCACTAAATTCTGTTTTCCAGAACTCAGTGCCCTATGTCTTGGGAGAACCAGGACTGCTCGGTTTGTCAGTGCCTTGTGACAAAGACTCACGTAAACTGAGAGAGGATAAAGAGGGGGTGGCCAGGACACAGAGGGAGAAGGGGCAAGTTAATATCTGGTACAGCCTCTGTAGGCAAACAAGATCCTTCTGCTTTTAATGAGAAAGGCCCCAATGGAAATTTAAAATCTGGATCTGCACCAAATCCTCAAAGTTCAGGGAGTTTAGAACGAGGAGTTCGGTCCATTCCATCACTCATCAGAGCTGTCTGCAAAATTCACATCCCAATACTTTTTTCCAGTCATAAATTCTGCCAAAGATGCGTGCTTGGATGTGAGATATTTTTCTTCTTTTTCATCCCTTTTGCTAATTTAATTCCCAGATCTAAATCAAGTTTTCCATCTCGGACTTCCAGGAGCTTGGATGCCTTGTTTGCAGTTGGGAAGCTTTGCTGTGCCCTGCGTGGTGTGGTGAGGGGTTGGGAAGGTTCACCTGCCCGCAGGTGACCAAGCGAAGGGCAGGCCTCGGGGTCAGGCTGCTTCATTGCCAGAGCCCACGTTTTGGGATGTGCTAGTGAGCAAATCATTACAGTGCTCCTGCCCTTCTTTCCCTCATTATTAAGAGGATAAAACCCAACCCATTTTTTGGATATGCACAAATATGCTACTGATGAGGGCCCTGAGCAACCAGGCAGATTTTCTGAGCAGCCTTGAAGCAGCAAGGCACAGCAGCCACATGCTGGGCTCTCCCTTATTCTTATTCTTTTCTGTTTTCTTGGGTGTACAATAAGAGCTAATCAAAGTGATGCTCTCCAGCAGGCTTTTGTGTATGGCATTACAGCAAAATCCTAAATTCCCTTTCCTGCTCATGCATACAAAGCAGGAAGAATTAGGATGGCTGCAGACTATTTTCAGATGATTTAGCCAAGGAGAAAATAACTGGATGGCTGGAAGAAGGAGCATTTGATAGGAAATAACCTTGAAGCACAGCTCTGACGTGATGGCGTGAGGTGCCCAGCTCCCTGAGATGGCCCTGCTCCATGAAATGCCAACAGGGAACATGACTTCCAGAGGAGATGACAGAGAGCAATACCGACAGGCAGAGCACCCAAAATCCAATGCAAGAGGGACTGCAGAGTGGGCTGGGTGCTCCCTTCTGCTCCTGGTGTCAGCACCGACATACCTGAGGTTCCCCCTGCTCTGCTCAGGACTCTCACCAGGTGCTGAGGCAACAGGTTGAGTTTTTGGCTGGTGCAAAGCGTGCAGCTCAGCTGACTGGGCTCATGGGAGCTGTCTGTACCTGTAGATGCGTTGCTTCTTCCTCCACTAACGGCAAAAGCATCACCTGGAATTTGCCCCTCACACCTGGAGTGAGTCGGATGCTCCTTCACCACAAGGTGAGAGCGAGGGCAGCAGAGAGTGACACCTGAGCAAAACCTCACACCTGCCTGTGCAGCGTTTCACAGGACCGGGGCTGCAGCCGTGCCTCGCCCTTGTTCCCAGGATTCTCTCCCCCCTTGTCCGTGACAGCGCTGGGGACAAGCCCCAGAGCCGCTCCCGCCGGGCAGGCTGCGGCTCACACGGGACTTTGCTGTTCCTGTAGTCCATCTCCTGTGAACAGCTCACTGCCGAGAACATCCCTTGCTTTCCATTTATTCGGAGCAATGGAGAGGAAGGTTTTTAGGAGCCTGAGGTGCTCAGGGTGCTGGCACTGCCAGGCCAGGCGGCCGTGCTGCGCAGGGAGCCCAGCCCAGGGACAGGGCGAGGACACGAAGGCTTTCGGGAAGGAGGATGGTTTTGGTGAGGCTGCATCCCCCTCTGCTGGAAAATCCAAGCAAAGGCAGCAGAGCAGCCGCTGGCCGAGGAGAACACTCCGGAGGAAAAGGGGAATGAACGTGCAAAGAACACCAGCGAGGCCCGAGGTGCCCGGGCCCGCCGGGACATCGCAGCAGCCCCTCTGGGCTGTACTGGGGTTCCTCCCGTGCCCGTCACAATGGGAGGGCTCGTGCTGGGGACAACCTGACCCTCTGCAGAAACAGGGAGCACAGCACCTTTGTGCAGGCACTATCCCGTTCCCCGTCGTGGGAACGGATGAGCGAGGCAGGGGCACACTCGGCTCGGACTGGTCCTGATGCTGTGCCAGGGTCTCACAGCAGGCAGAGAGTCGTGACTGGAGCTAAACAGAATTGCACAGGCCAGCTCAGTCCTTTGGTGCTGGGTTCAGAGCTGCTTCGTAGCCCAGGTGGTGCCCAGGGGCATGAGCTGCAGAACACCTGGGTGGGACTGAAATTCCTACGGCAGCCTGGACTGTGGGCACTCGGGTTTGTCGGGACGGGGCTGCAGCGCTGTCGGGATCTTGCCTGGCAGCTGCGAGGGAGCTCTACTTCAAAGCACAGGCTGCAGAAAATGCCTCCCATGGCCTGGCACCATGAGCACGGTCCGGGGTGGGCAGCTCGTGGCTCAGTCCAACCAAGGACCTCCAGCACGTCCCTGCTGTGGCCTTCCCAAGGCGCTGCTCCCTCTGAACCTGGTCATACAGGTGTCTGTGCAGAGCTGGAGCCCAGGGCTCTGTGCCTGCCTTTCAGAGCCTCTCTTGGAGGCTGTTTGTGCTTGCACTGGAAGGATGGGTTTGTTTCCTTTTAGATTTAAAATCTAAATTACAGAAACAGTGAAGTGCGGTGACGGGGCTGGCCAAGGCCCTGACTGTGCACTAAATCTGCAAACGTGGGCCTGGCTTTTGTGCAGGGGGCTCTGCAAGTGCCAAGGTCACTGCTAATAAATCTGACTGGAGGACCAGGAGAACTTTTAAAACTTACTGCTAACAGCAGGCTCCTTTTTAACGATCCTTTTTTTTTTCCCCCTGCTCCCTTCTGCTGATTCATGCTCCTGCTTCTTCGGCACCGGGAGATGCCAGCATTCCTGAAGGTCATCACTTGCATGCAGCAGCTCATGCTGGGGAGTGTTTGCCAGCACCTACGAAATCGAAATGCTAGAGCGACTGCCATCATTTATATTTTCCCTGGCAGTGACAGACAATCGCGCAGCTTGCCAGCCGCCGAGCTGCCACGTTTCCAGGCTTGGAGACTACTCCAAGGTGAAGGAGGAATGTGAAAAGTGATGTCTCCCAATGAACCCGATACCAGGTCACCTTGAGATTAGGGTTTTCACCTGGGCCCACCTGCAGGCAGTCCTCTTAGAGGTATGGAAACCTCAGCGTCCAAGCACGCACCCCTCTGACTCGCACCCAAAGCATTCTGTCACCCCGCGATCCCGTGACTCTGGGAAATGAGATCCTGCTGCTCACGTCAGGCTTCACGCAGGAGTCACGCTGCTGCCTGCCGCGGGTCCCTGGGGAAGCAGGGCTGTGCTGCCCTCGCTGCCACCTCCCGTCCTTCTCCGTCTCTCCTCCCCACTGTGGAGAAGACTCGATGCCGTCCTGGGCTTCAGAAAGAGGCAGGATTCTGTGGAATGCTGGCAGCATGCAAACATCTCTGAGGAAATGAGTTATGGCTTAATTTTCATGGTGCGTCTCCCTCTTCATGGCAAAGGAATACTTCTGGTTTAGCTCAAGCAGTAACAACACAACTGACATGATTTTTTCAGGAAAGAAGTGAGGAAGATCCAGAGAAATCCTTCCTTTGCTTCCTCGGGTTATTTAATGACTATTTATACTGTGGCAGTACCAAAAATCCTGTATAAAATGACGGGAAGACTCTGTTACAGGCTGTGGCAGCTTTAGGATCCAGTTATTTATCGTCCATCTCTTTAGAGGTGACTGCTAATCTTACCCTTTCCTTTAAGAGTCTGTAACATAAGATGACACATATCTTGTATCTGCTATCATCTGCCTCCATTTCTTTTGATATTATTTTAAGTGGGCCTTGAAAGAGCAGAGCTGGAAAGAGCCCCCAGCTGCCTGCTGGCACTGAGGAGCAAGGCTCTCGTTTGTCCTCGCAGTCCTCAGATTCCCCAGATCCAAGAGCTTCTCACCCCTCAACAAGGGAGGATCCTGACCTGGGAGGCACCCACAGTCTCTAAGACATTTTACCAATACCCAGCTGAATCCCTGGATGAAAATCAGCATCCAGACGAACTGAGGGCACTAACAGGGCGTGTGTGTTTGCCTCCTTAAAGCACGGCTTGTGAACAAGCAGGAAAGCAGAATCTCAGAGCAATATTGTCACTATTTTTTGGCTGCAGCTCCTTGCTCAGCAGCAGGGGAGGTGCCACACAGCAGGCGTCTGTAACTCATCAAATCAATTAGTTCCTTTGTCTGCGGGAGGAGTCGTTAGCCAAAGACAAATTAAAGGAACGTCCAGTAAGATATTCTATTCTGAGAGGAGCTGTCCCATTTTCTCATACTAATGACAGGCTCCGAAATCTGTGCACAACTTCGCTCGTTATTAGAACTAATTGGTGCCAGGCATTCCATCCTCTCTGATAGGGCTAACCATGGGGATGAAATTTTCTGAGTTAATGAACCAGAGAATGGATTAAGAACTTTCAAAGTGCAGTTCATATCACAGCTTAATTGGAAGGAGCGTATTAGTTGGCTTTTTTTATGGATACAAAGGAAAGCCGTGTTTTGGGGTGGAAAAGCACACGCACAAACGCCTTCCCTGCCACTGGGGAGCTGGGAGTTTCTAATTCCAGCGTGGCAGAGCTGCGGCATTTGAAGGCAGCGCCTTGCCCAGCGCCGTGAGCCTGAGGAGGGATGGAAATGGGCTTTACTGTCTGCGTGCAGCACTGGCTGTCCCTGGGCCTGCGGGCAGAGACCGATTCGTGCGGCTCTCCCCAGGCCAGGGAGCGGCAGCTCAAGGGCTGGAGTGGGGGTACTGCATCCTCCTGATGGAGACCCACATCCCCCGGACCAAGCCCCCGTGCCCAGCTCGGTGCTTTTATACCAGTCTCAGCCTAGTTGCTTTTTTACACCTGTTTTACGCTGTTTTAAAGAGTAGATTTGTGACAGCCATTTTTTCCAGCTCAGAAAAATAATTTTTTTCTGTGCGATTTAGAACTTTTCCTTCTGGCAGCAATGGGAAGGAAAACCCTTTGCAGGAGTCCCAGACACAGCACGTAACCTCTGCTCCATATCCAGGCAGCTCAATCCATTCTTCATGCATTATCTTAAGCCTATAATATTTGTAAGATAATTTGAGAGCCATTGTAGCCAGGTGCAAAACAGGAGCTCTTTTCCAACCTGTTGCCAACCAACAAATCCTGTTTAACATGCATTAACAGCCCTTAATTTGAGTAGTGAAAGTTTAACTGCAACATCATAAGAAATCCTGAGGAAAACGATTGTGCTTCAGGGGAACAGAAAATATTCCTCAGGCATCCTGTAAGTTCCTCATGATTATTTTTCTGCTACATCTCCGTTTGCTCCCACCTAACCTCGCAGTGCACAAGTCACTGTGTAACTCCCCAGAGAGCTGGAGCAAAAAAATTTGTGAGTTTGAGCTTAATTTGACTGGAAATTAAAATAACCCCAGTTACAGTGACTAGAACCCTGGTAAATCACCCCAAAAGTCCATGCAAAATGCATACTACTCCTTCAAGTCCATTTGGAAGTGCTTCCTGCTTAAAACTAAAGTGACCTCAGCTAAGTTGTGGTAAATGCACCTAATGGAGTAGTTTGGTCAGTGTCACCTGCTTATAGCTTATTTGGCTCAAGTGGAAAGTCAGTTTATCAAAGTCCATGCAAAAGGCAGAAAATTCTGGAGAACATCTAGTTATGTGAGAATGACTGGGAATAACGAGGTGAAGTGGGCTGTGCCTTTGATTTTGGAAGTTCTGTGAGCACACACAAGGTTTTGTATTTCACTTGCTTAAAGCATACTTGGGCTAACCGGAAATATTACAGTTGATATTTTTTAATCCTTATTCCTAGGCAAGCTGGGATTGGATTTGCAGGTGACCCTGAATCCAGGTGGCCAAGGGACCCTCATAGCACCGCCCATGATGGCAGGTGAGGGGTGTGGGCTGGCACCCCTTCGCCACAGCAGGCGAGGATGAGAGGAAACAGAGTGAATCTGTGCTGGGGAGGGTCAGGCTGGACATCACGAGGAATTTCCTCATGGAAAGAGTGGTCAGGCCTTGGTAGGGGCTGCCCAGGGTGGTGGTGGAGTCTCCAGCCCTGGAGGTGTTCGAGGAATGACCAAACGTGGTGACAAGGTCTGGGAGACAAGGTGCTCTTGCGTCATAAGTTGGTCTCGATGATCCTGGGGGTCTTCCTCAACCTAATGGAGCCTGTGATGGAGCGGGCAGGGGAGACCCTGCTCCATGGCGGGCTCAGGGCTGTCACCACTGCCTGCTCCACTCCATGGCGGGCTCAGGGCTGTCACCACTGCCCACCCCGCTCCATGGGGGGCTCAGGGCTGTCACCACTGCCCGCTCCACTCCTTGGGGGGCTCAGGGCTGTCACCACTGCCCGCTCCACTCCTTGGGGGGCTCAGGGCTGTCACCACTGCCCACCCTGCTCCATGGTGGGGTCAAGGATGTCACCGCCACCCATCCCACTCCAGGCCGGGCTCAGAGGTGACATCTTTGCCCGTCCCACTCCATGGTGGCTGGGGGGTGACACCGCTGCCAGTCCC
>VWPU01015591.1:10844-35068 GCA_013398955.1 Callaeas wilsoni | reverse complement strand
CCCGGGGCAGCGGCCGCGTTCCCAGCGCTCGGTGCCTGTCCTGCCGCGGAGCCTCGGCCGTGCCGGGGCAGGGCGCGTTCCCCGAAGGTTCTGCCTTGCGCCTGGAGAACAGTGCCTGGAGTGTCCCCAGCGGTCCTTGGGGCTGCATCAGCGCAACCTATTTCGGATTAAATACTTTTTATCTTTTATTTGGGGGAGAGTCGTGGGGCGGCAGGAGAATATTGGGCGTTAGAAAGGGAGCCGAGACGTGCCCAAAGCCCTGTGCTTTGGGTCTGGGCCTCAGAGAGCTCGCGCTGTCTGGTATTACAGCCAGACTCTTTCCAGAGGCTGCTGTGTGATTTGTGTGGCTGCTCTGAGCAAAGTCAAGAGCTGGAGCAGAGTCTGAAACTAAATCTGAGGCATGGATTCATCTGCATTTGTTTTTCTTTTTACTAAGGGGATTATGATCTATTGGCTTCCCCATCAAAGCAGATGCGGGGGGATCTTTTCCTGTCACCATGCTGTCACCACAAGGAGCTTGGATAGCTTTGTCCAAAAGTCTGATAACCTCAGCCATAAGCAGTGAGAAAATGCAGAGTGTATTTTCTTCTGCAGAAAGCAAAATAGGAGCATTTTTGAAGCTGAAAGCTTCTAATCTGAGAAGAGTGTATTGAAACAGTGACAGCAACAGTGAATACTTTGGAAGTACAGGTACTATTCTAATTCCGTGACAGCAGAAAACAAAGCACTTAGAGAAATCACTTGGCAGGAAAAATAGAAGTCAGAATTTTGAGGTATCTATTACTGCTTTTCCTGGCTTTATGAGAATATAGTATAATGCAGCTTATGATTGAAAGGTCTGGAGAAAAGCTGACAAAAATAAAGAAGCTGATCTCAACAGTTATATTTCTATAGTACTGAATCATGAGAAAGTAACTTACTTCAGGGACTGAAGAGGAGCAGCATGTAAGCTGACCACGTCTTGGTCTGAGTCCACGGAATCAAAATTAGCAGCAAGTGCAGATGCGGGTGGGAGGGGGGAAGGGAGCGCGGTGCTAACAGCCCCAAGTGCTGCTTGGCCAGCTCAGGTCACAGGCAGGGCATTTCTCTGTCTTTTTGTCAGAAATTTGGGTGCCAGTTCTTTTGCGTTTCAGACAAAAAGTCCCACCAAACTTCAGCAGAAGCTGCAGTTTAGGATGTGAACTTGAGGATCTGTTCAGGCAGATGCCTGCCAGCAGCAGATCGGGTCTTTTTGTGGTCAGTTGATGCTATTGACTTAGGCATCAGAACTTGTGTTTGTATTATAAACATTTAACGGCACCAAAGAGCGAGTTTTAAACACAGTGCTTTTGTTTTGTTCGCTTCACACTAGAAATCTCTGAGCCTCCTGTCTCAGATTGCAGATCCACTTTGAGCAGCTGCCTGCATCGCCCACTGGAAAGCGACAGCCAAAATCTGGGGCATGACCCATCCCATCCTGGGTATTAATGCTGCAGGTTACAATGGATACTCAGTGCTTGGCTGAGCTCCTGATCCATTCAGAATTCCCACTGACACCGGTGGGAGTTCTCTGTGTCTGCCTGTGGCATTGCCTCTGATTAGTGGGTGGTTGTTAATGTGCCCATGCTTGGAATATTTACAGTAACTACCTCCTGTTATGACTCATTATCTGTGACTGGCTTTGGTACCACAAACGACAGTAGCTCTTTATAAAAGAAACATCCTTCCCTCTCAATCCCAAGACAGCGGCCCCTCACATATGTTGATAAAACGTCAGCAAGTAAAAAGTGGAAGTGGTCCTGAGATCAGAATGCCAGCACATTTGTGCCGATGCTCTTTGATGACTTTCAGTGCTGAAGAAATCCACAGTAAGGCAGGATTTTTGGGGACAAGCTCCACACTCTGGGGTTTGTTACGGTGTTCATTCTTGTGTGGCTGCTGTCCATGCCAAGAACTCCTGTTGTACAGAAGGTAGTAAAAGTCATCTTCTTTTTGCTTCTAGAGGGAAGCTTAATAATAGTTGCTTGTTGACGGATGCCAAATCTCATCTTCAAAGGAAATGCCCCAGGCAGGTGAAGCCTGCAGGGTGAGTAGCCCCACAGAGCATGGCAGGGCGCTGCAAAGGGAGGAGCACCAGCAGCCACAGCAGATGCACAGGAATTTGCATGGCTTAGGCTCCTGGCATCCCTGGTCTGTGGCCACCCACAGTACATTGGAGGCTTGTCATTGACTGTATTTGTGCCATTTACTGTGATTTCCTGCAAGGCACTGGTCTTACCCCGGCGCTTTGGGAATTTAGTGCTGCAGTGTAGCCTCGCTCAGATGAACATTCATTTTCTTCTTCGTTCCTGCTGTAGTGTGTTGAAGAAGACACAACTCCAGAGTTACATGAGCCGCTTCCTTAGGAGTGAAGACGGGGCACATCCTGTTCCTCAATCTCTTACAAGCAGTGAATCCATGCTTTTATAAAATCCTCAGTAAATCTGGAGGTGTCCTGTGTACAAACAAAACATTTGTAACTCTAAGAGGAGGAGCTTCACATCCTAGACAACCCACAGCTGAGCGTTTTCAGACCAGGATTTTTGTATCTACGTGCATTGGACAGGAGCTGCCTTGTTGATGGCTGGATGCTTTCACAGATTCCGTGGTTTCAGATCTCTTCTGTGGGACCGAAGGTTTCTTAGCCACTCCTATCCCTCTTAGCTGAGCCTGGCTCTAGGGCTTGTGTAGCCCAAACTGTTTTTCTTTCCTCAGATACGCCATTTGACCTAACAAAATTCCCTTCTTTTCCCAAAACACGTCTTGGTCAAACTTACATGAAAATGCATGTTAAAAACCAAAATGAGACAACTATGTTATATATGTTATTTACAAGAATCCTTTTATTTTTGTATGTGGTATCTTGGGTAAAGAGTTTCCTTGAGTTGCCTGATCTGGTTTCTTGCTCAATATTTGTATTGTGTTGCTGAGTGAATTGAAGGCGAAAATAATTTGAATTGCACCCTCAGGCAGGTAACAATTCAGTTCTTTTCATGAGGAGAGTGTAAAGTGAGACTGTTCTCCACTTAATTAGTTTTGTGAGAGTGATGTATAAGGCAAGGTCAGTGCTAAAGGAAGAAAGGGCTGGCATGGATTGAGCACTGCTTACGTTGTTCGAATAATTAGAGCATCACTGTGAGGTGGGAGGGAGCAGAGGACAGAAATGAAGTGGGAAGAAGAGATATTCCTGAAATAGCAATCGAATTGCCATTGATCTGGTCTGCATTACCTGTACACAGTTCAAGTTTGACTAAATCTGAACTAGTGTGGTTCGTTAGCTGTGACACTGGTTGTGCCTGTAGCTGAAATGAAGGTGTATTTATAGAGATCACTCTGCTCTGTGGCCCAAGGATGCCTTTCAAAAGCTGAGGCTTGACATGATTGATAGAAGGCTCTCTTGGTTGCTTTAAGAATAAATCATTTAACCAGTGCTTGACACCTTTGATACATGTGCTTTTAGTTACCACCCAATTTAGGATGAATTTCTTCTGTGTTGGTGGGATCAGCTCAGAGGTAGGCATCGAGTAATCCTCATCTGACCTGAGAGTTCCGCAGGCGTTGGCTTTGGGTGTCACTTTGTAAAGTGACAGCTTCACCTCCGTTGAGCACAGGGGATCCAGCAGCAGTGCTCAGCTGCCCTGGAGGTTTCTGTATCCCTGTTGCTGTGAGCTTTAGCAGCTGGGACTGACATCCCAGAGGTGGGATTCCACCAGCAGCAGCGGCAGGCCCCATCTGATTGTCCTTCTAATCTTCTCCTCCATCCCCTGAAAACATGCCGAGGTGGCACCAGTGTTGCTGCCAGGCTCGGTGAGGCCTTTGTGGAACCTTCTGGAACCATGTGGGGCGTGCTGGAACCCCTCGGGGCAGGCCTGTTGTCACCTCCCGGGGGCCCCAGGGGAT
This sequence comes from Callaeas wilsoni, assembly GCA_013398955.1. Taxonomy (NCBI): domain Eukaryota; kingdom Metazoa; phylum Chordata; class Aves; order Passeriformes; family Callaeidae; genus Callaeas; species Callaeas wilsoni. Next base: position 31,150 of record VWPU01015591.1, on the reverse strand, counting down.
GGCCCCGGGCAGTGACACACAGCCCAGCCTCGGGAGGCGAGGGTCACGGCGGCCTGCCCTTCCCGTGGGGCAGGAATCGGGCAGTTCCCTCTCTCCTGGCTGCAGGTGACCGTTCCCACGTGCCGGTGGCTCCCCCAGAGAGTGCACGGGAGAGGTGACGACCGTCAGCTGCGCGCTTCCAGCAGCTTCACTCAGCCTTTAGCCGCTGAGTTTAATTATAGGGAGTTCTGAGCCGCTTTCCCCTGACCCCATAGCCTGTTTATTCAAATCCAGTGCTAATTAGCACTCATCTAGTTGTTTGATTTTTCTGTTCGTTTTGCGTGTGGAGTCACAGAACGGTCCGCACTGGAAGGGAGCACTGGAGCTTCTCCAGTCCAACCTGCCGCCGAAGCGGGATCTCCTGAGCACATCGCTCAGGACTGTGTCCAGGCAGCTTTTGAGTATCTCCAGGAAAGGGGAATCAGGGATTCTCAGAGTTTTCCCTCTTCTGTTGTAGGTGACTTTTTGCTAAAATTTTAGAAATTTCTGGTTTTCATTAAATGAAGGGAAAAAGTGCAGGACATTTTTTTCTTGCATAAAATGGAAAGATACAATAGAAAGGAAGTATGAAAGAACTAGAGAGGAAAGCTGAGAGAGAGGGGCAGGGGAGAGGGCCAGCAGGAGAAGGGAGGCTGAGCTCCAGGTGAGCCACAGCTCTGCTTGCACCCGGCCTCGCACCCTCTCACCTGCCCGGCAGACACACAACACTACAGAGATTTCTTCTGGTTTAGTTCTTTCAGCCATCTCCCAGCAGTTACCAAGAAGATGGTAGGTACCTTTTTTCCCCTTGTGTTTCTAAAGTAGTTCGCTGGTACTGGCCACAATGTTCAGGTAGCTGGGACTGGATTTACTTCCACACATTGTCAATGTGCTGTCAAATTGCTTACGTAGAAACATTTTTCCTTTGGCTTTTCTATCTGCTGTGGAGTTCTGTGCAGCTATCTTTTATGTTCAGTACACATGTGAAATGCTTATGTTGCTGTTGTATCTCAGTTTGCCCAAGTTGTGCTACAGTACTGCCTCGAAAATGATAAATGTTTTAATTGTAATTATACACAGTGTTCTGAACTGCTGTCACTTACACTTTGCTCCTCCGAGTGCTGCAGGAAAATAAGAAACTGTGATGGACAAAATTGTCACTGCAAGCCATTGTCACTTCTTGTGGGGTGCAGAGCTGGAATACCTGATCCCCGAAAGTCCTTCCTAGTAAAATAAAGATGTGGAGGTATTTTTGGGAGTTGTAGTAGTGGTGGGAATTACAGGCGTATGCATTTCCTAAGGGAATCATGATTTGTAATTGTTTGAGGCCATCATGTAGCGCAGGTGCTCCTTCCTAGCCCACGCTGCAGATGTTGAAGTGTGAATTCCTCTGCCTGAGAGGAGGAGAGGTCCCTGCAGCCACGCCGGTGTACCATCAGCGCAGGTTTGTCATGTGCTCTGCTGTACGTTTGCTTCTCGTCTTGCATACCAGTGACTGAACGTTCAGAGACTGCCAAAAATAGCTGACTGCTTTCAAGTGATTGGGCAAGGAGAACAGGAGTGACTTTCATCTGCTGCTCTCCTCTTCTTCCCGCTCTGCCCCGTGTTTGCTTTCTGAGGAAAGGATACTGGGTTTTCATTTTTTTTGGTGGAACTCAATAGAAGGTGGTAAAAGTGAAGTAAGTCAAAAGGGATGAAATGGCAGGGCTCTTCTTGGTCACCTAATGGGAAAGCTACAGCAGCAGAGAGTCAGAAGTCTGACTCCAGCTGAAAAAAGATTTCTGGGGTGAAGTGTGACCTGTTTCAGATCCTCTCCAAGGTCAGGATACGCTGATAAAGGAATGTCTGCTTTAGTGCTGGAGCTTGCTTGTACCCGGCTCGTTGAGCACAGAGAGCTGTGTTTCTTGGCCACTGGAGAGCAGCGTGTTTGGTTTCTTGGGCTGGAAGAGGGGTTGGGGTGTTTGTTTTGGGGTTGAGTTTTATGTTGTTTGTTGTTGTGTTTTTTTTTTTCTTTTCAGATTATCAGTGCAAACCCCAGTTTTCAAGTTCTGTTTGTATAATTGTGTCTTTGGGAGGAATTCCTGTCCCATGATTCTGGGATGTTGGCAGTAACAAGCTAGTGTAAATAACACTTTTCAGGTGGGGTATCCAGTTAGTAGGTGATGGAAAGGAGTGAAAGCTTTGTAGATACTGATCCAGTAACTCCTGTACAAGGAGAGAACAGCATGGAAGACAGGAGAAATACAAACTTGTACTTTTTCCTAGTAGTTCATTTAAGAACAGTAGATGTTCTTGCTTAGGGATGCTTAATTTAAGTGGCAGCAATTAATGAATGTAGAGGAGAACAGGATTATGCAGAGCTGTGGAAATTGTCAGTTCTTTTCATGGCAACTTTCAGGGTTTAAAAATTTGAATTTGTTCCCCCACTGGGACATAAGCAAAGCTTCTTTGAGGTTACTCAGGAAAAATAGGCACACTGGAACTATTTTAAGGAAAAAGACCTGTCAGGTTTTCCATCCCTGTCCTTGTTCCACCCTTGGTCTGAAAAGGCCTCCCATCAAAACGGAGATGTTTTTGCAAGACTTTTGAGTATGATCAGAAAAATTAGTTAGGCACTTCTGAACAATGTTAGGAAGAGATTTTGAAATATATAACAGCTGAAAAAAGCGGGGTTTTGAGTCAGTGTTGCGGAGGATGGCAGGAAGCTCGGTAGCAAGGTGGGGGGGCTGTGTCTTTTGGTCTGGAAGTGTCTGGTTTTTATTTCACTCCACATTTCATTGTGAAGGATGAACTTTCAGTTTCTTTGTGGAATGAATAAGAGGTGCCAGGCTGAGAATGGAAGGGGGAGAAAGTGTGATGCAGTGGCAGGAGAAAGCAAATTCTGCGAGACTTTGAACGATGGAAAATTAGCTTTGAAAAGTCTCTGGAGAGCACAAGGAAGCTGAAGAATGTAATGGAAGAGAGGTATGATGGACATAATTTATCAGCGTTTCTGGAAGTGTAATAACAGCCTGGCTGTGTATTTTCTCAGTGCAGAGGCTGGATTTCTGAGGAGCAGAGAAGAAGTGATGGGGGTAAGTTGAGGCAGAGAGTGGTCAGTGGGAAGAGTTTCAGTGGAGCCAGAGTCCAAGGGAGACATGGAGTTAGCAGGGCAGAGATGGAGATCGTGAGGCACGAGGAGGAAAAGGAGCTCCTGGATTTGCTGCAACTCCAGGGCTTTTCCTAAGAAGACCAAAGATGTGTTTATCATCACTGTTGGCAGGAGCTGGCAAAACCATTAGCATTTGAGCTGCTGAAGCTGTTGCGAATACTGAGCGTATTAAGAGAAATACCTCTGCAGAAATAAAGTACCTTTTCAGAAATACCTTTGCAGACCAGGTCAGCTGGCTGAGTCCATTGCCTGAGGAGGTTTTCTACCAGTTGGGTCTTTTGCAGATTGTCTGAAATGTACCCAAACTGTAAAGTGGCAGGAGAAGGCTGAACTTCTAATCAAGAGAGACAGAACTGGGTTTGCAAGTGAAAAATAAATAAACAAATAGTTAAATATCTAGAAGGGAGACCCAGCTCAAAGGGATGTGTGATGTTCTGGTCAGTCAGAGCTCAAGGGTCTCATCACTCATGTTGTCTGATTTTTCACGTTTTCAGTTGGTAAAACTGTGAGTGTTTTTGTTGCTTGTTAAATCTATGTCCTACATGTATCGGTGCAAACACCCAAAAATGCAACTAATTTTTAAAATGAAGTCTTAAAGTTGTCACCTTCCTATGCCTAGGTTTCCAAAGTTTTGCTTTCCATTTACCATAGGACAGAAAGATCTGTCCTGGGCTTGCACCAGGTTGGGACAAGTGCTGTCCTTAAATTACCAGTTCTGTCAAAGCCCACGTGTGGCACCAGTGTGAGTGTGATCCCCAGAATTACTGGAATTACTGCTTGAGTTTTTCTGAAGCTCAGGAGCTCTGTCACAGAAAGGATAAATACATTTGCTGATGTGTTGAAGGCAGCATGGGGGTATATGGACATCTTCCCTGAATTCAAAGTGTGTGCTTCTGCCAGACTTAACTGAATAACTGCCAGATAAAATTACTTGGGATTTGGAAGCCAGGTCTTTCTTTTGCTGATAAAGCAGCTTGAAAGGAAATTTAGGTCCTTGCAGTTTCTGCTGGCATGAATGGGGTTAACTTCTGTAGTAGCATTGAAAGCAAAGAATCCCCAACAGCCCTGCCTTTGAAACTTGTAGTAATACCAGACTGTAGTGAAAGCACACAGGTCTGACAGCCTGAAATGCTGCAGGAAAGGCTCGACAATCTGTCCTGCAAGGTGCCAAGCATCTCTGCTTTCATTTACCCAAAACCTGTTAGCGCTCTGGTTTGGGCCCCGTCAGTGAATGCTGTATTTTCTTGTCATGCCATGTTCCCACTATCACAAATTCTTACATTAAATGTGGCTCAGAAGGAGCGATGGAGTGTGCGTGAGGCAGTCTGAGTGAGTGACAACAGGCTTGTAGAAGAAATGAAGAAAACAGAGCACACTTTGGTCCCCCTGGATCAGAGGTGTCGGAGGGAGCTGTTTGGCAGCAGAGCCTCTGTCACCACTGGAGAGAACGCAGTGCTCTTCTTTGGTACAGTCGTGAAGATCATTGCTGTTAATTCATCAGCAGCTCTTACGCTGTGTGAAACCCTGGGTTTTTTATATGGCTATCCTTAAACTGCTTTTGCCTCCTCAGTCAGACCTCGAATTACTGTTCTTACTGCTGCTTCAAGCATTTTAAACTATCCCTGTGCATGGGACTTGTTTGAATAACTACTGGTAGGAGACTTTGATAGCTCATCGGTGTTTATTTGGGTGGCACCTCCTAAAGAACAGAACCTGAGCCAGTACTGTCTTGTCAGGTTAGACTGAAACACGATTTGTGCTGCTCAGTATCAGCCTTGCTGAATTGAGTCCTCAGTGGAGGTGTGATATGCTTTGCATTTCATGGTGCTGACCGCTGTTGTGGTGAATATTTTAAACGTTTGCTCTCTTTTTTTCAGTTCTTTTCTGTATAAAAAGTTTGGGGGGGTTGTGTTGTATCAATGCTCTAAGATAAGCCTGAAGATTGAGGCTTGATTCTGCAGTATGGGATTTGTGTGGGTACAAGGAATTGCCATGGTAGTTCCAGCAAGTTTAATAGGGACTGAAGCATGTAAGAGAAACAGATTTGGTCCCTGAAATGTGATCTTGCAGCAGCAGAAAACCCTGTTGGTGAATAAAAGAGAGCAGAATCCTGTGTTTAATTTGCATCCTCAAAGATTGCCTGGAAGATGCTGTAAACTGAAACAGTGTGGTTTGAAGTTTTACCCTGTCCTGTGCAGGATGTCCTTGAAGGCAGCTGCTGCCTCTCCAGTTCTGCTGTGTTATGGTTGGTTGTTCTTCAAAATTTGACTTTGGGAATTATGCCATATGATTCAGTCTCTTGCATTATCTTCATCTTTGTCTGTTTCTTATTTCTGTTATACCGTTATTCACAAGCGTAAGGGTTATTGACTCAAAGGTCTTTGAAGGATCATTAACACCTTGGTAAATATGGTGTGAATGAAGAGTCTTTAAAAGGTGGTGGCATCAGTTTTTTACCCAGTCAAAATACCAGCACAAAGCATGGAAATGTTAGTTTTATGTGCATTTTCTAGTCAGTGTTCAGATCTGCAGTGTGCTGTATGATGTCTCTGTGTTTTACTGTGTAGAGAGAACGGCTGATGCTTTATAAATTCTAGCTAATCCTGCTGTGATCAGTGTAAGTTTATTGCCAGATGAACAAGATCTTTCTGTGGAGCATGGCTGTACTTGTAGGCTTAATACCCTGGCTGCACTGATAGGAAGCATCAGCGGGCTGGCTGACGATCAGGCCGGGCTAACACGGCTCTCGGAGCACCAGGCGGTTTGAAGCTTACGATCAAACTGTGCCAAGAAACCAGATCTGCCTTTGTGTCTGAACTTTCAGATCTCGCAGCAGTGAAGCGGGCTGCCCTAGTCTGCCCAGCTTTATTTTGCAAGATGTAATTTATTCCTTGCTCACTGACTAGAGTAAATCAATTAAAACTTGTGCGTGTGTGTAACAAGGCTTTGATGTAAGCTAATTGATCGGGACGTGCAGACATATGAGGAAGGCGTGGGGCAGATTTTAAAGTAGAAGGCCGAAACTTGATGAGGTTTCTTTTGAAGTGGCGTGGTGGTAGCTAAATTCCCACCTTCCGTAGTAACAGGCTTTTCTCTGGGTGCTGTGGTGTTAAACACTCCTCTTTGCACGTATCCAGGGTAGACTTTTTTCAGCTTGTTGTTTTGGAAACATGGCATGTCTCCATCCTTTTCCCTTCGTCTGGAAGGGAGGTTAAGGATGGCAGTCTCAAAATGCAAAAACTGTCAGTTGTCCACCTCTTTCAGTAGGCTAATATAGTGCACGAGTTAATTATTTTCCTGCACCTTGGCTGCCTCTGGAAACCTGTCTCTTTTCAGTTTCTCTGCCTCTATGGGGTGCTGTCCTGTACAAGCTGGGATGACAAACATGTAAATCCCTCCTGTGCTCCTCTAAGTGCCTCATAAACAGTAAGGGCCCACTTTAGATCAGCCTGAAGCACTGGAGGGTGCAGCTGAAAGGGAACAAGCGCCTTGCCAGGCTTTCCTGCAAAGAAAAGGTCCTCCCTTACCCCCGAAACGGGTGATGGGTGTCTGGACATGGCTCACACAGCGCGTCTGCTGCCCGAGCGAGCACGTGTGCGTGAGGAGTGGCAGGAGAATCTGCGTCTGCCGAGGACCCGGCCTTCCAGTCCATCTCTCTGTGATATTTTTAGAGTTGTAATAGTTTCTTGCTCTTGTTTTTCCTCCCTGGAAAAATGATACCTTGGCTCAAGCTGCATGTGAGCTATTGGGAATTGATGAGTTGTTTGTGATCCTGAATCCAAAGTGAGGGCGGGTATTGCTCACTGCAAGCTCTTCCCTTTCAGGCACAGAGGAAGACCTGATGAAAAGCAGTGCTGCCAAATCTTATTTTTAGCTTCTGTCCTATGGTGGTGGTGGTGTTGTTGTTGTTCGATCATTTGGGGTTTTTTTAGGTTTGGACTGCTTCTGTCAGGGGTCACGCTCTGCCAGAACAGCTTGGTGCAGTGTGTTTACTCTGTTGGTGTTACTTGGTGTGCTGTTGCTGCCACTGGCACTCTGCAGTTGTTGCAAGGTACCTTGTACAGTAAGCACATTGCCTTGGGCAAATTAACGTCTTGGTACTGGTGTCTGCTGTAGGTGTCCCACCTTCAGAGAGCTGCTTGCTCCCCGTGCAGCCGTGTCCCGCCCCGGTGCAGCGGCGTGGGCGCGTCTACCCCGCGTTGGCAATTGCTGCAGCCACCCCACAGGGCGCTGGCCACCGTGCAGGAGCTGGTGTAGAGACACAGGGCAGGCCACTCTCCTCCTTCAGCACTCTCTAGGGTTGGTTGGGTGGCTTTCACTCTGCAGGTGGGCTCGACTCGCCTGCCCCTTCAGCAGCCTCGGTGCTCGTGTGGGAGTGCACGCAGCAGCTCCCGCTCCTTCTGCCGTGCTTTCCTGTCCCAGGACTCCACCAGCAAACAGCACAGCCTCGTTCCTTTGCTGGTAGCTTGTTACCTGGTGAGGCTTCTTGGGCCCGAGTCACCAGCAGAAATACCGAGGTATTTTGTAGGTTATTACGTTCTCCCCTCCAGCCTCTTGCAAATATTTCTGTTGTCACTACGTCCTGTTGTCCTGGACGGCGCCAGCTGAGGTGACTCTCTAATGTAGATGGCATATGGATGCATAGGATGTCCTTGGTAGGCTCGTCCCATGGGTTGGTGTGCCAGTTACCAATCCAGTGGGATATTTCTCTTGGGTTTGGTGTTGATGATCCCAGCCTTCCCTCTCTGCTTGGTCAGGTGACAGGACTTGCTGTCCATGCAACATCCGTAGTGGTCTGCAAGGTGCTTTTGTCACCTGCTCATTGAAAACACTTTCTCTGGGAACATTTGGTTTACACTGCTTTGTAAATATATTCTTTATTGACTATGTGTCTGTGCACCCTTTTTTGTTTTTTGCTTCCCTCCAATTTTCTTTTTTTCCTTCCTGGTTTTATTCTTGCCCTGGGCCAGGCTTGCTGTCAGATAGGCGCAGGACGTTGATGCAAATCCTGTGCCCATGGTGTGGACCAAGCTCTTGTCTTTGCTTCTGTTATTATTAATGCCTTCCTTCGTCTCCTCGGGCCCCTTCCCTTGTCGCACTGACAGCTGAATTGGAAACCAACTGCAACTCTGCTCTAGCAGCGTTTTGCCCGAGGTGCTAACAGTTGACTAAAACTGACTCAGATCATGATTTTAATTGGTTTGATTTTTGCCAGTGGCTTTAGCAAGAAAGCAAGCTATTTTAGTCCTTCTTCATCCTTGGTCAATTTTATTAATCTGTCTGTGGTTTTACAAACCTCAGAGACTTTCAGGAGAGGTGGATCTTTGGGAGTGAAGCTCGCCCTGCAGTGCTGGTGCTCCGGTGGCGCTGGGTTTCCAGTAGGCACCAGTGTTCTGGTTTGGACATGCAGAAAACTGCCAGTTTGGAGGGCCATGACACCTATTGATTACTGTGAGAAGGTGTTTTTCATGGAAGAGTGGAGGCATTCCAATGCCAGTTTTCTACTTTGGTTTCAGTTGTTCTAGCTGCGATATTTTTCTCCTTGGACTGCTGGCCATTGCTTTTAGAACGGAGGGAGGATAATTCAGTGCCAGTTAGCGCGGAGATGAGTGATGACACGTGTTTGTGCTGTTTTACTGTGGGACAGGAGCAGTCAGCTTACCTTAATTTTTAATGCTTTGACACTTTGGCAAACACCAGAGGTGTTGGAACTACTCACTCATGCAAACAATAAATTACACATGCACACAGGTTTGGTGTCTGAAGGCGTTTTCACGAGAGGTGCCTCCAGGCACACTGGTTAAGAGCCTGCACTCCTTCTGCACACACATCCCTGCAGGGAAAGGACAGATAACCTTCTCTGAGGGTCCAGACAGCTTTCTTCAGCCTGTTACCACCTTCTGCCTCCCCAGCTGCAGCTCACTGCTCTCTTGGCTGGGCTGATGTAACAAACTATGGTAACCTGAATGCCAGTGAGAATTGTTTGGATATCAAAACAACAAAGGACATCCTGAATAGAGGATGTTGAATTAAAAATATGCAAGCAGCTTTGTCTTTCTGTTCATAAGCTCCTGTTGGGTGCAAACTTTGGCTCCCCATGATTGATGGTTTGAATGCCCCTTTATTTGAGGCTAGTCTTGTTGAACTGTGGTGGTTTAAGCTTGTATGAAATGTAATCAACAACAAAGTCAATTCAGGCACTGGTTAATTTGAAGTTTATGTCCTTTCCAGGAGACATATTTGTTCAATTACATTACCTGCTAATTGTATTTCTGAGCAATTTCTTGCAGAGACCTATAACTGTGTGTTCTTGATATGAAAGCTGCATTATTTTCTCGAGGAGATGAGCAGTTAGTGACGTACTGAGCTCAGCTCACGCTGTCTGCTCTTTGCGTCTGTGGTAAAACCTCAGTTTCAGTGGCAGAGGAGAACTTTTCTGTCTGTTCTCTCCTTTATGATGGAGGTGTTTACTGGAAAGCTTTTCCTTGCAAACACATGAATTGGTTGTGATTATTTTTTCCTTACCCTAAGTTATTTAAAAAACATAATTTATAATGAAACTTTTTGTGCTGTTTAAAAGCTACCAAACTGAAATAACCGTGGGCCATGCAGTTCATTATTCGAAGGCTCTTCTAAATCAGAAAACCATGTCTCTTGAAAATACATCACTTGGAAACACAAATCCTGCTGTCTGGTGCTGGACTTTGGAGTTTAGAGGTGGAGGAGTTTGTGCTTTCCTGGCATGTGAAGAGCATCTTCTCTCACAGCCTCATCAGCAGAGGCAGCTTTTGGAGGGAGTACAAGTCCTTTCCAGAAGTGGTGATGAGGCCAAAGAACGCTCTTGACTTCTTGTGATATTAATGGGCTGAAATGGAAAATGGGAAGCCTTGACAGGGCCGGTGAGTTGGCAAAAAATTCAGCCTTTAAATTATGGTTTGGCACCACAAAATGCTGATGGCACTGAGGCTCCTGGGGCATGGTAGGCAGAACCCACTCCTCCAATAAAAGTTTATTTCTTTTTCCTGCATCAATATTTATGAATTTTCCCCTGCCACCCTCCAGGCAGCAGTGACCCAGTTTTAGGGTTCTGGGTATTTATGGGAGATGGGGGTGAGGATAAAATTAGGGTACGAATGTGGTGTTCAGGGCACTTCACAGATCCATCTCTGTGGTTCCTCTGTGGGTGTCATGTGTGCTGGGTAATTTTATTCACCATCTTAATCACCAGGGGTTTGGGAACTGTCAGAAAAAGGACAGTGGGTGATAGTGAAGGGTTGTCTGTGGCCCCAGCCTGGTCCAGTTTGAGCTGGTCCTGCCATCCTCCGCCTAAGGTGCCCAGTATGTCTGGCCAGGGGCTCCAGCACGGATCTGTGGTGCTTCCTTAACCCAGGTTAATGGGCTTCTTAAGGAGGAGCTGGCTAAAGAGGGAGTAGTGCACAGTGCTTATGGTGAGATGATTTATAAGTCTTCTCTGATCTGAAATAATAGCCCCCCTCCATTAAACTGTACATAACCTATCAGAAATGACATTTTAGAGAATACTTACCCGAAGCCCAGGAGATGATGGCACACTGAGTCTTCTGCCTGAACAAAAACCAGTATGTTGTAAAGAAAAGCATTTCGATCAGATTTATCTTTCAACCTTTTAATCTTTATAAAGGTAGAGAGCTGGGTATTGTAGTTGACTGTCATCCTAAGTTCCTAGCTTTTAAATTCCTACCAGAATGTAATACCTGTACTTCTGAAGGTTTCTGTGGTTTTGTTACATGCTTTTTTACAATTGGGGACACAGTGGTCAGGGTATTCTCTAAGTTGTTACATCTGTTAGATGAACAAACAGTCTGTGTTTTGGTTTGGAGCAGAAGGGGTGGTGGAGTGTATTCCTGCACTTGCAGAGCTGCTAGGTGCTGAGAGTTGTCTTCAAAATGGTCAAGTCCTTTTTCAGTGTAATTCATGGATTGTGTGAAAGCTTTCCTTAATTGAAGAATATCTAGTTAATATTTAATATTTCAGTGTTTTCTTCTTTGCTTCATGTGTACAGGCTTCACTGCAGTGCTTTCACACTGAAAGCAGATCCCCAAAACACGAGATTTTCCAGGCTGCTCAGCTAAGTAAATTCTTCTCATTAATAATAAGGTCTGCACAACCTGGTGCTTCTCATTTCAGTGGAAAAACTTTTCAATGACCGTATGCATCCTCAGATTGTCTTTATTCCTTTATGCAAGGAAATCTATCTATGTAACATTCCAGCTGTTCATTTTTTGTTGTGTTTTTAGTAGCAGTATTGCTATTAAATAGCTACTGATAAAGCTTCTCCACAGATCAGGATTAGCTGAAAAATGTGTGACTTGAGCACCGAGCAGGCAGGCAGTCTTGAAAGCAGAATGTCAGAGGAGAATCGTACATTAAACAGCTGACATTCAGACGAGCAGTACAGACTCAGGATTATACAGTTACTGCTCGTCATTGACTTTATTTTTTGTCTTTGTCTCCTGAAAACCCTTCTAGGCATCTTTCAAAATAGCATCTCTCTGTCCCTGAATATGTTTAGAAAAGCTTATCTGCTGAAGAATCTTAGCATGAAATCTTAGTGCTTTTCATTGAAGGGAAGAGATTAGTTCAGTATACCTTACAAGGGCACTCATTTTCTTTTCCAGGACTCTCACATATTCATTGTGTCCTTTTCTGGGAAACCGTTCTGCCTGAGATTTCTACAATGGTTCTGGGTTGTTCTTGTCCTCGGGCTGTTGTGATCTAGTGCATTTTACTTGTCCAAGTTTCTATTTTTCTGTTCACGGTAAATATGCTTGGACTAAACCAGCAAGTGCTCAGTAGTGCTGTGATGGAGTTGCTCTGTAAATACCTGGTTGTGGTTTGTTTACCTGGCTGTGGAATGTTTCTGGTACGCTTGTAGTCCTTTTGACTATTAAATGGTTGCAAACAAAACAGAGGGGAAGGAGAGTGTCTGGAGCTGAAATAATTCTCAGCAAATGCCTGTGAGTTCTTAAATGACAGTGGTTAAGACAGAAAATTGAAGAAGACCAAGAATCTGGAGATGTAAAAACTGTTGTCTTTGAGAGGAAACCCCCACAGGTGCACAGCTTTTGATTTCCTTTCCTAAGTAACTTTGTTCTGACTAAAAAATCAGTATTTCTGCGGGGTTTGTTGCTTTACACCATTCAATTTGGATTTTGAGGAATGGTCGTGCTGGGAAAGGCCTGCAAAGGTACAGGACCTTTGAGCACGGGATGCTGAAGCACCTCTGAACGGGGAGAGGAAGCATCTGCAGGGCAGCCCAGGCCGCCGTGCGTCTGTGACCCCATCTGTGGATGGGCTGGCGCGTGTGCGTGGTGACAGCTCCGTGCAGCCGCTGCCCGCGGGTCTGGAGGCCGTGGCTGTCGCTCCCCGCGCTGTCCGTGCCCGAGCCCTTCCTCCCACCGGCGTGCCCAGCTCTCGTTCGAGAGGAGAGGCGCTGGCACTCGCCCGCGGCCTTCTGCCAGGCGTGCCCCTGAAGCTGCCAGGAAAGCAGTCACACAGGCGCTCTTGGTCTCACTACAGCAGAGGTGCTGTTTAAAATTCCTGCTCGAGCAAACCTTCCTCCATCTAAAGAGCGGGTTTTTCAGCAGTGCCAAACCTGCTGCTCCCCAGGATCCCGTGTGTCCGGACACCACTTCAGCGGGGCACCGCTGGGCTTGCCCTGCATAGCCTGTGCTGTCTCTGGCCCTTCAAACACTCCAGAAAATGGAGTAGAGGAAGCCTTGGGGAAGTAGCTCTTGGAGCTTGGGACCGGCCCCTGGCACAAGAAAGGAGAGGGCAGCGATGCCTCGGGCAGAAGTGTCTCCGGCCACGCAGTGCGTCACGGGTCGCGCGGCCGATAACTTGGAGCTGGCTTTGCAGGCGAGCTGCTGCGCCGGGCATCGGCACCGGCTGGATTCGCACACCCTGGGATGTCCCTCTGGAATTTCTCAGGGATTTCCACACCATCTGCCTTTGGACCTCCCATTGAGAGGCTGTCATGAGTGAGAGACCACGGTAGTCAGGAGGCTGATCAAATCCAGTCTCTTTCCCTGGAGTGATCAGAGAGCCTCGGCTCCTGGAGCTGCAGCGTGGCTGGAAACGCCCGTACCTTTGGTGTCTTTGTGCTTTGATGTATTATTTTCTCAGCTGACTCCCTGTGGACTCTTTTCCTTGTGTCCCACCTCCTTGCTCCACAGCTGCCAACCTTTCATCTCCCCCACTCAGCACCCTTCTTCCCTGCACAGGTGCTAACCATCCTTTCCCTAAAGTTGCCTAATTGAATAACATAATTAGGTTAATTCAGAACAGTCTTCTCTAACCTGTACTTAGCCTGGAGTTTGCTTCTGCTTTTGTCAGATCTGGTGAAGGGATTATGTGCCAAAGACTTGTTCAGTCTTTCCTAATAGCCAAAAAAAATGATGTAGTTCTTTCTTTCTGTCCTCAAACCACCGTGGCTGTAACAGTGCTACAGTTAGAGACATCAATTTATTTGTCCAACTGCGTGCATAACAGGCCAATGACTGATGGAGTTCAGTGCTTTTTACCTAATTTCTTACAATTATGCTGGTTAATTGGAACTTTTGAGAGAGCTTTTAGTTGTTACAGATATGCAGGTGCCTTGCTATTTGTCTGCAGTCCTGCATTATAACACTTCCAATCATCAGCCTGTAATATCTTCATGTTAATTACTCCTTTCGTGAGATGAGATTGGCAAATGAATCTTCATCAAGCAACTGATGAGTACATCTGTGACTTTGTAATTTAAAACTAAGGTTAATAAGGCCAGGTCCTGGTGGGAATCAACTGGTGGTCTTTGTTGTAAAGGTAATGAGTCTGGCTTTCCAGTTTGCATGCCCCCATTTTCAGAGGCTGGCTAAATTAGTAACCAGAAGCAGATGTGAAGTATATAATCCACTCTGTCGATGTTAATTACATCTGTGTAGAATAAACAAATCTCACATCTTTAGAAATACAGGTGTGTGCCTTGTGAAAACGTTGAGAAGGCTCATTCTCCTTGCAGTGACGGTGCTGAGCGGTTATTAAACACGTGTTCCGAATGGGGCTGGTGTTTCGGAGTGCCACGCTGTCTTTGGGCTTTCATCAGACCAATGTGCTGTTCTCTTATCACTTGTGGTTCACTTGAGCAGGCTTATTTGGCATCTGAGCCTTGTGTTAATCTGTGCACAGATGTGACTGTGGCCAGCGGCTGTGAGGCAACTGTCCAAGCCTGGGAAAACAGGAGTCAGATATGCTCTTGTTCTGCTTTTCCTTCATAGAGCTACTAAAATGGTACCTCTTTCATAGTGGGTCCTTCAGAACGTTTGTGATGTCTATTCTGTAGTGAAAGCAAAGCCCCAGGTGAAATCCTGGGTGGGTTTGTGTGATCTGGGCAGGTCAGCTGCCTTCAGGAGAACAGAGCTGTTCCAGGGAGCAGGAGCCCTCCACGGCTGCCTCGATCTGTCCTGATCTGCTGGGGAGTTGAGCTAAACCTTGCTGCTGAGCCCTGCACCCAGGGTGTGTTTCTTGCAGGAGGAGGTGGTTGCCCTTACGGCAGCGTGTTTCATGCTGGGGTTTGCATTTCATGTCTTGATTTTAAAAAATCCCTTGCATTTCTTACGCCCTGCTTATGGATGTTGAAGATCTGAAAGACAGTATGGAAATGATGTTCAGATGGAACTTCTTGGCATCAGAGGGGTTAGAAGATCAGCTAGAGCCATCTGTGTGCTGAGCTGACTGTTGTCCCCTGTGTGTGACACTAACTTGTAAATCCTAGAATTGGAACTACCTGTTACCCTGCAGTAGAATTTCTGCTAGGTTTTAGAGCAGCAAATCATATTTTACTGTAATTTATTGCTTCCCAGTTAATGTAAGTTATAGATACTCATTAACTTTGGAATAAATACTAAATTTTACTCTTGCAATTACAAGGCAGTTTTAGGATATAATTTAAATCAGCTTTAATATAGAATGTTAAGAAAAATGAACAGGATTTTAAATGTAAATGACACGTATTTAAATGGGAGCTCTTTACTATATAATTATTAGTCTGTATGCCCTACATGTCTAGATTATACGTGAATGTTCTTTGTGCATTGTGTGAAGTAATCGGAGGATAGAAGATGTCTTAAAGATAATAAAACAAAATCAATTCATTGCATTAATGTATTCATGTTCAAATCAGGTGAAGACTCTCAGAAACAGTTGCCAGAGGGATCATGATTTGCAAAGAGGTGGAGCGGGGGGGAGAAAGGAAAAGCAGTTGGGATGGCAGTGTCGTAGCTAGTATCATAGGATCAAAACGGTGCATATCAGAAAAGTTAAATACTTGTATAAAAATATGAGGGCATTTGTAAAGCTGCTGCTGCTGCTCAGTCCAGCTGTTTGCTGGAGCTCCCGTCCCAGGTTTGCCTGGGTTCCGTGGGCAGAGTGCCCCGAGCTGGCTCCGGTGCCCAGGCTCGCAGCCTGTGTGCCTCCCTGTGCTGTGGCACCTGCCCTGCAGGTGCTGGAGGCAGCAGGGGCTGCGTGCAGGAGCACAGCTGTGGCTTCCCTGCCTCTGCGCAGCTGCCTGGTTTGGAGCCTTTCTGCTGGGCATGGCTGGGGCAGCTGGAGTGTCAGCTCCGTGCTCACGGCACGGCTGCAGTGGGGCAGTGGCAGAGGTGAAGGCTCGTGGGGGTGGGATGGACTGAGAGTGGTGCCCAGCGTGGGGGTGAAGGACCGCCAGGGCACGAGGAAGAGTGGGGTGGGTGTGTGAAGGGCTCCCTGCCCCTCTGCACTGTGCAGAAGTTCACTTGGATGCCGTCTCTACAGGATAATTAAAATACCTGAAGCGAACTGTGTTTAGCCACAAAAGTGGTCTTATGCCCTTTGGTTTTTACAGGGTTTAAAACTGAAAGGGAGGAAGTTTTCTTGGCTGGGTCCGTATTATTAAACAACCTGGCTATAAGCTTCAGTGAATGACCAGGTGACTTTGTTCTCACATCATTATATAAAAGTAATGCAACTTCTATGTACAGACATCTGTTCTGCTTTGCACTGAGACTTGTGTGAGGTTAATAATTCAGATAGCTTTCATATATGCTGATGGATTATTAGATTCTGGTACTTAGCATAATTATGGAGCTTAGCAGGCAGTTCTTCTGAAGCTGTTTGACAAAGCTGTAGATAGAGGACTTTAAGATGAGGAGCTGGAACACATGCATTGAAAGGGAAAAGTAGTTTCCATATTGTCAGTACTTCGTGGGAAAGCATTAAAGCACAGGATGCTGTGCACGCCTGACTTTGCAATGGTGGTGTGTTTGAAGCTAGCGATTGGTGATTAGGACATTAAAAGCTATTTCCAGAAGTTTGCCACAATAAAAGAACAAGCAGGGACGAACCTGTTGGCAGATGCTCCCCAGTGGAAGCACTTGCGCAGTAGGTCTTGTTAGGAAAATGCTGCCTTTCATGGTACTTCGTCCAAAACCCAGGAGTTTGTGGTTGGTGATGGATATCTGCAGTCATTTTCCAAGGTCCAAAAATATCTGTGAAGTTAAATTATTTGGATTTATCTAAACAATATGAAGTACAAGAAGAATGATGCAAATATGTCTAAGTAGCACTCTGCCTTCGGAGCTGAGATTGTCTCCCTTGTTAGCCTGCACTGCTGAACCAGTTCACCACAGCAGCAATTCCTAGCAAATGCAAGGTGAAGTATAAGTCCTTAGGCTTTTAGTTTCGTAGTTACAACAAATTATACTCAACCCCTACGTTTGTTGAAAATATGACATCCCAGTTTGGTTTCTTAGGGACAGTGCTGTGCATGATTACATGGTCTGTCAAATATTTTCGTGCACGTAAATCTTGAACTGAGCAAAGTCAGTGAGACTTCAAAAACGTTGAATTTCTGCAATTTTATGGAAGGTGCTGTCATGTAGAGGAAAATGACCCAAACCAGCACCTTTAGTTTGGGGGGAGTGAGGGGTGGTGTCACACTTCATCTCTTATGTTCAGAGGACTGGTCAGATGCTGATGTGATTGCATCCTCCAGTCAGAACCACGTGTGTCCAGGCAGGCCAGAAACTGGGGAAAAGTGGGACAATATTGCAAGCTAGAACGTGCACAGACACTGCAGATGCTGCTAAGGGAGAGATGCTGGGGGGAAAAAGTGACCAGTCAAGAAAAATACAATTACCATTTCTCCTTATGCAGAGCAGCTTGTTTGTTAGCTGTGCTATTAAGCACAGTTAATCTAGATAAATGCTCTAATCCCATCTAAATCCATTGCAAAGCTCCTCTGCGGACTTTAATGAGACTAGAACTCTTTTCATCACTAGTTCAGAATTTCTTTTCTTGGAGCCACGTGCATGTGAGGAGGGAATGGGGAATTAAAGGAGGGTATGTTTGGAACTGGAGAGCAAACGCACAAACACTTGTGTGTAAGAGGGAGAAACAAGCTCATCTTTGCCACTGTGGAACAGGAATACTTACCCACTTGCTTTGCCTGTATCTCAGCTGAGGAAAGATTTGAATATGGCTGTTTCTGCAGGAGCTGGATACTGAATGCAGCTTCGTTCTGACCCAGTGTGGCCATTACTTTGGAAGGAGAGAACTGTGAACTGTGCTAGGGCTTCTTTTCTCTCTTTTATGAGAACTGGCATAGGCTCATGGATGGATGGTGACTTAGGAGTTGTAGCTTTTTGTGCTAAAATGAGTTCATACAGGCCATTTTTGTTGCTTTAAAACCAAGCATCTAACCCTTCTGTGACTGGAGAGAGGCTGCATAAATTGCATTTGATGGCATTAGGTCCATCTCTGTACTGATACAGATATTTCATAGACCCAGGAAGTATTTCTCAAGGGCAAAATATTTTCTTGTGCTCTGATCCCATTCTTCCCTTCCCTTTACCTTAAAGTACAGCTGCTGAAAACTAAATGCTGTGTGTATAATCAGCAAGTGACTGTGTCTGTTGAGGATCAAAGCATTTTGCATCTTCTCTCTCTTAGGGATGTGGGTTCAGCCAGGTTGAAGAAACAAGTAGATTCCCAATGTGTCTTCCATGCTTGGCACAGGTTTGGGGAGAAAATGTCTGTGGTGTCTGGAAGGAGTAAAAGAGATCATTGAGCTCTGGCTGGTGGTGGTGGTTGTCACCCTGAGCAGGGCTGGGTTGTCTCTGCTGGATGTGAGTGGGTTCAGGCTGGACCTGAGCCTGCTGGGGTGCTGTTGGTGTGGCAGCGGTTTCAGACCCTGAGCTGGGCACCCCGTGCTGTGCCAGCGCTGCAGGGCGAGCGCTTCTTCCTGGATGCTGAGCGCTCCCTGCTCCAAATTAAGTTAAGGGTTGGACTTGAAAAGATTATATGTGCACAGAGCAAGAAGCAGCCCCGTTAATTGACTGATTCACTTTGTTTAATTTTTGATTTAGTGAGAATGCTGAAGTGATGACTCAGTGAGCCATGCTAAGATGTAATCTGGAAATATCATATATATGATGAGTAGTCCCTTCCAATACAGTCTGATCTGAATATTAGATTTATTTCATAATTGATTTCCGCTGCAGGAAGAGCTACTTGTGTCCAAAGTATTTCAATTAAAAAGGAAAAAGAAGGGGAGAAAAAAAAAAGCCTGTAGCTGTGGGCTGATGAGCTAAACAAGCGGTGCCATTTGCTCTTCAGAAGGGCTGTTGCAGTGTAGGACAAGTGCAGCTGAGCAAGTGTGGACTGTTTTATGGGAGGGGCTGAGCCTCAGTGAGAAGTGCTGGTATGACTTAGAGATAGCAAGTGTTAATTAACCCCAGTGTTAATTTACTGAATCGATCCTATCTCAAGGAGTACCTGGGGGACAGCAGTGCAGCTTTTGCACTTCAGAATAGTTTCCACCACTTATTAGACTTCTCAAATTTCTAGGAGGTTTTTCATGTGTTTGGAACCTGCCACGAAGAGAATTTATATTAAAAAGAACAAGATACAAAAATAAGAAGCCAAACCAAACCCCAAACCACCAAACAATCCCCCCAAAACCACTCCTGCTCCCCACCCTTCCAGCCCCCAAAAGATCTACCTGAAACCAAGACTTGAAGCATTTAAATGCAAGCAGCCACATCTCTGAGGCTATAGGCTTCACATAAACTCTCTCAGGCGGTACAAAACCCTCCATTCCTGCACAGACTTAGTATCACATCCTGTGCATGTTGTCTTTTCGTTTCTGCCTTTCCTGGTTGAACTGCAGTGCTGTGAGGTTCGGGTGGATTTATGGTGCAAGGCGGGCGAGCTGGTGCTGCTAATGCTTCCTGACTCTCCTCTTCCACGAGTGCAGGACCTAGACAAGGCGTGAGGAGGTGTTTACACTCCTGTTTCCTCCAGCCCCGGGTGTGCGTGCACGGGGGAGTGACGGTGCTGAGGGGAGGGTGCAGGAATCCGCAGGTGACGGAGGTGTGCGGGGAGCAGAGCTGGGGAGCAAAGGGGGAGCAGAGCCGGGGAGCAGAACTGGGGAGCAGCCGGGGAGCAGAACTGGGGAGCAGCCGGGGAGCAGAACTGGGGAGCAGCCGGAGAGCAGAACCGGGGAGCAGAACTGGGGAGCAGCTGCCGCGGGGAGAGCTCCCTGCGTGTGTGGGGGTTGCGGGCATCGAGGGCTCGCTCCCCAGAGCAGATGCGGGCGGCTGCCGGGCTGCACGGCTGCCGGGCTGCACGGCTGCCGGGCTGCACTGCTGCCGGGCTGCACTGCTGCTGGGCTGAGCACGGCAGAGCCACGAGGGAGCAGGAGCCCGAGACCCCGGCACTTCACCTGCTGCGGGGCTGTGGCTGTTACAGGGACATCAAGGAAGGGGACACAGAAATGATGCACAAAAACGAAGTTCTGATGGGGCAGGCATTGGCTTTTGTGAGCTGTGAATCAGTCTTTGAGGTGGATGAGAGTCGGACTCTAAGACAATTTAGGCAGTCCAGGCTCGCATCCTCACGTTGGAAGAGGCAAAAGAAGGAGCCTTTGGAGCAGCAGGAGTGGTAGCAGGAACATCTGTCTTACGAAATGGCCTTCGGAAAGCAAGAGGCCGTGATGTGGTGCAGAAGGTTCTTGGCCTGGCTGGCAGTGTCACCCGAGCCAGGGTGCTGCTCCCCTCTGTCACCCGAGCCAGGGTGCTGCTCCCCT
>VWPU01015591.1:0-10755 GCA_013398955.1 Callaeas wilsoni | reverse complement strand
GCTCCCCTCTGTCACCCGAGCCAGGGTGCTGCTCCCGTGTCACCCGAGCCAGGGTGCTGCTCCCCTCTGTCACCCGACCCAGGGCGCTGCTCCCCTCTGTCACCCGACCCAGGGCGCTGCTCCCCTCTGTCACCCGACCCAGGGCGCTGCTCCCCTCTGTCACCCGACCCAGGGCGCTGCTCCCCTCTGTCACCCGACCCAGGGCGCTGCTCCCCTCTGTCACCCGACCCAGGGCGCTGCTCCCCTCTGTCACCCGACCCAGGGCGCTGCTCCCCTCTGTCACCCGACCCAGGGCGCTGCTCCCCTCTGTCACCCGACCCAGGGCGCTGCTCCCCTCTGGCGCCCGAGCCAGGGTGCTGCTCCCCTCAGTCACCCGAGCAAGGGTGCTGCTCCTCTGCAGTGTTTCACCTTCGGCACGAGAAGCCCCGTCCTGAAAAGCACACAACCAGGGGTGGCAAGGTCCTTACCACAGGAGTAATCCTTCTGCTCGAAGCCAAAGTTCAGCAGCCTAGAACTTTTTCTATTTTCTGAGCAAGAGAAACTTAGGGGAGAGTTGTCATGAGTTTAGTGAAATTAATAACAACATATAAGACAACAAACCATAAGGATGAAGTAGAATTAGCAATAATAATGATATACCGACACTTCTGCTTGTATTTATTGACCATGATCTATGATGACTGGCTTATTTCTTTTGTCTATTATTACCTGCCATATTTGAAAATGTCCTTTTCAGAACTTACTGCAGAAATTCTTTTATTTTAGTCCCATTTTTCCTTAACATCGGAAAAATAATCTTCTTAAATACTCACTGGGAGTATGTTCTTGCTGAGATAAGTGAATTAGAAATTGAAAAATGATCATATATATTTTGATTCTGATTGTGTGCATTCAAGATGAGACTCAATTTCACCATATTTTGCAGTTTCAGAAAAAGTAATTGCTGCTAGTGCATGTTTTCAATGCAAATCTCAATTGTTCTATATTTTTGCCAGCCTATTGCTATTTAAAAAATAATGGGAACATCTAATATTGGAGGCAAAAGTGGAGATGAAGGGTGATATTTTCTCCTGAGTATTTTTTGACGTGCTTAACAAGGTAATACAGAATGCCTTTATTCTGGTGTTTTCTCTTTTCACTGTTATTTAGGAGATCTGCATATGTGTGTGTGATGTATAATATATGAAAACCATAATGAGAGGAGATCAGCACTCTCTAGTCTCTGCCCAAGGCATCGTTCACTGTGGTATCTGAACATCTAACAAATCGATTTGCTTGCCATTCAGTCTGTTTGACTTCTCTGTGCTACATCAAAAACCCACTGAAGTTAATAGAGAGGCTCCTATTGATTTTGGCAGGGTTTGAATCTCATCCTGATTTAGTTTTTCTTTCCTGTTACTTTTCGCCTTACTCTTTCTGATCCCTGATCTGAGAGGAATTGGAAAGCTTTGTATGCAGAGAGAAGGGAGCTGCATTTCAGGATGTGCCTAAGCCAACAGTGCTTGGATGGATCTTCAGCAAGGGAGATCTGATAAGGAAGCACTAAGGAATCCCACAGAAGCTGAGATGGATTTGCTTAATTTCTTCATTTTCTGTCTCTC
Organism: Callaeas wilsoni; assembly: GCA_013398955.1. Lineage (NCBI taxonomy): Eukaryota > Metazoa > Chordata > Aves > Passeriformes > Callaeidae > Callaeas > Callaeas wilsoni. The sequence continues at coordinate 9,154 of VWPU01015591.1, read as the reverse complement.
CCAGCCTGGGATGACTGAGGCTGGTGAGGCATTATCAGAGACTCACAGGTTGTGCCTGCCAGAGGCTTTTAAATTGGAATCAGGGCTTTGGGGTGTGATGCTGGTGCCAACAAAACCGTGTGGGGTGTGGTGGCAGGCATATACTCCTAACAGCGTTCCAACAGGGAAAGGTGTTCCGTTGAATGATTTCCTCATAAACCTGCCAGCTCTGAGGCTCACAGACATATCCACCTATTTTTGATGCTCATTGGTGTAGCTAGGAATTTGCCTTCTAATTGGTGACTGGTGTAGGTTAAAACCTTGTTTAATTGAGAAAACGTGCGTGGATCACTCACCGGGCTCAACCTCTCAAACGGCTTAGGGGATAACTTACGTTAGTGGAAACAGGAATCAGTATGTCTCATTTTGTGAATTCTTGGTTGCTTTGGGTTCATTGTCTTTTTACCCTTAACAGAGTAAGTTGCCATGTCTGGGATACACTGATTACAAAGCTTTTGGGGAGGTGTTTCTATTTGTGTGTAGTTTATCTTTAGATGGCTCGGAAGTTTGAGCTGTGTTTTCCACTATGACAGAAATATACGTACAGGGGCACCTTGCAAAAAATGGCAGTGGTGTTACTTGGGGTTTAGACTGATGTCTCGGTTCCTAAAAGGAGCTGTATGGAGGGCAGTTAGAAGCCCCAGTTTAAATACAGTTTTTTCCAGATGGATTTCATTTGACAGCTCATTGCAAGTCTAGCGAGCCAGGATGTATATTTGTGAAATTCATATCCTCAAATGAACACACGTCCCAGTAAAAGGGAGTAAATAAAACCTTTTGGCTAGGAGCCTTCAAGGTCACAATTATGTAACAGGGTTCAGCCTGGGCTCGCACTCACACTCACTGGAGTCCTCCAGTGAACTGTGAAAATTCTCCTGGGCAAAATCGGCAAGAACAACTGCAAGAAAGTCCTTTACCATTTTTGTTGCATTCAAAGGTGTAAATATTATGACTAGAAATAATTAGGGGAGAATGCGTGGTGATATGATAGCTATAATTATTGTGTATGTATTGCCACTTAATTAGCAAACGCATGGCTGGCATGTCTGCAAGTGGATCCCACAGAAATGCTGTTGCTCTGTGGACAGGTGGCTTATAATCCTGGGGGTTTCCAGCACTGACTTTGTGCTCTTTTCAGCCTCTGTAAAAGTCGAGCTGGTCCAGTCCCCGTGTAGCCCCCTGATCTGCAGAGCCTGGCGGTGCCACATTCCACCCTTCTGTCACTAACTTTGGAAGAGTAGGATTCCATTGGCCTTTAGGAGTTGAATCTCTGTTATAACTGGTGTACTATGGAATTGACTTAGTATGGGATCACAGCTGATTGCGAGTGGCTTTAACTACAGGAAAGGAGAAGGGCTTTTTGGACGATGAGGAGGGTAGTTTTTTGTCAAAGACACTGTTTTGTAGTGCAGCAGATGCTAAAAATAAGACACTGAGATTTACTTTATTCCCTGATAGTGAGTAGCATAACTGAGTTCGGCTAATTAGAGCCGATTTCTTAAAAGCTTTTTCATTTATAAAAGTCTTGATGACACTGCTTTTGGTGGGTTATTGTCAAGTGAATGATTTCATTCGTTTAGGTGTCAGTCCTTAAAATTTTTACCTGGCAAGTACTCATGTGTTTGAAGCCAAATTCTATTGCTCGTACCTTTCTTTGTGAAAACAGTTTCAAGGTAACTGATGGAACCACTTGCAGACTGAAGATCTGGTCAATGTGATTGTAATCCAGGTATTGAGCTGAATACTGACAGCCCTATTTGCTCTCAGGGAATATTGAAGATGTGCTGCCAGATGTCACAGCAAAAGAGAAATGCTAAAACATGCTTCGGGAAACCGCAAAGCCCTGACATTAACTGAGAACTGAAATATAAATAGCCTTGCCTGCAGTTCATAAAAAAGAGAGCTTCACTTCCCTGTGTAGGCCAGCTGGTGACTTTTCTGTCAAACCTTGGGTGCCTGCTGGTCGTCAGGCGATGACTCTCTCACGATAGCACGTGCATCCAGCCCGTTACTGTCCTTGCTGGAGATCCTGACTCTGGAGGCCTTTGCTGAGCTCAAGGCGGCACTGAACGAGGCGTTTTACGCGTGCAGTAACGTACGAGATGGTCCTTGCCCTGAAAAGGTACGTTTAAATAGGTAGGACAGAAGAAAAGATGGGCCGGGGCAGGCAGGAGGTGAGGAAAGGCCAGGCGTGCTGGGGCTGCTGGCAGCGCTCGGTGTCTGGCTGCGGCGCTGTCAGAGGCCCTGGGGCCGAGCAGCCGGCGGTGAGCTGGGCTCTGCCGGGGGTGGGCTCTGCAGCCCCGGGCTCGCCCTGCTGCCCGGCCTTGCCGCGGCTGCTCCGCGGCTGGAGCGCGGCTTTGCCGGACACAGCTCCTCGGTCAGTGCGCGGCCCCGGCTCCCGGCCAGCGCCCGAGCGCTCCGATGGCATCGCGCGGCTGTCAGCCTGCCGGTGTGCTGGGGCTTGTCTGCTCTGGGGCACCTTGATAGCAGTATCCTTTTTGAAATGGATTGATTAGATGTACATGTTCGTAAGGCAGGTGGAACCACTTTAAACAAGAAACTAATGAGAAAGTACTTTGCTGTAAGAATTTTTTTTTGGTAACTGTGATTAGCGATTTGCTTCATTTTGTTCCACTGAGATATCATTAAACTCAGCATGCTTTCAAAACCTACTTATGTAACAGGCAATCACATATATGTTTTTAATCTCCTTTCATTTTCACAAACCTTTAAAGTGTTTAAAGAAGCAAAACATCTCTTGCAGGGAGTTTTTTTCTCAAAGACAGCTCAGCATCCAACCTCCACAGAAGAGAATCTGTGTCTGTATGAATTGTGTTGTAGGCACACAATGGTGAGGCAAGATCAGAGAATGCTGAAGAAGGGTCAGAAGAAGGGCCAAGATGGGCACACAGAGCTGGGTGGGCAGGGGTGGAGCAGATGGGTGGAGATGAATGAGGAAGAAGGGCAAAGGAGGAGGACAAGAAGGGCAGAGATGGAAAGGCAGAGATGTGTAGTTGTGGCGCTCTGAAACAGGGTTTAGTGGTAGGCTTGGTGGTATTAGGTTAACGGCAGCACTTGGTGATCTTAAAGGCTTTTTCCAACCTAAACAGTTCTAGAACTCTATGAAAATCAGTGGTGTTTGAGCACCTACTTGTCTCTATCCAAAACCAAAACTGAGCAGAGCCCACAGACAGAATCCATGCTGTGGCTCTCGTATGAAACTGTTAGAGTAGCTTTTATCTGAGGGCATAAGGGACACATCTGCTTTCTTTGTTTATACATTTATAAAAATGTAAGCAGGATAAAGATGAAGCAAGGGAACTAAAAGTCCTGCTATCCATGCCATGTTTTCCTTTTGAGAAAGTAGTATCCGTGCAGTGGTGCTTAGCCAGGATGTAGGTATGCTCACTGGAAACACTGAAGCAGTGAAAGGCCATTTTGAGTGAGGCTTAAAAAGCTTCATGAGATGCAGTAGGCACCGTGCAGACACGTGAATTAATATTAAAGCAATCTATCCTGTTTTCTCAGCTTATTCTTGAAATGGAATGTGCTTAATAATGAATTGTCCAACTGCCCAGGCAAGCAGTCATACAGAACCACGAGTATTTTATTTGTCTGTGGCTCTGAATTTTTAATGAAAACTTGAGTCAGTCTCCTATGTGGAGCATACTGCCTGAGGACTTGCATTGGAATGATATTTTTCACTGAGTTTCATACTTCTGTGGAGGAGAATGCTATGAATACCTGATGATTAAGTCACTTTGTATCTTGCCATACAAGACTGTAAGAGTATAAATTATTCAAGTTTAGTGGGTGTTGAGACTTCTGCATCGGTTGTGCTCTGAATATAGAAACTGGGAGGCTTATTCAGCAAAGGAGCATACTTGAAACAACTGTTGGCAACTTGGAGAAATCTTGTTTTTAAAGAGAACGAGAGGGTGTGACTAGTAAAAAAAATAACTGAATGAGCACGTGGTCTTTAACAAAAGGTGTTTTCTTTGTGCTGCACTTCACTACCAGTGACAAAATCCTGGTGTTAAAATGGGATTTTGAGTTACCCTCCAAGATCTTTAAACACGTTTTGGGGAAAAGTATTTATAGTTCTAAACCATATTCTGTCACTTTTCCTTGATGTTATCATTATCTTTACGTGTCAGGGAGCTTCACTGGAGATTAACACAGACTGGTGGTGTAGGGAAGTCTCGTCTGGCATTTGTGCAGAAGATGGCACAAGGCTGATTCAAAACAAAACAGGTGATTTTAGCAGTGAAATGCCCACAAGGCCTCTTACTGCCTTCACCCCTGTGGTGAGGAAATAATCGTGGTGAACATGGAAACACTGACCACTAAAGATGAAGTCGTGCAAATACCGTGCCTCTTGTTGAACGTGTTTAACCTGCAGTGAGAGGGACGTGCTGGAGCAGGTGTGGCGTTAGGCTGCCCTGCAGTAGCAGAGGGTGCAGGGAGCCCATTTGCTGTGAAGCTCTACAGTAGGTGCAGAATAAAACTCAAGAATCCCTGAATATGAGTACTCCTGTTTGTCAGCATGAGTCCATGGAGAGCTCCCCTCTGGGAACAGTTCTGATGCTCTCCTTCCTCCCTGGGTTTCCCTCCCTTGAGCTGCTGTGTAAGGTGAACACACCTTGGCCCCTGGATTTCGGATAAGGCCCTGAGGAGTGTGCAGACACATTGTACACCCACAGAACGCTGGTGAAACACTCTCCAATCCTAATTAGGAGTATTATAGCTCAGCATGAAGAAAAAAACCTGCAGAATGAAAGATTTGCTGGTTTGCAGGTTTCACCTGTCATGGTGTTTCAAGCCAGCAGTCGATCATGTGTAGACTTTACACATTTAAGGCCATGTGATGCATACAATAATTTCTGAAACATTTCAGGTCTCACACTTAACAATTAAAAAACCATGAACCAAACACAAACCCCACCCAAAACAACAACAGAAAAGCCTCACAACAAAAAACCTTGCAAAGGAGGCTCACCATAGAAAAGCCCATTTGAAATACAACAGTGCTTGTTGTAACTCAGGGATGGCCATGTCTCCTTTCCACAATGAAATTATTAATGACATCCGTTCTCAGATTGATCTCTGGAAGCTAAAGACAGACTGCTGATTTACATTTAAGATGGCTAAATAGAGTAAACATTATAGGCTGCTGATGTTTCATATAGACTGGCCCCATTTCTGTTAACTGTAATATGATTTAGCATTTACCTTCAGATATTTACTGTGTTTTCCCCTTCCAAAGCATTATTGGGTATCTGTGTGATTCAGTCAGGCATTTTAGGCCCATCAGTGGGATCTCATCGTTGGCCTTGTTTTCAAGTCAGCTCAGTAAATGTTGGTTGAGGGTGGCATCTCTCTCCTATGTGTGTGCTTTTTTCCCTGCTCACTTAGAAAATAGTATCAAAATACACCAGGTTTGATTCCTTCAGGAGTTACACTCAGATCATACTTAGATTAGGGAATTTTAAATGCAGATTGAGGGTAGCTATTGTTCAGTGCAGAAAGCTGCTTTGTCTGCCCTGGTACGTGAGGATTTCATTTGCTGCTTCAATAGAAGGTTATTGGATTGGGCTGTTTGTTGCAAGACCGAGGTTTCACAGAAGGATGTTAGGAGAGGGATACTAAATTTTGCTGTTTGTTAAGGTTTGAGTTCCCGTGACACAAACAGACTTCTTCAGCTCCCATGTATGTAATGGTTTCCATTTTTAGGAGAATTTCTGATGGAACGATGCCTTTCTTGTCCTTCTGTTTCCAAACTCCTCTCTCCTCTCTGTTTTAGTGCTACATTTGCATGGCTGCTGTTGGGTACATAAGAAATTAAGTGTCCATGGAGAGACCGATTTGTTTTTTATCATAAACTAGCTTCTTTTCTAAACTGGTCTCTATGGCCAAGTGCCTGATCTGGCTTTTCAGTCATGCTGTTAAAGCTGTACTACTTACCCATTTGATTCACATTTACTTCTTTCAGACTTCTGTGGTTGGGTTTCATACAGTTAATCTATTCTCCATATGCTGAAGATGTGTGCTGTATATAGCCATGATAACGCAGCAGTAAACAGATCCTGCATATGATGGAAATGGATCCTTTTAATTAATCTGGCATTGCAGTCCGTGTGTTTAAAAATAAAAAGACCATACAATTTTAGTTACTTGTGCCGCTTTTGGCTCTGCCAGCAGTAGCTACAGCTTTTCCTCCATCCACGTGGCCCTCTTGCCCTCCTTGTCATTCTCTAGCAAGCTTCAGCTTCCTAACCTCTCAGGTTGTCGTGTTGGTCTGTACCAGCAGAAATTCTTGCATTTTTACTTCTGTTTAGCTGCTGCAAATCAGTGCCACCTCTTTTGCTGAATGGCCTCCCTTCAAGGGGCGCACCACGATCAAGCATTTGTGGGGATGGAACAGTTTCTTGTACAGCTCTGCAGACCTTTTGGAAGAAAGGCACCAGAAATGAGGGGCATGTCCAGGGGGGCTGCAGGACCATCGGGGTCTTGTTACTCAGCTCTCAGAGCTGCCAGCTGTGTCCATGGGCACACTCACCCTTTGCCCCTTGCTCTTCACCTCCCTGCAGGCTGGAGTGTTCCATGACATCCTGCATGGATTTATTAATTCTTGCTTTGGAAGGGTAAGAGAGCTGTGGGGGGCTCTGCAGGGCTCTGAGTGGGTTGTCCCCAGGACCACAACAGGTACACGTGTGCATGTGAACCCTCTGGCTTTATCTCCAGAATCCACGTCTGTGAACACCAGCCTCTTACCCCTGCCTAAAACAGGCTCCTCTCCAGAGGATTAAATCTTCCTTGATGTAAACTACCAATGGGCACCTTTGTTGCCATTTCAGAAGTGATATGATGCCTTCTTCCTTGGGAAGTTTGTGATTTTGATCCTTTCCTCGGGTGCTGAGGATTAAAGTTGTGTATGTGCACCTGCTGACTTTCGTTTAAAATTCTGTTCATGTGTTTTATAAAGCATAGCTTTTAAAACATTAAAAGAAAATGGACACACTGGTGACCAATATAAACAGTGACTCTTCAAGCAGTGGCTTGAATTAGCCCAGTAATGAATAAGTTGTTGTCTGATTAATTTTGTCTGGAGGAAGCACTCGAGTCCTCCCCATTTTGTGTTGCATTGTGCCAGAGCTGCATCCACGTGAGGTGAAGGATGTGCCAGGCCAGACACGGGGTGGTCCTGGAGCATCCCCGGATGGGGTCTCCTGGTGTGGCCCAGAGCGTGTGGGGAGGCAGAGCTCCAGGGGTGCTTTGGGGTGGGTGAAATGCGTGGCACGAGGGGACAGCGGTGCCGAGGGTTTGCAGCGCGTCCGGAGGGTCAGCGGAGCATCGCGTTCCTCTGGGGTCCGTCGGGAGCAGGAGCTGTGCCATCGGGGTGAGCAGCCTGACGTTTTGGCACCATTTGACCTCTGTGTACCTACAGAGGTACGAATTCACCTGCTGTTTGTGCTCGCAGCCTCAGTACATGTGCAGGTGTAACAGCACCTGTCTACCCCCTCTGTATGTGCGCTCCAGGATGCGTTTTCTGAAAATCTGGCATTATTGGTTGGTTTCGAATTACACGTCCCTTGTGTAAAGAATTTATCAGACAACTGCTCTCCTCAAGGGCCTGAGATCCCTTGCTAGCACACCAGTTCTCAGAACTGCCTTTTACTGCTGAGATACGAGTATTTTGGTGGAGTCATTTTCCATCAAGTCTTTTGTTGCTGCTCACTGCACAAGAGGGTTGTATCTTACCGATATTTTTCCCAGTGAACATCTCGATGAGTAAAAGCTCAATTTGGCAGACATCTGCCAGCTCACAGGAAGGATCTGTTTACAAGTAAAGAAAAGTTATTTGTTGACATGGTAATTTTGCAGTATAATATATACTGCAGCCTCAGAGAGCTGCAAGCTATCATGCGTTTAAAAGTAGAAAGGCAGAGAGTGTATGGATTGCTGTGGGAAATGCACTTGAAATCAGTTATTTGACATTGAAAACTAAATTAAAATGTCTGGTTTTTACAGAGTCTAGAGACTGCAGTAAAGAAACAGAAGAATCTCACAAGGAGAGATCTGGGTCTTGTTCACACACCAGCTTTGGCTGGGAAAACAGGGAGAAGTGCTAGGAAAGCTTTTTCCTTAGTGGTTGTGGCTGGTGGTATTTAATGTGAAAATTACTTTTTCCTATCTTCTTTGCCTCTTTTACTTTTCAAATACCCTTAAAATGGATGGATTTTCTTCATTCCCTTCATCCCTCTGAGTTGTTCCTGCTGGCCAGATACAGTTGTTTCATTTTCAGTCTTTACTACCTCCATTTTCCTGAAGACACTCCTGCATCCGATCTCACTTGCAGTGAGTTGCTGCGTTCCTCAGGGTGTGCGTTTTTGGCAAATCCTGCTGCTCTTCAAAGACTCATGGCCAAACTTATGCAGAACAGGGGATCTCAGAGTTGGTTCAAGTGGAAACACCGTTCTGGGACAGATGTTTTCTGTACGGGACTGACGTCAGCAGGGGTCACATCATCTTCTCTCTTCATTTCTGATTTGAACGGTGAGTCCAGCCACATTTTTGGATATGGATCTTTGTTCCTGATCTCCATATCCTAATGGCAGGAAAAGCCTATTTATCTCTCAATTTGGTAGTATAGTGATTTGCTTTTTTTAGAAGAGTGTGTCTTGGAGACCTCTTTGGATGCAGCCCTCTTGTTTCTGGGTGGGATTTTCATTAGTCCTGTTTGTGCCAACCGTGATTAAAAAAATCCCCTTAAATGAGGGCGGAACAGAGCCTGTTCAGCCTGGCAGGATGGTTCTGAAGCTTGTGCCCTGCAGAAGCAGCAGAGACACTTCAGGAACTGCCAGCTCTCTGCACAGGTGGCAGGAGAAGCCCAGCAGTGGGTGTGGGATGGGCCCGGTTGCTCCGGTGAAATGTGTGGCTGCCGTTTCAGTGAGGGAGGGAGGAGATGTCCCAGCTTCTTCTTCTTCCCTGTGCTCAGGAAGCTCTGCTTTGGCGATTCATTGGTTGGTAAATGAAAGCGCTGCCTTTGCAAATGTAACATGTGGGGCAAGCGTGCCTTAAAGCACATCCCTGGTGGTGCAGCTGAGGTTCCGAG